>JBAMBO010000219.1:0-440989 GCA_037044535.1 Lordiphosa magnipectinata | reverse complement strand
TAGCTAACTCCAAGCTAATTCCGTGAACTTCCTTGAGGGAAAAATGCAACTCGATTCCAGACCAAACGCGGTGTTTCGTTCTTCAAGTATTTTTGACAACTGACTTTATTAATGTAAATGGTTTGACTTCTGCCTAGCGAGCATGCAAGCACACAAAGCAAAGAGAGCAACTACAAATAAGCACAATCGGATAAAAGAGTAATCTGAAGTCTATTATCAAGCTAGCTTCAATGCGATATCTGTGTATGTGTAATACTTCAAATGGTTCTCTTAAATTCTATGTTATTTTATGTTTTTCCTATGCCAATGTTTTGGTTATGCCAAATTATAATAATATGCATTCAGTTGCTAATAGTATTTGAACTGACTAAACATCGGCCGCGTTGAAGGCAACCACTCTTCAATCTATGGGGAGAGGGGTAGGCTGCCCCACTTTGCATATGCCCATTTTAGTCTTCACCTCAGCAACTCGCACCTTTCCATCAGATCCAGCGATGACCTTAACGACGACGCCTAGGAGCCACGTTTGCGACGGAGCGTTGTCCTCGTGTATCAGCACGACCGTGCCTTCCTCTAGGTTCCGCTGATCTTTGGTCCACTTCTGCTTCTGTTGTAGGCCGAGAAGGTATTCTCGAGACCAACTGGTCCAGAAGCGTTCCTTGATCGTGGACAGGAGCCGCCATCTGCTCAAGTAAGGCAGCTTGTCGTCGATCACGCGCTGAGCGGATACGGGAGGCAGCGCTTCGAGCGTTCTGCCAGTTATGAGATGGGCTGGGGTCACCGCTTCTATGTCGTTGGGGTTGGTAGTATCGGCTACGATCGGGCGTGAGTTCAACACCGCCTCGACTTCTACAATGACGGTATCGAGCTCGTCTTTGCTCAATAGCGCGCTGCCGATTGCCCGTATATGAGATGCTTCGCGGACTTCACAGCGGCCTCCCATAGGCCGCCGAAATGAGGCGTGCGAGGGGGAATAAAGATGAATTCCGTGCCGCGAATCGCAACATGATTGACCACGGCATCCATGTGAGCGATAAACTCCTTCCTAAAATCTTGAAGTTCTCGAGCAGCTCCGACAAAATTGGTGGCATTATCGCAATATAACCGAGCCACAGGGCCCCGACGTCGTAGGAACCTGGAGAGACATATAATGAAAGATTTAGACGTTAAGTCATTCACAATTTCTAAATGCACAGCTTTGGTAATGATGCACACAAAGACTGCGAGATACATCTTTACAGGCGGCTTGCCGCGCAGTTTCAAAGATACTTTCATCGGACCACTGAAGTCCACTCCACTGACTTCGAATGGAAACTTTCCGTTGAGCCTATCAGTGGGTAAATTTCCCACAATTTGGGATATTAAGCGAGGTTTGTATCGGAAGCACAAAACACATTGGCGTACAATAGAACTGCATGTGTGAAGTGCATTGACAATCCAGATTCAGTGTCGTAGCAAGCTTACTAATATTCTTGGTCCTGCGTGATGGTTTGACCGATGCAGATGCTGTATGAACAGCTTTGTGAATCCACAATTTTTTGGCATGAGCAATGGGTACTTCGCATCGTATGGTAATGAAGCAGTCAGCAATCGTCCACCAATCTTTAACAGGGGTAACATCCGATTTCCATCTTGATGTTGAAAAATAAATGGTCATCTTCTGGTAGCTTGCTTGCAATATTTCTGAACTTTCTAGTTTCCGAAGTTACTCTGCAAATGCAACTTGTTGTTGAACACTGTGCACAACTGTTAAAAACGCGTGGTTCAGTTCCTGGGCAGTGATTACGGTGGACGAGTAGTGACCTCCTTTCCTTCCTCGAACAAACCTCAAAACGTATGAGACTATCCTTAGGATTTTTGAATAAGACGATTGGTTTTGAACCAGAGTTAGAAATCGATCAGGCTCACTATCGGCCGCGATGAGAACGGTTGCTGATGTGCGTTTTTCCAGTAATGCCTGTTCGCCTGACAGCTCGAAATGAGGGTTTTTTGGCCAAAATTCCATTTCCTTTTTTAAGAATGATGGGCCTTCAAACCAAAGGGAATCATTCAGCTCGCTAATTGCACAACCTCGAGAAACTAAATCTGCGGGATTTTCCTTGGTTGGCAAATGGCGCCACACGGCGTCTGATTTAGCTCTTGAATGTCTGCTACACGATTTGCAACAAACGAATGCTGCAACCAATGCAGGACTACTTCAGAATCGGACCAGAAAATGATTCGCTCCACTGGAAAGTCGTTGTCTTCGCTAACCGTCTCCCAGAGTTTGGCCAGGAAATGTGCAGCACAAAGCTCTAACCTGGGAATAGTCTTTGTTTTCCCCATATGCTCTCGATGACGCATCTGCAAATCCATGAATTTGGCATGTATTTGCTTGAGTCGTCCCAATGTGTCGTGGAATTGATATTTTATCAAGCTCTAAAAAGCAAGCAGCCATTGTCTCCCAACCTTGAAAGAGTTCCTGAGGTAGCGGGTCGTCCCAACCGAGCTTGAACAACCATAACTGCTGAATAAGAATCTTTGACTTTGTTGTGAGTGGGCTTAACAACCCAAGGGGATCGTACAGACGAGCTGAGAAGGATAAAATGGACCGTTTTGTAGGGACCTTTGTGTCAAAGTCCATTAAGGAGTACTTAAACACGTCCGTATTGGGATTCCAAGTGAGACCCAATGTCTTTGTATCTTTTTGTTCTCCGAGTGTCACAGATGTGTCATTGGACTCAACGGCGCTAAGTTGGACATTTGAAGCCCACTTAGCAAATGATAGTCCAGCTGAGCCCAGGATTTTTATAAGTTCACGGCAAACGACCTGCAACTCCTCAGGCGTATCGGCTCCTGATAATAGGTCGTCCACGTAAAAATCTCTGACCACTACTCGTAACTCAATTGGATGAGATTTAGCATACAGCTCGATAAGATGCTTTAAGCAACGGATTGCTAAGAACGGCGCTGATGCCGTACCATAAGTCACCGTATTCAGACGATATATTGGAAGTAGATCCGTAGCGTTCTCTCTCCAAACAATCAGCTGAAACTGGCGCTGACTCTCGTCAATTTGAATTTGACGGTACATTTTTGTTTTGTCCGCTGTAACTGCAAACGTTCGAAAACGGAATCGTAAGAGAGTTGAGAATAAACATGGTTGAATTGTAGGTCCTACCATTAGCAGATCATTTAAAGATATGTGAGATGACGATTTGCTAGATGCGTCATAAACTACTCGTAATTGGGTAGACGTACTTTGCGGTCTTAGCACACATTGGTGGGGTATTAAATAATGTGGCTCTCTCGGAAGATCGCTATCGGCTAGTGTCATGTGTCCCAGATTTATGTACTCCTTCATAAACGAGACGTACATTGCACGGATTTCCGGTTGGTTTCCCAATCTTCGCTCTAGGGACAAAAAAATCTCCTCTTGGCTGTTTCGAACGAAAGACCCAAACCAGCTGTATTAGACTTGAAGGGTAGGGCCCGAGGGCAGTCGTAAAATCGATTCCTTAAACGATTTCTCGCAAAGCTTTTGTTCTGGGGTGTATAATTTAGCTTCAATGGCATTAGGAATTTCTTCCAACTCCCAGAATTTTTGCAACAATGCATCGAGCAAACAAGGAGCTTGTAAAACGCTTAGAAAGGCACTTGCTTGTAGGGTTTGACTCTTCAATGACTTGTATCGGCCTGATACAATCCACCCGAACACACTGTTTTGCAGAATTGGTTTGTCGCTGCCACATTTAATGTGGTTAGCAACCATCAAATCAAAAAAGGCATCTGCTCCCAGAAGAAGATCAACCCGCTGCGGCTTATAGAACATTGGATCTGCGAGCTGTACATGTTTTGGAATGGATAAATCAGTAGCCTGAATTGCTCTTTCAGGTTGATAAGATGATATGGATGGAAGTATACTGAACTCAGCTTCCATTTGGAAATCAGTTACTCTTGAGGCTACTGTTGTCTGGACCGTATGCTCAGTGGATGACTTTGACTTCCCGATTCCAAATAATCAAATCTCTTTTCTTACTCTCTGAAGATTTAAAGTATTGGCTAAGTCTTCTGTTATAAAGTTGACCTGAGATCCCGAGTCTAGTAACACTCTTGCTACTTGATAGTCACCGAGCTGGCCCCTTATTTGTACTAAGGCTGTAGCTAAAACGACTTGATCCGTCTTATCTGACATGGCATGGTTAACGGAGGATATGAGAAACTCCTGTTGAGTGGCTAATGCAGTTTGAGTAGGTACTGATAGAGCTGGTGTAACTTGCAAAGAGTCTGATGCATATCTATGCAGCAACGTATGGTGGGGATTACAGCAAACTCGACAATGTTTCGACTTGCAAGTTGCCACATTATGTCCTTTTTTGAGACAATTGAGGCACAATGGAAATGTTTTGCGATCTTGTATCTATTAGCAAGTGTCGTTAAATTGAACGAAGAGCACGAATTAATAAAATGTTCATTTGATTTACAAAAGACACATTTGTGGGGGTAAGATTGTTCAACCTGAGCTACTGCTTAGAACCTTTCATTTGTTGAATATCTCGATTAGGTTTGCCGATCTTCCCACGCCCTGTAGACGATTCGTCTGCTGACAAATGTTGAAAACGCTTATTGCATAATATAAGCATAGTATTTGATATCTTCTTGTCGTCACCCACAGACAACATCGACTCGTAGATTGCGGTTACCGTGTCGACCATCGACCTAAAAGCCACAGCAGATGGACTAGATATTGACGGAAGTTCAAACAATTTCTAAATACTTTCAAAGAAAATTAAGCAATCATTGTCGTACACTCTTTTTAACGCCGCTAACGCTTTCGGATAGTTACTTTCAGTCACTTGAAAGGCTTTAGCAGTACCCAGAGCTTCCTTTTCGAGACATGCGAGCAAATGGTTAAATTTTTCCACGTTTGTTAACATCTCATCATCATCGACTAAACTTTCAAACATCCCTATGAAGTTTTAATACTCTGAGTAAGTCCCACTAAACTTTGGTAACTTCATCTGTGGCAGTTGTCTATGATGTATAGGTAAACTCGAACCGTTCAGTGTGGAGTTTGCTATACTCTTGCGTTTTGAAGTTCGTAAAGAAGTATTGGCGTTACGCCAATCACTTTTATTTCAACCCTTGCATATATGTATGGATGTACAGTATCAAGTTCTCTACTGGTATATGAATACAGACCAAAACGAAGATTTTACATTTTTGACTTTCAAAGGCAAAGGTCTATTTACTTTTTTGCCCAAGACCACAAAGAATCAAGTAGTTACCATTGTTGCAGCAGCCAATATATGTGCACACACAATGCCCGTTAGAAATAAATTTGCGCAGGCATAGCAACTGCACCTCTACACAAATGCATGCGCCTGTGTGTGTGTATGTCTAAATTGAGACGACGAATTCACCTTCTAATTTGCGATTATGTACAATATACATGCATATGTACATGTGTAAATTCAATTTGTTTATTTACCGGTATCAAACTTCCGTCTTCAATAGTCCCATGGATCTATTGAGTATAATAAATTGGATTTGTTACCTTATTAGGGGAGCTGGCCATATGCCCTGTGCAATGATAGCAGCAACCCATGTATCCAGCAACAACAACAAGCGCATTGTACTCGACTTGAGACCGAACTGTCCAAGCGGTCGCAATTGTTTCTCCAGGAAAATCCAAACTCAACCCGTATCAAAGTCCAACTTAAACCAAGGTGAGCAGCCACCGATATCCAGAAATCCAAATCCGCGATGGTCCACCCGGGGGCGCCAAAATGATTAGCTAACTCCAAGCTAGTTCCGTGAACTTCCTTGAGGGAAAAATGCAACTCGATTCCAGACCAAACGCGGTGTTTCGCTCTTCAAGTATTTTCGACAACTGACTTTATTAATCTAAATGGTTTGACTTCTGCCTAGCGAGCATGCAAGCACACAAAGCAAAGAGAGCAACTACAAATAAGCACATTTGGATAAAAGAGTAATCTTAAGTCTATTATCAAGCTAGCTTCAATGCGATATCTGTGTATGTGTAATACTTCAAAGGGTTCTCTTAAATTCTATGTTATTCTATGTTTTTCTTATGCCAATGTTTTATGCCTAATTATAATAATATGCATTCAATTGCTAATAGTATTTGAGCGTTGCATTAGGGCTTGAACTCGGATTTGTTTGTCCGGTATTCCGTTTATAATTTGTTCAGATCTTCCTCGTCCAGGCCCAGGCCAGCACACAAGGATTGCTTCTCGTTATAGTATTGCACGAACTCTTCCTTGGGCTGCCACTGCCTAGCCGAAAATTTTTTCCGTAGTTCCAACTTGCTACCTTTTGCCACAAACGCAATTAGGAATTCTTGCATCATGTTTCCGTCCAATGTTTCCATGGCAGAGTATTTTCGAGCATGCAGCCACTGCTGCGCTCTGCCTGCCAGCTTTGTTGCGAAAACTGCGCGAACAAAATGTTCGTCCAGACCGTAGGCTGCTTTAAGGTTTGTCAGCTGTAAGTTCCAAAATTGTTCGTCTCCACTCCGATCGTACTCGGCCAAATAACTGCAGACTACCTTAAAGGTGGCTGCTGGCTTGGGCGCCTCTTCCGCGGGGGTTGATTTTTTCATCCGTAGTAGCTCAAGCTCTCTCTTAAGCAGCTCATTCTCTCTCTTCACCAGCTCCAATTCTCTTAATATTAGCCGCATCTCTCTGTCTTCAGTCTATTCTTCTTCGGACACGCTTGATTTCCTTTCCGCTGTTAGTTTTCCATCTTTCTTCTCGATCCCGTTCATTTTTTTCTCACTTGTGCTTTTTTTCTCTCCTTTTTCATTTACACTCCCCTCTTTGTCCGCTGCAGTTTTTTTTGTGGCACCTTCGCCCACTGGAGTTAGGGCGTGTTGCTGCTGTAATTTTTCTTTATCGGTGGTTACAGCTATTTTCGCTGCATTGCCCTTTAAGTCTTGTGCCTTTATTTTTTCATCATAATTCGGTAAATTTTTCTCAAACTGCAATTTTTCATCGAACTGTAATTTTTTTGGCTTTTCTTCTTGGTCACTCTGTAGTTTACCGTAAATTTTGTCCATGTTGTGCGCGCGTAGGCTTTGTCAGCTGTTCGCTGTCATTTTGGCTCTTTGAGTTATTTTTTGACTCTCTAAGTTTTTTTTTTGACTATGTCCATCTCCCTCTAACCACCGTGTTTTCCTATGTCGACAATAATTTTGAGTAACAGATTTTGTTGTCACTATTGAAGTATCTCCTTGTCACAATGGAGTTAACATCACTCAAAAAAGAGCGGCGTTTCAAAGTGTGCTTCTATGTTAGTTTTTCTATGGCTAGGTGTCTCTAGTTTGCACTTCTTTATTTGGGATGCTGTCGACATAGAGAACTTAACATAGAGAGGTATGTTAGGACGCCGCTCAACTTGGAGTGATGTTAGGGCCATCCTGAGAATAGATAAATGCAAATGTTGCTATTGCCGTTCGAATTGTTGCTTGGTGCTGGGTCATGTTGGACTGCTCACTCATATGGCGTTGTTGTTGCCCGTTGTTGGAGGCATGGTAAATTGCCTGGGAGTGAATGAAAGTCATATATAAATGGGCGACCATATGATTTTTGTTTACCGTGTAATTCATATGGCGCACAAGTCATGCGTGGGTGTGAAGCACATACTAACGTATGCAACATAATTTTGTTAGTGTAATACAAATTAGTTGTACTGCACTATGCTGTAATGGATTTATTTAAAGGTTTCCTTAGTCCTTAGTACTACTACTACTGGTGGACTACTACTGGTGGACCACAACCTCAAAAGGTTCCACAAATTAATCCAACAAGGAAAGAATGCCTTCAGAATCCTGACAGGGCTCTACACGGGCCACTCTTATGTCTTGTATCTGAATGTAAACATTAAAACAATAACAAAACTCTTTCCAGAATCAATTGTAATTTAAAATTTGAAATTTGAATTTTTAAGTCTGTTAGGAAGGCAATGTTATGTGTAATTTTTAAAATCGCAACGGTATTTTGACTGTTAATAGCTTGAGCGATTTTAAATAGCAGAAAGTAGGGTGAAATACTGGGAGAAGAGCTTGAGTGAATGAGCAAATCTCTGTTAACGGAGCGTGAGAGCGAGAGAACCTCTGTTAATATAACAGAGTTGGCTGAAATTTATCTCAAGGCAAAGTTGATGTAAATTTAATTCCTTATTTACTAAATATTACAAGTTGTAACAACAGATGATATAACCCCTTACTTAAATAACCATGCTCAATCCATTTCTAAAATAAAAATCTTTTTTTCCTTTTTGTACCGTTTATTAAGCATTTTTGAGCATATGTAAGGATGAGAATATGTAAATACAATATATAATTATCAATCCCTATCATTTAAACCACTTAAACTAATCCATTTAAACCCATAAAGTCTAGATCAAGTGAATAAATGCACTTTTCCAGCCCTCACTAGATCTACTCTTCTAACGCACGCGCGCCTTACGGCCGCTAAAAATTCGAACTTAGTTCGAAAATTCAAATCGCGCGCCCCTGACTTGCCTCTGATCAGCTGTTCACTTTCCGAGTGAAAAATGGGGGCGTAGCAGCTTGTGCCTCTATATTCATTCTTCTATGCTGTCGATCTGCGAGCCAGCATAGAACTGACTCCGTTTTGCGTTAAGCTCAGCTCGCTCGTGTACACATACACATATACATGCTTAAATCTAGATATACAAGAGATAGAGAGAGATGAGCTTATAACAGCGCATAGCTCGTATAAGGCGTATAATAGCTTATAACGCGTATAACTCGTGAGCAAATGCGAGCTGCGGCATTAAGGGTACAGAGTATGTTATAGTCGGGTTTGACCGTCTTTCTTTCTTGTTTTCCCTAAAAATTCAATAAAAGCCGTTCAGCGTAAGCCAATCAACTTCTTTTTAATGGATGATGTTTGATAAACGTTTTTTGATGTTTGATGTTTGCTGGTGAACAAGGCCATTTTTTACCTAAACAGTCAAAATGTGACCTTAAGGGCAAGTTTTTAAAAAGTTTTGTTTTGGAAATATGTCGCCTAAAAATTAGGTCACTACTCCTAAACATTCGTAATGACAGTTAAGTGAGTTCGATTCCCACTGCAAGTTTAACTTTTTGTTTTGAATTTTTATACCCTTGCAAAGGGTATTATAATTTTGCCCAGAAGTTTGCAACGCAAAGAAATATTCATTTCCGACCCCATAAACTATATATATTCTTGATCAGGGCGACGAGCTGAGTCGATTGAGCTTTGTCCGTCCGTCTGTCAGTCCGTCGGTCTGTCCGTCTGTCTGTCTGTTTCTACGCAAACTAGTCTCTCAGTTTGAAAGCTATCGAGCTGAAATTTTGCACAGAGTCTTCTTTTTACTGCACGCTGCTAATATATCTTATAGTTTTTAAGTAAATCGTTCTTAAGGTCGGTGATTAATAATATTAAACGCATTCAAACTAATTTGAAAAAGTTGATCAACATCGGGTGACTATATCTTATGGTTGCCATAGGACTGATCGATCGAAAATGGGTCTTAGGATGAAAATTTTGTTGTTTCAATATATTAGCATATATATATTAAAATTGTCGAGATGTTTGTAACGCATGAAAGAAAGCATCTCCGACCACATAAAGTATATATATTCTTGATCAGCATGACGAGCTGAGTTGATATAGCGATGTCCGTCTGTCCGTCCGTCTGCCCGTCCGTCTGTCTGTCTGTTTGTCGCACATTTGTCGGAACCGGCCAGATCGGATGACTATAGCATATAGCTGCCATGGGAACCATCGGTCGAAAATGTTGTTTTAGTGATAAAAACTTTTTTATCTTCAACGCAAACGTCCTCAAACCTGGTACTCATAAGTTTTCTAAGCTTTCACATAATTCCACAAAGTTTAATAGGACAACTATATAGTATAGCTGGCATAGAAATTGGGGGTAGAAAATGTATATAGGAGGCCTTGTCAAAAATGTGTATATTTGGCAGAATGTATATATTTGTGTCAGTGGAATCAGGCTACTAGTTTATATAAATAATACAAGCTACAAGGGTATAAAAACTTCGGTCGAGCCGAAGTTAGCTTTCCTCTATTTTTATACCCTTGCAAAGGGTATTATAATTTTGCCCAGAAGTTTGCAACGCATAGAAATATTCAATTCCGACCCCATAAACTATATATATTCTTGATCAGGGGGACGAGCTGAGTTGATTGAGCTTTGTCCGTCCGTCTGTCTGTCTGTCCGTCTGTCTGTCTGTCTGTCTGTCTGTCTGTCCGTCTGTTTCTACGCAAACTAGTCTCTCAGTTTTAAAGCTATCGAGCTGAAATTTTGCACAGAGTCTTCTTTTTACTGCACGCTGCTAATATGTCGGAACCGACCGGATCGGATCACTATATCTTATAGCTGCCATAGGAACCATTGGTCAAAAAATGGGTTTTAGTGAGAAAAACTTTTTTGTTTTCAATGTTAGCGTGATTAAACTCGGTCATTAATAATATTATATACTTTCAAACAGATTTGCAAATTTTGGTCAAAATCGGATGACTATATCTTATAGCTGCCATAGGAACCATAGGTCGAAAAATGGGTTTTAGTGAGAAAAACATTTTTGTTTTGAATGTTAACGTGATTAAGCTCGGTCATTAATAATATTATATACTTTCAAACAGATTTGCAAATTTTGGTCAAAATCGGATGACTATATCTTATAGCTGCCATAGGACCGATGGGTCGGAAAATGGGTCTTAGTGAAAAAAAACTTTTTTGTTTTTAAGTAAATCGTTCTTAAGGTCGGTGATTATTAATATTAAACGCTTTCAATCTAATTTGAAAAAGTTGATCGACATCAGGTGACTATATCTTATGGTTGCCATAGGACCGATCGGTCGAACATGAGTCTTGGTAAAACAATTTTTTGTTTAGTTTTGTTAGCGTCCTTAAACTCGCTGATGACTTATTTTATATGCTTTCAAATAGATTCGCAAAATTGGGCCGAAGTCGGATGACTATATCTTAAGGCTATAGGGCCGATCGGTCGGAAATTGAGTCTTAGTGAGAAAAACTTTTTTCAGCGTACTTAAACTGTGACATTTGCATTTGCAAGGGTATAAAAACTTCGGCACAGACGAAGTTAGCTTGGCCTTCTCGTTTTATATGTTTTCAAATAGATTCGCAAAATTTGGTCGAAGTCGGATGACTATATCTTAAGTGTGTCTTCCAGCAATGAGCAGAAAAAGTGCGCTAGACTGTTACTTGTGTTGCAGGAACAGCTAATACAACTAATGCGAAGTGGTTAAGTTCTTTACAATGATATTTTTTTACTCTGTACCAAAGGTACACAAAGTGTAAAAGTATGTAACAGGGAGAAGGAATCATTTCCGACCCTATAAAGTATATATATTCTTGATCAGCATCCACAGCCGAGTCGATATAGCCATGTCCTTCTGTCTATCTGTCCGTCTGTCTGTCTGACCGTCTGTCCGTCTGTATAAACGCAGAGATAGAGGTTTGACATGTATGGGACATATATTTATTATACAACCCTTCCGCCCCCGATGATATGTTAGATTCGTACCTTTTAAAGATTGTTAGTAATTAGCATTATTTATCTATTTGCCAAAGAAATGATAAAGATCGCATGAACGATACTCAAGTTATGAGCAAAAAATGGACAGTTAACACACCACATACCCTTACCCACCACCCAGTATTGCATTCAACAAAGGCAATCTTAGTGCGAGAGAGAGAGAGAAACTTACAAATGAGCGTATAGCAAAAATATTACACGATAACCGTGTGACTCCTTGGATGTATTTTAATATTATAGTCTGGAGCCAATACGAGCGGCGGCCTGAACTGGTAAATAGTACATTATACTCTCTCTAAAATTTTTCATTAATCGTAGTACGGAGACGCTGACAATTTTGTCGGAGCGGAAATTGTTTGATAATTTCCAGAGCCGCTTAGACAATATAGTGTGACCAGGCAACAGACAGAAATCAGCTGTTGTGTGTATAAAAAATAAGCGGGCTAACTCAAATAAAATAAAAGAGTGTATAAAATTTAAAATGGAAGTCACTAGGGGAAGTTCAGTTGTCTGTGTTAATGCTATGGTCTATTTCATGGATGAATACGGATTTAAAGGTGGCCACAACAGTAGCAACGGAAGCTACAACAGTAAGCCGAAGGAGCCACTACTATAATGGGCTGTGGAGACTTTAGCTTAGGGCTGCATGGCCGTTGGCTGTAGGGCCGTTCCGTGGGCTTTGGAGACTGCGAAGGTTTACACTCGGATGGTGTGCACACATTGGGAATTGTCAGAGAATTGTCAGCGCCTCCGTACTACACTTTACAAATCTTTTAAAAAAGAAATATATTATATTGAACATGTTTTTTTAACCGAACCCTTTTCTACTTTATTTGGCTCCGGTTCAGTTTCGGGTTCTGGACGAAAAAATTTTTCTGTTCCGGTTCAGGTTCGGTTCGGACTTGCCAGAAATTCCGGAGCGGCTCAACTCCTGACCGGTTTGCAGCACTGGCTTGAACTATAGTTTATTTTTTTTAGCTCTGTTTGTCTCAGTTTTTGAACTATAGTCGATTTTTTGAACTTTTGTTCATTATTTGAACTATAGTTCATTTTTTAACTATAGCCAATTTAAACTACTGTTTATTTTTTTTAAAGATAGTTCATTTTTTAAACTATAGTTAATTTTTTATACTCTGAACCGAAGGTACATAGAGTATATTAAGTTTGTGCAAAAGTATGTAACAGGGAGAAGGAATCGTCTCCGACCCTATAAAGTATAAATATTCTTGATCAGCATCAACAGCCGATTCGATATAGCCATGTCCCTCTGTCCGTCTGTCTGTCTGTCTGTCTGTCTGTCTGTCCGTCTGTCCGTCCGTCCGTATGAACGAAGAGATCTCAGAGATGGTAAGAGATAGAGGTTTGACATGTATGGGGCATATATTTCTTATATTTGCAGGCAGATCAAGTTTATTTTCAATTTTTGCCACGCCCCCGCAATTTGGAAAAAACGTCATATCTCCTACAGTTTTGATGATAGATCGTTCGTACCTTCTAGAGATACCTTGTAAACAAAACTGTTTATCGATTTGCTGAAGAAATGTTACTCAATTTATGAGCAAAATACGGCCAGTAAACACGCCCCACCCCCCCACCCATCACCACAGCATTCTATTGAACGGCAATCTTAGTGAGAGAGAGAGAGAGAGTGAAACTTAGAGATGAGCGCGTATAACTCGTGAGCAAATGCGAGCTGCGACGTTAAGGGTACAGAGTATGTTATAGTCGGGCTTGACCGACTTTCTTTCTTGTTTAACAATAACAAAAATGAACTATAGTTCAAAAAATGAACTATAGTTAAAAAATTAACTATTGTTCAAATAATGAACTATAGTTCAAAAAATGAACATATGAACTATAGTTAATTTTTTTAACCACTAAAGCAAATTTTAAGGCTGCATACAAATTGGGCGCATTCAGCAGATTAGCGATTACTGATTTCCGATTTGCGATTGTTGAAAAGTCTTTGCAACTAAAGCGCATAAAGAATACGATTTTAATGGTAACTTTTGCTGACGTCCCAGTAATCCAGAAAATAGCAAGAAAATATATAAACTACTGTTACGTGCGAGGTACCATTTCAATGATACAATGTTACTGCAAGTCGAAGTTTCAAAAACAACAACAAATCAAAAAATCACAGAAATAACGCTAGATTAACTATTTGTAGAGGGTAATTTATACCAAAAATACAGTAAACAAAACACGAACAAATTACATGCAACAATATATCGCAGTACAATTTACTGTAAGGCCAGTTCAAGGCCATATGACGTCACGCGATTGCATGACCTTGATTTTTGTGTAGCATACTTTAAGGCCGAGGCTTTTTCTTAAAGTGCTGCATACTTTTGGTCTGCTAATAATTTGCCGATCTCTTGGCATTTTTTCGGATTGGCTGTTTAATTGTGACCTAGATTTTGTTTGATTACCGATCTTGAGGTAGTGTTTCTGATAAGTCAGCGGCGTGGGCAAGATTTTATTAGGAGGGGATTTTATGTAGACGCTTATTCTTTAGTATAATGGTATGTATTCTCAGGGAAGGGGCTTAACCCGCCATTTCCGATCCCCCATGAGAACGCTACTGTGTAGCTACTGTGTAATTTGTAGACGTTGTTGGGTGGGGCTTTGAACTGGGAGGGTAATGGTTGGAATTTATCTAGAGTGGATTTTATTTAGGTGCTTATTCCTTAGTGAAGTACTCTCTGTGAGGGGGATGGAACCCACTGTTTTAATTAATGTTAAAAGGTTTGCATGTATGTTGTAACGACCTTTATGTTAATTAAAACCTTCAAATTTTTTGCCGGCTCTAGGTCTCGCTATGTCGGTACATAACTTTAAAACAGGGACACACCACACCACAAAGGAGGTTAGTTGACCGAACAGCTGTTTCAATGGATTCTCTACCATATCATCAGCGGTCTTCACCTGGTACCACAATCAGAAAACAACTCCCTCCTCATGCCTGAGATGCCATAATCGCTTGGGAACTCCAATGCGATTCAACAGCAAAATCCAGACACAACGAGCCAGAGCCGCGCTGTCTGTGGCCTTTGTACGTGTGTGTGTCCCCCCATGGTCTTACAATGTTAGTGAGAGAGATTTCCTCCCCACTGCTAACACAGTGACCAATAAGTCTGAGTGCAGAATTGCATTCAAACAGGGAGTTTTGTTGCTATAAACGAAACTATTTTTTATGGCATCTCAGGCATGAGGAGGGAGTTGTTTTCTGATTGTGGTACCAGGTGAAGACCGCTGACAATATGTAAAAAAACGTTCGCATTCAAAATATTTAAAATTCATTTTCTAGTTCAGCACTACAAGCTACTCTAAAAAAAAAATTATAGCGTTAAAAAAAAATCCAAAACTAGGAAAAAACGAGAAGGCCAAGCTAACTTCTTCTGTGCCGAAGTTTTTATACCCTTGCAAATGCTGTTTTTGAAATGTCAGAGTTTAAGAACGCTTACATTAAAATCAAAAATGTTTTTAACTTAAATCCATTTTCCGACAGATAAGCATCTGATTGAAATCAAATTAACAATCGCCGAGACTAAGAACGATAAAATTGAAAACCAAAAAGTTTTTCTCACTAAGACTGATTTTCCGACCGATCGGTTCTATGGCAGCCTTAAGATATAGTCATCCGATTTCGACCATATTAAGCGAGTCTATTTGAAAACATATAAAAAAAGGAATCAGCGGATTTAAGGACACTAACATTGAAACAAAAAAATTTTTATACTAAAACCCATTTTCGACCGATCAGTCCTATGGCAACGATAAGATATAGACGCTAACATTGAAAACAAAAAAGTTTTTCTCACTAAGACCCATTTTTCGACCGATAGTTCCTTTGGCAGCTATAAGATATAGTCATCAGATCCGGTCGGTTCTGACATATTAGCAGCGTGCAGTAAAAAGAAGACTCTGTGCAAAATTTCAGCTCGATAGCTTTCAAACTGAGAGACTAGTTTGCGTAGAAACAGACAGACAGACGGACAGACCGACGGACGGACAGACGGACGGACAAAGCTCTATCGACTCAGCTCGTCGCCCTGATCAAGAATGAATATTTCTTTGCGTTGCAAACTTCTGGGCAAAATTATAATACCCTTTGCAAGGGTATAAAAATTTAAAAATTATTTTTATTTTTAATAATTTCAATTTAATTTTTTTCTTTTTTAATAAAAATTTATTTTTTATTTAAAACTTAAGTCAAAAAATATTTCTTTTTGTTTTATTATAAGTCGCAAATTTTATACCAGTGATATCATTCTTTTAAATCTAAAATTTGAATTGATTCCACCTAAATATACGAAATCTCCCACTGTGCAGCGGTCTGCTGTGACATCGAATTTAATCCTCTGTTTTAACAAGTGGATGCCAGAGTGTAATAGAAATGTCAATTAGAATTTGTGCGATGGAAGTGTGTCAACATTAAAACGCTATAAAAGTTTTCGTTGGGTGAGGATTCAATTTCTATAAAACTTAGCACTTAAACTGCAAGGTCTTTAGTTTGACTTTGATCTTCAACAAAAAATTAAGAGTAAAATATCATAACCAAGTACCAAAGTAAATGTGTCGTTATTTTATGCTACTTTTAGTGATAATATCAACCGCAAGCAGTGGCATTATCATGTGCGTTCAAATAATCATAAAGAACGTGCGTTTAGTTCGATTAATGACAATCCGAAAGTAACGCTTATTTCAAGCGGTTTCCTAGTTCAAATTCCGTTTAGTACTTTATATATGACCAACTGAAATTTACTAAATCAACAATTTTCGTGGTTGGATTTGCTGTCGGTACAGTTAATCCGTGAAGCAAAAACATTCAAAAAGCTAAACTATATGTGCGGTTGGATTTACTTTGTGGGTAATTGATGCAAAAAGAAATTATGAGATGAAAAAAGCACGTCAGAGTTACTATTTCTATGGTAAAGTTTCTGTAGTAGCAGTAACTTATAAAAACAAAAAAATATTTGTAGTTAAATTTACTTAGAGTACAGTTGTTAAATGCAACAACAAAACACGTGCTAAAATAAATACGAGAAACATACAATTTCTTCTGTAGATTTTACTGTTAGCACAGTTACCAAACAACAACAAAACCACATGCATAGGTAGGTAGGTAGCTCCGGCTGGCCCTTTGTAGGAACCACACATAGACCTTACGGTCCTTAGTGAGGCCGGGTGGCTTTTTCTGGGTACCATTAGAAATCCAAGAGGATGTTTGACGTTTTGGCAAATGCCAATCGTTGTTTGGGAGACCTCCTTGCCGCCTCTTCAAGAGAGTTGAGACTTGGGGAGTGCAGATGTTTTAGTCTCGTCTTAGCGATCGCTGGGCAGCTGCAGATGAGGTGTTCCTGCAGATGTCCCTTGTCGTGATGCCTAGCTTTTCGCGTGAGCGGCTGCTAGGCAGTGACCAGTTAGTATGCCTATAAGCAGTCTACAGTCTCTTCTTTGGAGCTGTAGCATATAGTGCGTGAGTTTTTTGTCTCTTGTCTTGCACATGATTTTTGAGATTCTGCAGCCGGTTGTGTTCTTCCACTTTTCCTCTGCTTCTTTCTCCGCTATCTCCTCCAGTTTGCTGTGTAGCGTCTGTACGGAGATAGATATGTTTAGTGTTGCTTCTTGGCTTAGTGCGGTTCCGGCTTTTGCAAGACTGTCAGCCATTTCGTTTCCATCAATGCCCCGGTGGCTGGGAATCCAATAGATTTGCACCTTTCTAGAGATGCTGAGGGAATCTATTGCCTCCCTGCTTGCCAGAACATTTTTGGAATTAATGGTGTGTCTTTGCATTGCTTTGATTGCCGCTTGGCTGTCAACGTATATGTTTATTTGGTTGTTTGGTGCGTACTGTTCTGCCAATTCCGCTGCTTTCCTTATTGCGAAGACCTCCGCCTGGAATATGGTGCAGTGGTCTGGCAGTTTATAGGAGAGCCTCAATTCCGGCTCATCGCAGTATACAGCGGCTCCGACTCCTGAGGTCATCTTGGAGCCGTCTGTAAATAGGTGCATTGCTTCCTGGGCCAGTCCTATACGTCAGTCTTCTGGTCCCATTAATGCTGATGCACCTGTGAAGTTGGTTTTTTTTGGGATCATGTAGTCCATGCTACTGCTGATCACTCTACCCACCGTGCTGTGTCCATAGCTTTGTAGCGCCATGGTGCCTGCCGCACAAAGACGTTGGGCCGTCTTTTGTGCAAGGAGGCGTGCTTGGATGTCCAGGGGGTTGACTCCTAGGATGTGTTCGAGTGCTTTTGTTGGAGTGGACCTCAGCGCCCCCGTTATGCAGACTAATGCCTGCCGCTGGGCCTTTTCTATCAGCTTTAGATATGTGGACTTCTCCGTGGCTTGCCACCACTCCACATGCATACAAAATTTGGAAAAAAGTTACGGTCAGCGTGTCTAGATTCATCCAACGTAGTATTCGCGGGGGCTTAGTTCAGTGCTGTAAAAGGTACTCAAAAGCTAATCACAGGTACATAAGCAACTATGATTCCTGTAAAGACTCTGTATTTTTAATGTATTTGGATGCAAATAATCTCTATGGGTGGTCAATGTCTCAACACCTCCCTTATGGCTCTTTCCAATTGCTTACACATGAAGAAATTCATTCACTTGACTTCAACTCTATTTCTCATACCTCCGAAGTTGGGTACATTCTTGAGGTTGATTTATTATATCCAGAGTCTCTTCATGATCAACACAAAAAGCAAAAGTTGAAAACCGTATCGCTGATCTTAGGGACAAAGTCAGATACCCAATTCACTATAGAAATCTACAACAGTGCATGGTCTTGTGTTAAAAAAAATCATCGTGTATTGCGATTCAAACAGTTTCCTTCCCAAAATCATAAATTTATTGATCTCAACACTATGCACAGAACAGATGCGAAAAATAAGTCTGAGAAAGACTTTTTCAAACTGTTGAATAATGCTGTCTATGGGAAAACTATGGAAAATGTTGAGAAGAGAAAAGATATAAAAATAGGCACATCATGGGAGAAAAAAACAAAAATTGTCTCGGCGCAGGCAAAAAACTGCAAAAGCAAATTTTCATAGCTCAGCAAGATTTGCTGAAGATATGTACGCCATCCAAATGAAGGGACTCAATAATATATACAACAAGCCAATGTATTTAGGATTCATAGTTTTAGAGCTTTCAAAATGGTTAATGTACGATTTTCATGACGAGTTCATGAAAACTAAATTCCAACATAACCATTCGTTGAATTATTTAGATACTGATTCATTCATTTATTCAATCAAATCTAATGATTTCTATACTGATATCCGTGAAGATGATAGCAAGCGATTTGATACTGCTGAGTATTCTGAAGAGATGGCAGAAAAACTCCAAATCAAAAGGTGCAATAAAAAAGTCCTTGGTATGATGACGTATGAAAACAACGGAAAACCAATTGTAGAATTTGTGCGTTTGAGATCCAAAATGTATTCGTTTTCCGTTGATGGTGGTAGTGATATTAAAAAATCAAACGGAGTCAAAAAGAGTGCTTTAGATAAACAGAATTTATACATTATCTGATGATATGAAAATGTTCAGGTCTAAATTATTTTATTTTTTTTGTTTATTGTTGTCTAAAGTTTAACAAAGTTCAGTCAAACTATTTACAATTATGAATTTAGATTAAACAAAAGACTATTCATCACATCTAACAATGGGAGATATACTTAAAAATAAGTCTGACCAGAGAAACGTATAGTTGTTTGGTGACATACACTCGGAGAAAAAATAGAGAATTTCGCTCTTGAATCAAGAGCATTCGTTCTCAAAAGTACGGTAAGAGTGAAAATTCTTGATCCAAGACCGAAATTCTTGATTCAAGAGTGAATTTTTGATCCCGACATTCCTGATTCAAGAGTTTCAGCTCTTGATCCAAGTATGAATAATTATTGATTCAAGAGTTTCAGTACTTGAAAATAATATTTGGGGTGGGGGGTGGGAGAGACACGACCGATCCGACCTGACCGACGTGTTCCGCGTCTCGTCTCCCTCCCCCGGTCCCACGCACTATTATCAACCACACCAACCCCAACCACCACCACCCACCAAACTTTGTTTTAAACTGTGATTGATTTTGAGATAACCACATAGATATTTTTTTTTTTTTTACTCTTCTGGGACTTGAACACGGTACCTCGAAAGACTGAAACACACACAGGCGACGGGCAGCTTATCGAGCTCAGCTATCTGCCGTAAAGTAAAAGACGCGACGAAATCACACTTATAAATAAACGCAGTTGCCTTTCGTACGCATCGCACAACAACAAACTGCGCATGCGCTCTCACTCTCTGCGAGAGCGAGTTCGACGCTGTTCTCTCAACGACCAACACTCTCTGAGAGAGCGACTCCAAAGCTATTCTCTCAAAGTTAAGTTGCCCTCACCCCCCTTGCCTATAAAAAACCAAAATGAGAACGTTTAGAACGAATTTATCTCGATTCCAAGAGCGAAAATCTTGAAAATTCAGGAACGACTAATTTTTTTTCAAGAGCGCTCGTACTCAAATTATTCGTTCTAGTTTTTTCTTAGTGTAAGGTTCATTAAATTCTTAAGACCATCTTCTGATGAAGCCAAGAACTCCCATAGCTTTATTAGTAATAACCGATATATGACCATTGAAACATAGCTTGGGCACGAATTGTATTCCCAAGTCGTCGACTTTATAGATGCGCTGAAGTGGTTTATCCTCAATCATGTGGGTTCGATCCCGCCTCGGACCATCTATTTACACACCCGGTCACCTTCACCAGCTACTGGCGCCAGCTGGAATATCGCTTACAAATAAGTTAAAAAGCAAAGGTCCTAGATGACTGCCTTGGGGAACACCAGAGGATACACGAATGGATACAGAAAATAGCGAATTAAAGCTAACTCTCTCAGACCGGTTACGCAAATAAGCCACGATCCAATATATATGAATAATATATGACTCCTTCCAGTAGTTAGGGAAATCACCAAGATCAAGAGAGAGGCTAAAGAGTTTTAGAAGGGGCAAGCACAGAGAGCCAGCACAATATTTAAGCACACAGCTAGGAACATTGTCAAGACCGGGACTGAAGGATGAATTCACCGATCTTAGACTAGATAATAGACTCTCGGAGTCCAAAACCGGAGAAAAGGTGCAGCTGGAATGTGCAATCGAATTCGGATACGGCCGCCCAAGATCAAGAGATGAGGAGGAATAACAACGCTGAAAAAATGATGCGAACAAGTTGGCAATATTCATATCGTTGTCAGCAGTTGTGTTGTCCAAGGAAAGAGGAAAACGAGAAGACTTGCGTTTTGAATTGACGTATAAGACCTATAACGACCTATAAAAGTTTTTAGGGTCTTGCTAAAAGCTTAATTTGCAGTTAACCAAATAATCCTGGTAGCACTCGGAATTGTGACTCATGTATTTGGAACGAGTATCTGAGTATTTAGAGTAATCTATTTGGGAACCAGATCTCTTGAATTTTTTGTACAAACGACTCTTGATGTTTTTTAGATTGGACAATTTCCTTGTAAACCAGGGTGAAGCCCATGTGGGAGGGGAAGGCGCTTATAATGGGACGAATGTATTGAAATCAGTATTCAAGGTTAGATAAAAAGAATTGGTAGCATCCTCCATTTCATGAAAAGAGTCAAGGAAGGACCAATCGATTTTAAGAAGCACATCATTGATGGAAGACCAATCCGCCCTGTGAAAGCAAAAAGTGTTTGTACTTTGCATATTCGGAATTGGGATGCTGGACAAATCAAATACGATTTCAATTTTAAGAGTTGAATGGTAAGTATCCTCAGGGATAGAAGGCGGTGGCACTCTAGATACCACAGAGCTGGGAACATCGCTGGTAAACACTAGATCAAGATGCCTATGCATACCGTTCGGAATACAGTCAATTTGGCCGAGAGAGAGCCCAGCCATTAAATCTACAAAGTCGTGTTGAGCAGATGGGAAGAGCTCATTTGAGTTATCACTTGATGACCAGGAAATATGCGGAATATTAAAGTCGCCAACAACAATTATACGGTCACGGTCACCTATTAACAGTTATTCGCTGAATTTGATTAGCATGACTTATATAAGTAGCAAGCTCAGAGGCAGAAGGAATGTAAGAGCATATAATAAAGATATTATATTCATGAGTGCGGAAGTTAACTGCAATAAATTCAATGTTGGACGAAGAGACGCAAGGAATCTCTTGGGATGCCCACACCGCTTTTTCAGCAATTAGAACTCCTCCACCCCAACGACCAGGACGGTCACATCTTTAAAAAAAGTAATTGTCTGTCAGGATTTCAGAATTGTTACTGTCAGGATATAGTGATGCCTCACAAAAAGCAATAGCATCATGTGTAAAAGTTGCGCTTCTGCTATTTAATTTAATTTTGAATTTGGAAATTTTACTAGTGTACCTTAAATTAAATATTCTAACCTCAACTACATCATGGTTAGAAATATTAAAGCTAGAACATATATAATGTTTTACCAGGTCATCCGTAGCCGATCCTATGAGTCGAGAAACAAATATGGATTTGCGAGGTGAGTGATTCTTAGGTGGAACCGCAGTAAGCCCCATGAAAGCATTGGCAAATGTAACGGAAGCTGGGGCGTCAGCAGAAAATGCGGGGCGAACTTCGGCAGTAATTGCAAAAAGATTGACAGCCGGATTGGCAGCAGTGAATGTTGCAGGAGAAGGAGCTAAAGCAGCAGCAGGAATGGGAGCCTGCATTGCAAGTCCCATGCAGGCGTTAGCAATTGTAACGGCAGCTGGAGCGTCAGCAGAAATGGCAGAAGGATCGGTAGCCAGATTGGCAGCGGTAAACGATGAAGAAGTAGCTAGAGCAGCAACAGGAATCTAAGCTCGATCGGCAGCAGTACCCGCAGCAGGAGAAATAGCTAGAACAACAGCAGGAATTTAAGCACGATCGGTAGGAGAAACGGAGCTTCTAGGCCGGGGTATATATCTCAGACCTAGGGTCTTTTACTAGTAAATTTGTAAGATGGTCTGAGACACCTGAGGGAAAATTCGTAAAATTCCGCATTGCAATCAACTACATCGGTGCATGGAAACGGAGGGACACGTGGTGGTGGCCTACGCGGACGACATTGCAATTTTTAAATGTGGAATCTTCCCACAGACGCTGTGTGACTTCATGCAGACCGGACTGACAACACTGGCTCAGTGGACGACATCTTGTGGTCTGGGCCCCAGACAAAACGGTACTAGTACTCTTCACCAGGAGATACAAAATTCCTAACCTTATCCCTCCTAAAATCAATGGAGTAAGCTTACCATTTGGAGACAATGCCAAATACTTGGGATTCATTCTGCATCGGAAGCTACTCTGGAGTGACAACATAAATGACCGCATAAAATGGCAATAATTGCTCTTTTCTCGTGCAGAAAGGCTATAGGCCGAAAATGGGGTATTTCCCCATATATAGTACATTGGCTTTACACAGCCGTAGTACGCCCTATACTATTATATAGATCACTAGTATGGTGGCCAGCACTCGGGAAACAATTTGTCCTGAACAGCCTAAATAAGGTACAGAGAAGCGCTGAGATATGTATGAGCGGCGCGGTCCGAACCACACCAACGGAAGCACTCAACACCATATTTCATCTCATACCACTAGACCTCGTAGCAAAACAGATGGCTATCACAATAGCCCTCAGAGTAAGAGAATCCGACACCTGGAACGGGGGTAATTTCGGACACTCTACTATACTCGGCCACCAAGCGGGTATACCGGCAAATACGGACCACTGTATGCCTCGAACAACGTTCGACAAATCGTACGACGTCTACATCCCAAGCAGAAGCGAATGGGAAAACATTCCCCAGAGCAGAGCTAACGCCATAAATATCTACACGGATGGCTCTAAGCTCGACGGAAAAGTAGGAGGGGGTGTCTTCTCCCGTAACCTAGACCTAAACTTAACGTTCCGCCTTCCTGACCACTGCAGTGTGTACCAAGCGGAAGTGGTAGCCATCCAAGAAGCTGCCACCTACCTTAACACACTGACGGTCAAAGAAGGAAACGTATTTATATATTCAGACAATCAAGCCGCCCTTAAAGCACTTGACTGACATACCAACAATGCTAAAACACTTACGGAATGTCGCTTATCTCTAAACGAGATCGCACGACATTTTAATATACACCTGATATGGGTGCCTGGACACCGGAACATAGACGGAAATGAGTCTGCGGACAAACTGGTCACACTAGGCACAACCATCGAGCTCTCTCCAGAGAAGAGCACGATAGGGATGCCTATGGCTACCTACAAGCTTCACATAAAAGCCGCAACACTGCGTCTTGCTACGGATAGGTGGAAAAACCTTTCCTCGTGCTTGGTAGCAAGACTCACGTGGCCAGAATTCAATCTAAAACGCACTTACACACTTTTGCGTTATTGAAGGGAACACATAGCCCTTCTGGTGGGTGCCCTGACGGGTCACTGTCTTATTGGCAGACACGCAGCACGCCTAGGCGTAGCACAACACGATTTCTGTAGAAGTTGCAGATATGAGGAAGAGGAGGAAACGGTACAGCACCTCCTATGCCACTGTCCTGCTCTGAGTAGGAGGAGACTTAGAATTCTCGGTCAACCCCTTTTAACCAATCTCTCGGAGACATCGGAGCCAGAGATCCCAGCTCTACTTAATTTTATTCTGTCCACACAATGGTTCAGTATTAACCCCCCTATGGAATAAAGGGTTAACAGGGAATATATGGCATCGCAAGGGGCCCTTGCGGCCTAAGTGGGAGAGCGACTTCTCGTTCTCAGCCATCGCAACCTAACCTAACCTAACCTGGCCTATCGATAGCGCGTGTGGATCGAGACAACAGCTGACACACAGCTTAGGAATATATTATTTACAATCATTTTGGACGTGATGAGCGAGAATTTGGGGGGAATGCTTTCTTGATTTTGTTATGAGCTGTCATCTTGCTGGGGAACCAGCAGCGTGCAAAGATTGGTAGGGGATGGTGCCAAGGGGAAACCTATGCCAAATTGCTGAGGCGGCCCGAGAAATGCCCTCCATGGACACAAAGGTCGATGGGAAGTCGTAGGTTGAGACGACTTCAGAACCCGATTGTCGCCAGATCAGAGGCAAGTCTATTGGAGTGGGCCACCAATCGGTCATAATACCTGTTGGTGTGCATTTGGGCTCATAATGGCAAATGCCATGGGACTGTTGATCCTAGGAGTCGCACTCGAGCAACTTTTCCAGGTCTCATAGCGAACGTCAAAAAGTAATTTTTGAACGATTAACGGCTAAGTTTCGCCGGTTCGCCCAACGATCAAAACCATCCAGGAACTGCTGAACAGATGCAACTGCGGCTATTTTGCTGGAAGCATCAAGAGCGGTATCGTCAGCATTCGTGGCAATAAAGGTGCGGTGAGCGACTGGATACGGCAGATCCGCGGTGAACAGAGAAATGCTGCTCTTGAAATAAATTGAATTGAAGATTTCCCGCTAAGCAACTTTAATAAATTCAAAAATTTTTTAAAAAGGGTCATGCACAGCCATCGGGCTATCGTCCCTCATTTTTCTTTAAGTTTGTTTAAGTTCAAATAATAAACAGTGTGTAACAGCTGATTAATATGAGTGACCTTGCACCTTTTAGGTGCAAAAAAAATTCTAGTCTTAGTGTTTCGGTGGAGGAGGAACTAGAAAGGTTGAGTCATGAGATTTAGATTGACGAAGTCAATTAGATATTTGAATTTAAATAAACCTGAAGAAAAATGGGAGACGATAGCCGTTACTCATGGAAAGAAATGTTTAATAGCCGTCCTGTGTGCCTTAGGTGGTACAGCCGAAAAGTATGCAACATTTGTTTAAGTCGGCTATTTATCATCCGATCTTGATAAAAATTTGATGTTGCGAATGTAAATGTAAGTTTTAAATTTGAGATCGATATCTCAAAAATTGTGGGAGTTATTCAACATATTTTATTGTGGGGCGGGGGTGGGCGTGGCACAAATTTGAAATAAACTTGATCTGCGTGCAGACAATACGAGTCTACATTTCAAATTTGGTCGCCCTAGCTCTTCTAGTCTCTGAGATCTAGGTGTTCATACAGACAGACGGACAGACGGACGGACGGACAGACGGACATGGCTATATAGACTCGGCTGTCGATGCTGATCAAGAATATATATACTTTATATGGTCGGAACCATATACCACCCCCCTCGCCGTTCACGCCAACCACCGCTGTATTCAAACAAACACAATTTTTGGGGGAGAGAGAGAGAAACTTACAGATGAGCGAATAATAAAAATATTGCACAATAACCGTGTGACTCTTTGAATTTTATAATATTATTGTCGGGAGCAAATGAACTGGTATGTTATAGTCGGGCGTGATCGACTTTCTCACTTGTAATACGCTTGAAAAGTGTATTATAATCTTGCCCGACCACATAAAGTATATATATTCTTGATCAGCATGACGAGCTGAGTCGATTGAGCTTTGTCAATCCGTCCGTCCGTCTGTCGGTTTCTACGCAAACTAGTCCCTCAGTTTTTAAGCTATCGGGCTGAAATTTTGCACAGTGTCTTCTCTTGGCTCCACGCTGATAATATGTCGGAACCGCCCGGATCGGATAACTATTTCTTGTAGCTGCCCTGGAGACGATCGTTCGAAAACTGGGTTTTTGGGAGAAAAACTTGCTTGTTTTCAATGTTAGCGTTCTTAAACTTGGTCATTATTAAAATTAAATGTTTTAAAACTGATCTGGGAAGTTTGGTCGAAATTGCTAGCCCATGGAGCGATCATTTTGAAGTGTATTAAAACTTCGGCACTGACGAAGATAGCTTTCCTTTCTCGTTATATTTTCTAGGAAGGAAACGAATGCAGTTGTATAAATAAAGATTATATCCCTTTGATGACTTCCGAATGTTTCGCAATCTGTTGCCCTGTTTTTGGAAACTGACCTTTTTCAATTCAAGTTTAAAATTTATCTTTTAAAACATACATTCGTTTTTAATTTATGATGATCTGCAACTATATAAATAAAGACTACTCGTGGGTGGTCGATACCAAGATTTTGCTGACTCTTTAAAAGGATTCTGGGAATCCAATTTTCATACAGGCAAATCGGGTATAAAATCGATGTTCAGACGGACTTGCAACATCATTCAGTAAGAATAATGCAATCAGCAGCAGCATCTAAAGCAGTTGCAGCAGCAGCATTAGCCCTGTCTGACTTTAAGGGCGGTGTCCATGGGTACGGAAACGGCCGCGAAATGAAAAAATCTATATAAAAATAACTGCTAAGGAATTTTTTCGTGCGGCCGTTTCATATTCAGTTATTACCAATCGCGAAAAATGCATACGTTTGCCACTACGTTACGTTCAAAGTTACCATCGCCTTTAAGTGCTGTTAACTCCTCTTTTTCCCGTGACGTAAGAATTCGTTTCAATTCTAATTTGTGCGGCCAAATTGGAAGGCCAAATTGAAAATGAGCGCATCGAAAAAAGATTCCTGCAGAAAGTGTCGCCTAATGCCATTTTCTATGGCGGGCAAGCTGAATTCAATAATCGCCGTGAAAGTGAGGAGCGAGGTGCGGGACTTAGAATATAAGAAACACTCGGAAACCCGCCACTGGCGGACCGGAGCATGGTCTACAACATCATGTGGCGTCTCCTGTCACCACAAGCCACAAGCGAGGAGCTTAAAATCTATTTGGCCAGCATTCAAACACTTCACACTCCAGTCCCCTCAATCAGTTTGATTTGATTCGCCTCAACTTCGATGAGAACTCGATCACAGCTACCAGACCAAAAGGATCGCCAGTGCTCAATGATCACGACAGTAAAACGGCAACAAACCAAATGCCCGCTCCCAGTTCAGTGGACAGCGAACTGCTGGCCTCCTATCAAGCGGTAGTATAGCGGATAATGCAGCCTCAATTGACCCCCCTGAAGGTGACCGAGCAAAAGCGGATCGGGCAACGAGGATGTACCCTACATCAATGCCAATTATATCAAGGTAAGAAATGGGCGAACCAAACTTCAACTTTATAAATCACTTCCATTTCTTAACGTTTCCCGGACAGGGCCCCGACTACGTGGCCAAGTGTTATGTGATCACCCAGGGACCGCTGCCCAATACCATTTTCGAGTTCAGTGGAGCTATATACGCCGCCAAGTCACACATGCTACAGCAGTACATCCAGAAGAGCATTATGCTGACCTGACCTGGGTGAACTTTACGGAGGCAAATAGTCAGAAATGCGCGAATTTTCAATCGGGATGAACGAAATCTTTGCCGTGGCCGTACCATTGATTGTGCCAGACACAATTTTAAGGAAACTGTCTGAAGAGGCAGCTACCAACGTTCACTGCGCTAATACTGCAGATTGTCAAAAGTCATAATAATAAGAACAATTCATTTGTTACTAATTTCATTTAATAATAAGAATATATTAAAATAGCACATTAAATATGTTATATTCACAATCCTGCAAGGTGTTGTTGTTTATAAGTTCGCGGGCATATTTTACAGCGGCAGAGCAGCGCAAAGTTTCTTTGAAACGTTTATTTTTTTTTTTAACTTTTTTAGTATATATTGAATCTTCTCTTAATGAGACTAACAATAATTTTTCAAATCTTAATCTTGAAACTATTGTACAACCATCCCCTATTGGAGCTGGTTTATGTTCTGCGGCCCTTTAATTCAGTCGCTGGGTTGGTAGATCTTTTCTTCGGAGGCGAGAATGCGTTGCTTGCAGGGTGAGAGATTGTGCAAGTTCATTAGGGTGGGCTAGTAGTTTTTCAGAATATTTGAGCTTTAGTTGCTGTATTTCAGTTTCGACTAATGGGATCCTCAGGTCGTTGGGGATACACTCGTTGCGAATGTTCCATGGCGCTCCAGTAAGTGTTCTAAGAATTCTTGATTGTGATCTTTGAAGGATATCCACACTGCTCGCACAGGCATTTCCCCATAGCTGTGAGCCATAAGTCCAGACAGGCTTTATGATGCTTTTGTACAGCAAGACTTTATATTCCAGTTTTAGAGGGGAACGGGAGTTAATTAGCCAGTGAAGGCTGTTGGCCTTTAGCCTTATTTGAAGTTTTTCGAGTCTATGTGTTTGCGCCAAGTGAGCCTACTGTCGAAATGGACACCAAGGTAAACAACATCGTTTGATTGTGGTATCATAGTCGCGTTTAGGGATATCTGGGGACAGGTGCTTCTGTTGAGTGTGAACGTCACGTGTTTACACTTTTGCTTGATAATTTTTATGCGCCAGTTGGCCAGCCACTCCTCTACTTGAGATAGGTGGCTTGCCAAAAGTCTGGATGCGATAATTGGACATCGTGATCTGCTTAGAATCGCCGTATCATCAGCAAAAGTGGATATTGTTAGTCGGGGGTCTGTTGGGATGTCGGCAGTGTACAATACATACAGAAAAGGACCGAGAACACTACCCTGTGGCACTCCGGCTCCAATGATGAACTCTTCCGTTGTGTACTCATTTTGACGAACAGAAAAAACTCTGTTGCTGACATAACATTCTAAGAGTTTGTGTGTATTTGGAGGAAGCAGTGTCCTAATTTTATATATAAGCCCGTCCAACCAAACGCGGTCAAACGCTTGGGCAACATCTAGGAAAATGGCAGAGCAGTATTCGTGGTGCTCATACGCAGTCCGAATATCTGAAGTTAAACGGTTGACTTGCTCAATGGTCCCGTGTTTTGGAACCCAAATTGATGTGAAGGAATTATATTTTGTGCATGGGTATCAATTTTGCGAAGTAAGATCTTCACAAATACTTTTGATAAGCAAGGTAGCAGGCTAATGGGTCTATATGATGACGCTTGTGTTTTATCCTTTCCTGGTTTCTGAATCATTATGATTGTCGATTTCTTCCACTGAATTGGAAAGTATCCACATCGCAGTACAGCATTGAAGATTCTCGAGATATATGTAATGGCAGGACTTGGAAGTTCCATAATCATTTTAGGCGTAATAAGATCATGTCCTGGTGCTTTTTTGGGATTGAGTTCTGTTATAACGTTTTTTATTTCAAGCGAATGAACTTTGATTGGGTAAGTCTGTGGGGCAGTGGGAATCAGTGGCAGTGCATATGCATTGGTTGGTGGATTCGGCTGGAAAACATTTCTTAAGTGAAGGGCAAAGACATTTGCCTTTTCTTCGTCGCTGCGGGCCCATTTTCCTCTCTGATCCCTCAAAGGCGTGTCTACCTTTGCAGGTGGCTTTATGCATGCGTGTGCTCTCCATAGGGGGAATTTGGTGCTTGTAGGCGATAGTTTTTCGATGTAACGGCTATGGGCTAGCTGCCTCCTCCGCTTCGAGTGCTTTGTGAAGTACGCGTTCTGCATGTCTCAGGCGAGTTCTTGCAGCAGGCGACCGATTGCTCTGCCATTCTCTTCTTGCACGCCGCTTTTCAATGACCAGCCGGTCTATAAGGCTGTTCGTTAATCTACGATCTTGCTTAGGTGTTGTTGTTGATGCTGTTAGTGGGCTCGAGTGATGAGCTGCAGCAGTAATGATTGAGCTCAGGGCTTGGACTGAATTTTCAATGACTTCTTCGCTGTTTATGGTTGGGCTCAGTTCAATGTGACTGCTTATATATTTTTTGTATTTGAGCCAGTTTGTCTTATGTGATGTCAGTTTCCGAGGATACTCTCTGATCTGAGGACACTCCAGAAGGGTAAAAATAATCGGAGAATGGTCTGACGACAAATCTGCGAGTGCTTCTGCAGTTACCAAATTTTGTGGAACTTTTCTTGTTATGGCAAAGTCTATAAGGTCGGGTATTTTCTTGGGATCTGCTGGCCAATATGTAGGCCTACCCGGAGATACATAGTCGAGTTTGTTTGATGCGCGCATAAGTACGCTATACAGTTGCTTTCCTTTTGGATTAGTCAGTCTGGAGCCCCAGTGCGGATGTTTCGAGTTATAGTCACCCGCGGCTAAAAAGCGCTGACCTAATGTATTAAAGAAATCTAGAAATTGATTTTCTGATATTGCGAAGCGTGGCGGACAATAAACCGCCGACAAGGTGATATTGCCTCTTTTAGATTCTACACATATTGATGTAGCTTGTAGGTAGTTTTCCGAAAATCCCGATAGTGGGTAATGCTTAATGCGGTTTCTGACTAGGATGCCAGTTCCGCCATGGGCTTTACCATCTGGGTGATTTCTGCCATAAAATGCATACCCCGGTAATAGAAAGTTATATCTGTCCGTCAGATGAGTTTCCGCAAGAAGCATTATGTCGATTTCATTGTCTTGGAGAAATTTTGATAACTCCACTTTGTGGCGAGGAATGTCATTTGCATTCCAGAGTGAAACTCTTAGGAGAGCCATTATTTGGTTTGTTGCGAGGCGAGCATTTGAATGAGGATGCCTTGGTTCTTCATTTGTTCTTACATTGCGTTTTGCATAAATCCAATGAATTCCTTCAGTGTTTGCTGCAACGATAAAAACATGTTTTCTAAGCTACTATAGTTTGATGGTTGTTCCGCTTGTTTATTAATTGTTGGCAGCGCCGGATCAGTTCGTGTATCGTGTGAGACTGTGGCTGGTGATGTGGGTCTATCCATTCCTAGTTTCAATGCACTTGCAAAAGAAACGCCTTGGGTAGTACTCGATGGGACAAACGACGATCTAGCAGATTTGGTAAAGAAAACTCCAGGAGTCGATTGCGAGGGTGTAAACTGATTAAGGTTTCCATTGGAACGTGCAAATTCAGTGCGCGTATTAATCCTGCTCTTTAGATCTTTGTAGACTGGGCAACCTCTGTAATTTGAAGTGTGGTTGCCTCCACAGTTACTGCACTTTTTAACAGAAGGGTCCTCCTTGCTCGCAGGACATGTGGCAGTGTTGTGCAGCTCTCCGCATGCTACACAAACAGGTCGTAGAGCGCAGTATGCTTTAGTGTGCCCGAATTCTTGGCAATTGGTACATTGTACTGGATTTGTACGTTTGTGCGGCTCCTCTACAGTTATTCTGCGGTGCAATAAGAACTGTAGGTTGTAAATTGGGTGCACAAGATTTTTGTTGGGAGCTGTGTCTTCCGGACTTAGCTCAACTTTGAATAGTGGCTGGGGTATTTTGTCTCTGTTCATAAGGTTTATTACGGACTTGATATTAAATCCCTTTTCTTCTAAAGCAGTGCCGACTTCCGTTGATGGCACACTTGATTCAATGCCTTTGATTACCACTTGTAGGCCTTTGCATCTTTTTAGTTGGTAGGTGTAATAGTTTTTGTTTTCAGTTCTTAAGTATGTGTCGACAGTGCGATAGTTATCTTCGGTGTTGACTTGGAGCTTCGTTTCGCGTATTTTGCCTTTGCTGACTGATGTCACATAAAAGTTGTTGTTGCCTATTAGTGGGATAAGCTTTGTAACTAGGGTCGCGCAGTTGTTATCTCTTATGTAGATTGGTGGAGGCCTTGGCTTTGCGGCTTTTGGAGCCTTTTTATCGCACTCTGCGTCAAGCTGTTTGCCAAGAATTTGGAACCTATTTCCAGTGAGCGGATCTTTGTCCACAGGTAAATGACTTGTTTTGTTTATTTTTGGAGTGTTGCCGCTTTTTTTGTTTTGCGGGCTTAGTTTTCGTTTGTTTATTTGGACATACCGATCGATGCCAGTCTGCACATATGAGCGGGTGGTTGGTGTTGTACTTCCTTGTGTGTGTGTTGGTGGGAGTGCGTGCTGCGTTGACATTATTGGAAGATGATTGGTGGTGATCGATTTATTTTGAACACGTGTTGTTGTGCTTGTTAATGTTGATTGTGCTGTAGTAAGCGTTACCGTACTCATCGTGGGAAGAGGGGAGGAGCATTGGGCACTCCATGTCGGAGCGGTTGAAAAAGAGTTTACGTTCACATCACTTGTTGGTTTTAGCGTGCTGGCGGGGTCGGGGGAAACTACTGCAAAGTAAGCATTGTTGCGCTGTATAGAAAGCCGGCGATCGCTTTGCTGTTGTTGCATTTGAGCAGTCAGTTCTCTCTGACTCATGGTGTTGTTGGTATTTTTTCCGGTTGCATTTGTTGTGTTTGTATACGTTGTCATTTAATTAAATTTAATTTAATTAAAAATCAACAAATTAGATATTATTGGACCACATAAGCACGAGTGCCTATGAATGTCCATTAGCGTCTTTTGTCGCGGGTCGAAGGTGTTTATTAAAATATCCGATTTGAACACTTTTATAACGTTTTTAAACGGAGCTCAAGAAAAACATGTCTGACCTCGACAGCGGTTTGTGCGCAAACGTTTATCGACAGAGTAAATTGTGTTATCGTGTTATTAACATAGGCTTAGCATACTCTGTTAAGAATCTGCGGAAAATTTGTTGGCGACCCGTGGATACCGCCCTTTAACAGTAAAAGTCAGAAAGCTTTGCTGTCTAAAAGCACTATGAAGACGAATCTATTCTATCGCATTCTAACGCAAGCCGAAAGACTAAAAAAATCCGTTAAAACCATCGCTTTTTAACTGGAGGATTATGTGTTGTAGCTACCACATAAATATTACGCATTCCGCGATCCTACACTGGAGACCCTGTCTGATGGGTCATTTGAAATAGTCAAAAGAGAGGATAAGAAGCTCTACCTGGAGCAGGAAGCACAGCAATGGATTTTGTAAAAAATCGATGAATGTTTTTTATTAATTCTTTTTTTCCGAGTAAATTTCTTATTATTTTACAATAATTTGAATTAATAGTACATCGTTTTTGTTTATCCAAGAGTAGTATTCGTCGGGGTAGCCTTGCCACTTAACCAGAACTTGATCTGTCTTTGTTTTGATAATCTATTCTACCAGGTATGTGTTGGAGAAGTCCGTTTTTCTCAACTCTTCTTCATAGAATCCTTCTTTGACAGATCACTGATAGTCCTCCGATTTGTAGGTAGTGGGATTGGTATTTCTTATTGTTTTACATCAAAAATTTCCGTTGTCCAGTTGGGTGTATAACCGTTTTCGAAAATGTGTTTATCTAGAGTGCCACAGAAATCACTAGAGAATTTCGTACAAACCTATTGTATTTCAAATTTAAGCAGTGTTTAACAATTTCTTCTCATTCGAAGAATTTACAGCAACGGGTGACATTCCAATTTTTCTATGTGATTTTGTATTGTAAGCAGAAAATAATTGTTTATAAATTTCAATCTATTGATATGACCCATTGAATCTAAACTCTTTCCTCATCATTTCCTTCAGGTTTCTATTGAATCGTTCAACAATAGAGGCTTTTAGTCAGCTGTAGGTGGGAGTAGTGATAATGTTGTGTGTAACAATTAGAGACTTGAACTCCTTAATAAAAAATTATCTTCCATCATCAGTCTGCAAATTTTTAGGAATGCGACGCAACTTGAATATACAAGTCATTGCCTTTGTAACTTCACCAGAAGTTTTCGTTTTGGACGCAACACAACATGGGAACTTTGAGAACTTATCAAAATTTGTTAATGGAAATCGGAATCCTTTGTTTGACGCTAAGCAGTTCCCCATCTCAACCAATCCTGCTTCCCAATGATAGTCTATTCCTTTCATAATAACCCTTCGTTCTGGTGCAACCCAGTGCACTAACTAACCCTCCCTTAAGAGATATTATGTGTAATCATTATAATGGTTTCATATCAATTCTTAATTCAAATACCACTTAAACTAATCTTCTCCCACCTTTTATTTGAGTTCGGTTTTATTTAAAAAAAAACAGGAAAGCTAACTTCGGCTCGACCGAAGTTTTTATACCCTTGTAGCTTGTATGATTTATATATTGCGTTGAAGACAAAAAAGTTTTTCTCACTAAAACAACATTTCCGAACAGTGGTTTCTATGGCAGCTATATGCTATAGTCATCCGATCTGGCCGGTTCCGACAAATGTGCAGCGTATTTGTACCAAAAGACTTCGTGCAAATTTTGGTTAAGATAGCTTTAAAACTGACGGAGGAGATAGCATAGAAACAGAAAGACAGACGGACCGACAGACGAACATGGCTATATCAACTCAGCTCGTCATGCTGATCAAGAATATATATACTTTATGTGGTCGGAGATGCTTCCTTCAATGAGTTACAAACATCTCGACAATTTTAATATATCCTCTACAAGGGTAAAATAAGCATACTTAAAAACGAGAAAGGAAAGCTAACCTCGTCTGCACCGAAGTCTTAATACACTTGAAAAAGTTCGCTCCAAAGTTGAAAGATTTCTACCAAACTTCGCAGATCAGTTTTAAAACATTTATTTTTAATAATGACCGATCTTAAGAGCGCTAACATTGAAAACAAAAAAATCTTTTATTGTGGGGGCGGCGGTGGGCGTGGCCAAAATTTGAAATAAACTTGATTTGCGTGCAGACAATAGGAGTCTACATTTCCCATTTGGTTGCTCTAGCTCTTTTAGTCTCTGAGATCCAGGTGTTCATACAGACAGACGGTCAGACGGACACGGCTATATCGACTCGGCCGTTGATGCTGATCAAGAATATATATACTTTATATGGTCTGAAATGATTCCTTCTGCCTGTTACATACATTTGGGTATAAAAATTCTAAAATGCGTGTTGGATATGGGCAAAATTAGTAGATATTATAGATGACGCATGTGAAACAAAAAACGGTTTTCTTGGGAGCTGACACTGGATCCCAATTTTTTCGTCTCGCTGCCTTTACGAGGAATATATGTATTGAAATTTAGCTATACGTTTTAATAAATGGGTGTTGGCAAGAAGATATAATGCTTATTAACTTAAACTAAGCAGTTCTCAAAAGTTGTGAATGTCAGCTAATGAATTGGATGATTAAAACTACATTATTGAAATAAAGAATATTATTTTGAAAAATAAGTATTAGTAAATCGAAACTATTTTTATACCCTTGCTAAGGGTATTATAATTTTGCCCTTACTTAGCATACTTATTCTGTATGCTTTCAAATATATTCGCGAATTTGGTCGAAATCGGATGACTATATCTAAAGGCTGCCATAGGACCGATCGGTCGAAAAATGAGTCTTAGTGAGAATAACTCATTCGGGCTGCGAATTTACAATAGTGAAATTCCTATGTCTTTATTCGCCGCCTGCAGAGTTTAAATACTAACTGGATGTTTGTTTGAAGTGTGAACAGCAAAACAAGTCCGCTGATGAGAGAATTTGGTTATTCTGGAAACAGCGATCGTTGTACGGACATTCCCAATTGCTATTCCAAAATGTTGTAACTAATATCTGTTGAACAGGTCACTAAATCCCATATACATTTATATATTTAAGAAAAAATTTTCTGCATTTTAGAAAAGTTGCCTTAAAAATTAATTTTTTAGAAAAAAATTTCTAAAATTTAGAAAAATTATGATGATAGGATGGTGGGGGATTCGGTGGTCGTCTCTCCCCCCCAAATTCCCTCCTGTTTTTATACTCTGTACCTAAGGTACATAGGGTATATTAAGTTTGTGCAAAAGTATGTAACAGATTAAAGGAATCGTTTCCGACCCTATAAAGTTTATATATTCTTGATCAGCATTAACAGCCGAGTCGATATAGCCATGTCCGTCTGTCCGTCTGTCTGTCTGTCCGTCTGTCCGTCCGTCCGTATGAACGAAGAGATCTCAGAGATGGTAAGAGATAGAGGTTTGACATGTATGGGACATATATTTCTTATACTTGCAGGCAGATCAAGTTTATTTTCAATTTTTGATACGCACCCTCCCGCCCCCGCAATTTAGATCTTCTACAGTTTTGATGATAGAAGGTTCGTACATTCTAGAGATATCTAGCAATCAAAATTATTTATCGATTTGCTGAAGGAATGATAAAGATCGGATGAACGATACTCAAGTTATGAGCAAAAAACGGCCAGTTAACACCACCCACCACCCCACCAATAACCACAGCAACATACCCTAACCGTTCAACACAGGCAATCTTAGTGCGAGAGAGAGACTTAGAGAGCGCACCGCGTTGTGTGTTGTGTGCTAACTGGCCGTTTGGCTCGTGAGCAAACGCGAGTGTGAGGGTACAGAGTATGTTATAGTCGGGCTTGACCGACTTTCTTTCTTGTTTTAAAATGGTATTGATATAAGCTTGTATATTATAGATGTTACTTGAATAAATAGTGGAACTTCAGTCGTAATTAGAAGCATATGATTTATTAAAGTGGCATGACCCTCCATTTAGTTGTAGACCTCACGTAATTCTGAACCCTTCTTACCAGGTAACTTTACTTTTAGCGGTAATTTTCCCTTTATTTTTTCAAGTTCCTGTTTTGGCTGTTTTGGTCTTAACAGTTGGGGACTAATTTTCCCATGATTTAAATCTAGAACTATATCTGTAATAGCTGTATAGGTTTCTCGCAATCAGTTGTAATTAGATTTATTTGATCAACTATCATCTGAAAGGTTAAGGCGGCCCTGTTTGCACCTTTGACTTGAGCAAGAGACCGATCTCTCTCTCAAGAATCTGTAGAGATTTTGGCCTCGGTTGGTTTGCAAAACGCTCGGAAAATCCGACGGTGTCAGAACTAAAAGAGATTTCATTTTCTTATTTGAAAATCTAGTTAGAACAGAAGCTGTTCCAATTGAACTATCATCTCTAAAAACAGGGCTGCATCTCTGGCAAAAAAATTTCCCTTTTTTTAGTTAAGGCGTACTTTGATGTTCAAGTGATATTTATTGATTGTGTTATATGTGTTATGATGCATTTTTAAATTATGATTCATTTTTATATATATTCATTTCACATTCTCCAAAAATAAAATGCGAAATTTTAAAATGTGCTCGCGCCACTCATGAAGTATAACTTGCCAGCCCTTAGTCAGCTGGCTGTCACATAGAGGGCGTCGCAACCTGTAGATGGCGCCACGTGAGGTGGTTGCTTTTCACTAATATGAAAGACTTTGGTTGGTTTTGCGAATAATTATTAAATCGCAAATTTCAATGTTTAAACTAATCAAATAATTAATTCACTTGATGCAACATATCCAGAAAAATAATATTGTTTACATTTCCAAAACTAATTTTACTTGTCAAAGTTGTTTGGGTGGTGAATTTTGCTAAATCTCGTAACAAAACACGAGAGATTTGAAACCAACTTAAAGAGATTTCTGTGACACCGAGAATTGGTTTTTGGGTTGGAATTTGGTTGGAAGAGATTTCTGTAACACCGCTGTATATGTCCCTCTATATCCTTGAGAGCTGCATTTATCTCATCTGTTGTTTTCTTTAAAATATTAACCGTTGAATCCATTAAAGAAATATGTTTTTTGCATAGTCCATCTAATTCAAATTGGTTGTCATGTAAATTTAAAATTTTCTCTTCAATTTCTTTTCGGTCGACTGCATCCATTGTCCCAAATAATGTATGATGTAATGATCCTACAATCTCAAATGTTGCTCTTTTAAACCGTCTTGGACCGATTAAAAGTTCCTTTTTAGACTTCAAATGTTCGTACTGATTTTCCAACGCTCTCAGCATAGTTTTGCCAGACTCATCATATTTTTCATGTGCTTGATACGTTCATCTAAGTATTCCGGTATCGTACGCATTTCTGTCATGAATGAACTTAACTCATAATATATTATCATATTCCATTTGGATGATATGATATCTAATTTTCCCATTGGATCGAGGTAAATCATCGTGTTGTTTTCTAATGGTTTTATCATTGATGAGTTGTTTATTAGTCCTGTAACTGATGCTGAACATGTAATGAACAATCGCTCCAGAATAACCGGAAAGCAGATCATGTCAAGAGGAACTTAGTTTTGGAGAAGCGCGTCGTTCGGGAACATCGGAAACGGCCAGCAAAACAGCCTGGGGGGGGGTTCTTTTCCTTTCTCTTCACTTTCTCCTGACGTACATATTTATTTGATGTATCCCTAGCCAATAAACATTTAGAAAGAATAGACGAAAGAATTTAAGAAAGAGTATAGAAGGAACAGGAGTACCTCTAACATGTCTTCGAAGTGTTGCTAAGATGTTGCGGCAACACGGCGTCTTTACCCACCCTACCTTTGAGTTCTCCTGTTTGCCGAAGTTATTTGGAGAACTCCCTACAACGTAGTTACCCCCTCATCTTACATCCAGGAAACAACAACAAAACTTTAGCTTTCCATATTTAATTCACAATGATTCAATTAAAGATATTATAAATGGGAGTTTCGCCACGAGAATTCATTTTCTTGAACTTTTACTTTAATTTAGATTTAGAAATTAGCGAAATTTAAAGTAGGCATAGTTTAATTACGATAAAAAGAGCTTACAATGGAAGGGATTAGATTAAATAGGCATTTGCTTTTCTTCTTAGCTGCCAGCCTTTACCGAATAAAGAGAATGTGCAATATTATACGATAATTATTTTGTTTTGTTTTAAAAAAGAAAAATTCATTGTTAGGGCATAATTATTTTTAGATGTAGCTAATTAGAATTTAGGTTCGCTTGCATTTCATTTTGGCTTTCGTAAATTTTCTATTCAATTATCATTATATCAAAAAATAAAATTATTAATTCAAGTTCACAGTCTCAAGTCGTCGTAAGATTCAAGCAACTCAACACAACTCAAAGGGTATCAGCACATCAGCTGTTATGTTTGGTTGACCCAATTACAAAACTCACTCAAAATAACGGAGTGCAATGAACAGCTAATCTCATTTATCAAATTTATGTCAACGTTTCACTCATTTGTTTTGTTAATTGCACTCTCGCTCTTTCCCAGCATACACACAAAAGAGATCCATAAGTCACTCAATGCTATTCACTCAATTTTGTTACTGTTGCTTGTGGTTTTCTGTTTGTTGTTGTTGTTGAATCTCGCGAACGCACTTAGAATTTTTGGTAGGTTTGTTTTTGTTTTTTTCATTTTTCTTGCATAGCACTCATTTGATTAATATTTAATAACAGCGTTTAGACCGACGATCGGTTTTCACTCACCCAGACATACTGCAACGTCGATGGAGGCCTCCTCGATGATGGTTGATATGATTTTGGGGCTAAAGATGGATTTTTAAAAGATGAATCAAAAGGAGTGTGCTTGACGAAAAACAAAACCAAAAGAAAGAGTTTACAAAACCAACTTGAGTATGTGGTGCCAGCAAGGGCTCGATTGTGCTTTCAATTCTTTTACCTTTTGCTCAATCTAATTTGCACATGCTCATTATTCGCGACACTGACTCGAATTCGGTAGTTTTGGCTTTTTCTTTTGACTCGACGTAATGAATTTAAGGAACTGGGAGGGATTATTGATGATTTTACAGTTTTCTGCTTGTGTAAGCCAATCTGACTGGTTTGGTCAATCACTTTGATTCACTTTATAGGTGCGGGCGACCTGGACTCGCTGATGAAAAGATGTTGAGTGGTGGTTAACGCTGCGGCCGCTGCTTTGAGTGACTTTTCTCGACGAATTGGAGGCTGGAGTCTCTATGCAATTTCTGCCTGCGAGGCAGGGATGACTTCACCTGAGACTGATCAATATGGCTACACGGGGAAAGAAAAGAAATTGGCTGAATGCAGCGAATGCTTTTCTACTATTGAGAGAAGCTTACCTTTCAATCCAAACACGCTGAGCCGAATCTATTTTCACAATTAAAACAGAGCTTGGCCTATTTTTCTCCGTATATATATACTCGCAGGGGACCCGAGGAAAAAATCTTTTTGGCTTTGCCATAGACTAGCGCATTCTCAAAGGGCCCCTGAACAAGAATAATTTCCCGTCTCGCTCTTAAATGGTTGTGAGTCTATTTCCGAAAATATGTTGCAGATCAGGCAGAAACTGACTTGCTCTATACGCAAATGAGGTTGAACTATAAAAATCAGTCAGGATGCCTTTAAAATCAATAGATTAGTCACGTCCATATGCCATAGAAAACGATGACTATTACCTTGACGTCTACTCAGTAGCAACTTGAAAACGGAAAAGAAGGCAAATTCTCTCCAGTTCTTTTTTATACGCACTTAAGTCTCTACACACAGGCCGCCATTAAAATTCTTCGCTCTTGCTTTAAAGAGAACAACCGTTATGATGGTGGCGTTGCCACTAATAGAGTTGCCGATGATGTTTGGGGCGGGAATTTCAAAATGAAATTTAAACGGTCATTACAAGGCTGGATAATCTGCTGGGCCATGTCAACGGCGGATTAGCCTGAAATTTTGCTTTATTGCCGAATATCTTTTGCGTGATATTTCCCTATTACCTTTCCTTGCAGATCCTCTAAAACATAAGTGGCATTTCCAATCTTTTCTCGTACTCTGCATTTTAAAAATGTTGGACACAACTTTGCCGACACATTTCTTTCGAAGTTGCTTTGTACAAAATTGCGTCGATACACTTCCTGTCCGACATTAAAGCTAACTTCTCTAGCTCGAAGATCATACTGACGAGCATTATCTTGGTAAGCCTTGGCTATTTTTGATTGTACCTCTGACCTGATGATCGCTAGTTTATCTTTTCTGGGTAACATGGTAATCGATTCCTCCAAGAGTTGGAATTTCCGTAACAGTTCATACTGGTCTCCATGTGTCACCATGTCAACTCCATATAGGACTTGATAAGGGGAAATGGAGATGCTATGATGCAGAGAATTTCGCAACGAGCAGCTAATAGAGCTGAGATTTGCATCCCATTCTCTTTGATCCCCCTTCAAGTAAGCTCGGATGGCAGCAATCAGCGACCTATTCATCCGCTCGGAAGCGTTTGCCTGTGGTGAATACAAAGCGGTAAATATGTGCTTAACACCCAGGGATTCTAAGAACTCTTTGAATTCTTTTCCCTTGAACTGAGTCCCATTGTCACTGACAATGATCTCTGGGACTCCATACTGACAAAAAATCTGGTTCCGTAAAAATTCGATAATTGGACCAGTTGTAAATTTTTTTAATGGGCACAGCCAATGGAATTTAGAAAAATGGTTCAAAACTATTAAAAGACCTATATTTCCCCGCTTACTTCTAGGATACGGTCCTAAAATATCGATGTACATGCGTTGAAAAGGCCGTTTTGACTCCGCTTGCTTTCCCATTGGTGGTCGTAACACACAATTAGGAGCTTTCGTGGTTTTGCAGACTTCACAGGACTTTATATAGTTTCTCACCTGCACAACCATTCCTGGCCAATATAAACGTCTCCGGATCAACTCTAAGGTCTTGCTTATGCCCCCATGAGCGGATATGACACAATCGTGAGCTCTCGTGATTACATCTGACCAAAGACCTTCAGGCACCCAAAGCTTCCAGGCTGACTCCTGCGCTACCTCATTGTCATAATCATGTACCTTGCGTACATATACGCAACCCTCGGACACGCGTAAGTCTGGGAACTTTTCCTCATTCTCTAACATTTTTGCTTGCAAGTCTAAATATGCCTGATCCTGAAAACATGGAGATTTAAGGTCTATAGTCGGGCCTATTTGCTCTATGGTTGCAGAGATCATATCACAATGCCTGCGCGACAAGGCATCAGGAACCACATGCTCATGACCCTTGCGATGACTAATTGCAAATTTGTAGCCTTGCAACTGCATCACCCATCTGGCTAATCTACCTTTTAGGTTTTGCTGACGCATCAGCCAAACTAGGCTTGCGTGATCCGTTATCACTTCGAACTCTTGGAGTTCGAGGTAACAGCGAAACTTTTCAATCGCCATTACCGCGGACAAGCATTCCCTCTCCGTCACGCTATAATTTCGCTGAGCCGTATTCAACTTTTTGCTCATGAATGCTATAGGGTTCTCTTCACCCAACTCAGACTTTTGCACCAACACTGCGCCAATACCAAAGTCCCTGGCATCGCAGTGCAAATAAAATTTCTTGGAAAAAACCGGGTTATGCAGAACTGGTGTGGTGGTAAGAACCATTTTCAGGCGATCGAAGGCTTCTTGAGCTGAATCTGTCCATCGAAATTTTTGTTTTGTGGACAGCAACTCTGTAATGGGGAAGGTAAGGTTGGAAAAATTAGGTATAAACCGTCTATACCATCCCGCTAACCCAAGGAAGCCTCGGGCTTGTCTTAGGGTTTTCGGAGTAGGCCACGACATGACTGCATCCACCTTTTCTGGGTCTGTAGCAATCCCGCCATGTCCTATCACATATCCTAGGTATTTTACCTGTCTTACGCAGAATTTACTTTCATTGATATTTAAAGTCAGATTTGCTCGACGAAACTGTTCGGATATTCTTTTCAGAACTTGGATATGAGACTCAAATGAGTCGGAAACTACCACGAGATCATCCAAATATCCAAAGACACAATGTTTTAGGTCTGGTGGTATAAGTTCGTCCATAAGCCTACACATGGTCTGTGGCGCATTGCACAATCCAAATGGCATTGCCACAAATTGATACAATGGCCGACCCGGGATCGTAAATGCTGTGAGGGGTTTGGAATCCTCGGTTAACGCAATTTGCCAATATGCATCTTTGAGGTCAATTTTTGATATTAAATTAGCTTTTGGAAGGCGAGCAAAAATTCCATCGAGGCTTGGCAGAGGATATGCATCCTTTTTTGTCACCTCATTGATTTTTCTTGCATCTAAGCATACACGTACTTTCCCTGGCTTGACAACAATGCGCATTGGAGAACTCTAAGGGCTAGTGGATTTTTCAATAACCCCCAATTCAAGCATTCGGTCAATTTCCTGATAAAGTAACTTTTCTACAGCTGGGGAAACAGGGTAGAAACGTTGTTTCACGGGCTTAGCTTCACCAATATCTATTTCATGTTTTATTAATGAAGTTTTTCCTAAACCTTGGGTTTCAAAATTTGGAAAAAGGGACACCACTGAATTCAACTCGCTTTGCTGAGCCATTGTCAGCGGGTATTTTTCGTCTATTTCCTCCGAGTGGTGGGACTCTTCAACCAATGGTTCAACTGAAGCAATGAGACCGGGCGCTAAATTAAAACTTTTCCAAAAATCTATCCCAAGAATAACTCGTTTGTCAATGGATGGGATAATCCAGAACTTAAGAGATTTCTTGATATTTTTGTATGTCACTTCCACGACAACATATCCGAGAACAGGATGTGCCTTGCCATCTGCGGTTTTGATGCGACTCGCAACTCGCTTGAACTCGGCATATCCCGACCAATCGATAGATGCTATATCTGCACCAAGGCAGCTTATGTTTGCCCCAGTGTCCAGCAAGCCCAATTCTTTGTGCTTTAAAAACGATACTGGTGCATAAAAACGTCCATCTTCTTCATTTGTGATTATAGACGACACTAACAATTGTTTTTCCTCCTTCACCGTTTGCCAAAACTTCTGAGCCCGAACCGTTGATTTTTTGATAGGCGGTTGCGGCGGATCTGCAAATATTCGCTCGCGGGCGGCGTTATAAATATTTAAACGTTCTTCATAGGATTTACGAAGCGGTAAGTTGGTTATTCTTTCAGGCATTGCTAATTGCTCATTTCCGGTAAATAAATTAGTCACGTTCGGGTTGATAGGAGGTGAATCCGCAGCTTCGTGAGAGCTAGCCAATTCACTCAACATAGATTTAAGTTCTTCTACTTTGGGGCCATTCGATTGTTTGATTCGAACGGTCCCTGTCGGGAGTTTTCCGCCTTCTTTGCGACGCAGGTAGGACATTGTGGCTTATAAATATTTTTTGCTCCACATCCATAGCAAAAGATGTTTCTTGCCTGTATACACATGTCCCAACAATGCCCCTCTTGAGCACAATTCCAACACACGAGAGTTTTCTTAGGTTTGGAAATTGCCTCTATGATGAGTTCTTCTTGCAATTCAGTGGATTCGGACTGAAATTCCAACTCAGCAATTTGTTTGCGACGTGGTATGTCGCCAGTGGCTTTTTGGCCAAAACTAAACTTGTTTTCTTCTTTTAATAAATTTTCCCTCATATGAACTATCCTCCGCAACTGACTAATTGAGGTAATCTCCTCGTAAAGGATTCTGTGGCGTATATCCATACGAAGATTACGAATCAATATACGGAGAAGACGATTCTCTTCCAATGGTTGGGCTAGACGTGCCCCTATTGGCATAACGCTTTCATAAAAATCATCAAAGCTTTCACCAACTGATTGTTTGCGAGCCCTCATATCCTCTTCTATTTCTTCATCCAAGCGATAGTCTTGGAATTGATGCTTTAGGGCGGTGCAAAAGCTTATCCATTCAATCACATTTACATCCTTTCTGTATTGCCAATACCATTCTTTGGCTCTGCCGATCAATAAAAGATGTAAATTCTTGCAAACTGGCTCGTAATCGTTGCCCAGACAATCGAACGTAAAAGCTCGTATCCTATATAAAAACTCGTCCACCGAACTGCCTTTTGGTGCCCCGTCAAACTTTAAGTTCCAACTTTGGATTAAATGCACAATTTTTGCGGGACTTAATTTGCAAGTGCCCTGATTAGGAAGTAACTGGGATGTAGCTTGACGTGTACGATTACTTGATTCTATGTGGGGTTCTCTGGTGTCATTCGAACTGCATCCCCGAAAGGACAGTTCAGACATCTTACGCTCTATCATTCCCTCTAGTCTTTCAAAAATCATAGCATAATCTATTCCTGCCGATGGATTCACCACTGAATGTAGCGGACCCAGATTCCAATCCGAAGAAGCTGGAGTCTGCCTCTTTGCTCCTTGCGCGTTAGCTTGAGCCCCTGTATTCTGGTTCTTAAGCTGTTTTGATCTTCCCCCCGTATTTGGTGGTCTACCCGGTGGCTGTTTGCTTAGGCTACGGGTATTATGGATCTTCGGGGTTGCTCCTGTACTAAAGGTTCTGGATTGTTCACCCGAACCCACGTGAGTTCTACGAAGGTCTTTTGCTGTCAATAACTTTTTACAAGTTGGACACTCATTTTCCGCTTCCATGTACGCCTGTATGCAACCAAGGTGAAAAATATGGTCACATACTGTAATAGCCCCTTCCTCCGTTAATCTAATGTCCTTCTCACAGAGTTTACATTCATAATCTGCTTGATGGATTCTCGTTAAACCTTCATTTGTCGCTCCGAGCGAAGTCAGATCCTCATTACTGCGTGCTGTTAAAGTCATGTTAATAGATTCTTATTCACCAAGTTATAAGATTGGATCCGCGACGTGAAGAGTTTTATTTGTAATAGTTTTTTTTTTTTTTTTTTTTTTTTTTCTCAATAATCCTAATATTTTGTTTCCTTTCAGTAAGTGAATTTGGGGTAACTTTTTCTTAAACGAGACATGTTATAGGTTTTCCATAAAAATAAAGAAAAAAAAGACGTTGACGAGGTACATTCAGGTAAGAACACTCAGTGATTGGTGTATAAAATTCGATTATTCTCAAATTGATTATATTCAACTCAATCCTGAATCTTCTTTTGAGCCTTCATAGTCATGGTGAGATTTTTGTCCGGTCACGTGACTACTCTTCTGCTACAAGCATTTGACAATATGTATACGACGATCATTCGTATTGATATTGGCCTTACTGCCAACAATAATATTCAGTTTGATAATAGGAATACAACTGCCAATTAGCTCACACTGATAACTTATCAACACTAGAAATAATTTTGAGGGAGGTACTGCAAGAGATAGAGTATGTTTGTTATTTCGGTCCGCGCCAAAAATCAAATTCAATACTCATCGCCTGTCAATATAAACATTTACCCAGCAGTGTCACTTTTGACAATCCTAGTAATCTTTTGCCAGAAATTCGAAAGTAGTTCTCAAACACTGCTTCAAAAAGAAACTGTTTGGCTGTCAAAAACATCCACTAAGCATTAACAGAAATCTTGAAAAGGAAATTTTAGTAATAGATAAGAATTAAGTGCCTATGTCCTACAGTCTTTGTGATTCGCGCTGCAGCCCTTCCGGTCCATGCCAGAATACTGCGTTTAGAGACAGACAATTTTTTCGGACAAGCAACAAAATTTGAAAATTTTGAACACATCAATAGAAAAGATAATGACGCTAACTCAGCTAATTGATCAGACCACTGAGCCAGCCCCACGTTGGGCGCCAAAATATGTAATGAACAATCGCTACAGAATAACCGGAAAGCAGATCATGTCAAGAGGAACTTAGTTTTGGAGAAGCGCGTCGTTCGGGAACATCGGAAACGGCCAGCAAAACAGCCTGGGGGGGTTCTTTTCCTTTCTCTTCACTTTCTCCTGACGTACATATTTATTTGATGTATCCCTAGCCAATAAACATTTAGAAAGAATAGACGAAAGAATTTAAGAAAGAGTATAGAAGGAGCAGGAGTACCTCTAACATGTCTTCGAAGTGTTGCTAAGATGTTGCGGCAACACGGCGTCTTTACCCACCCTACCTTTGAGTTCTCCTGTTTGCCGAAGTTATTTGGAGAACTCCCTACAACGTAGTTACCCCCTCATCTTACATCCAGGAAACAACAACAAAACTTTAGCTTTCCATATTTAATTCACAATGATTCAATTAAAGATATTATAAATGGGAGTTTCGCCACGAGAATTCATTTTCTTGAACTTTTACTTTAATTTAGATTTAGAAATTAGCGAAATTTAAAGTAGGCATAGTTTAATTACGATAAAAAGAGCTTACAATGGAAGGGATTAGATTAAATAGGCATTTGCTTTTCTTCTTAGCTGCCAGCCTTTACCGAATAAAGAGAATGTGCAATATTATACGATAATTATTTTGTTTTGTTTTAAAAAAGAAAAATTCATTGTTAGGGCATAATTATTTTTAGATGTAGCTAATTAGAATTTAGGTTCGCTTGCATTTCATTTTGGCTTTCGTAAATTTTCTATTCAATTATCATTATATCAAAAAATAAAATTATTAATTCAAGTTCACAGTCTCAAGTCGTCGTAAGATTCAAGCAACTCAACACAACTCAAAGGGTATCAGCACATCAGCTGTTATGTTTGGTTGACCCAATTACAAAACTCACTCAAAATAACGGAGTGCAATGAACAGCTAATCTCATTTATCAAATTTATGTCAACGTTTCACTCATTTGTTTTGTTAATTGCACTCTCGCTCTTTCCCAGCATACACACAAAAGAGATCCATAAGTCACTCAATGCTATTCACTCAATTTTGTTACTGTTGCTTGTGGTTTTCTGTTTGTTGTTGTTGTTGAATCTCGCGAACGCACTTAGAATTTTTGGTAGGTTTGTTTTTGTTTTTTTCATTTTTCTTGCATAGCACTCATTTGATTAATATTTAATAACAGCGTTTAGACCGACGATCGGTTTTCACTCACCCAGACATACTGCAACGTCGATGGAGGCCTCCTCGATGATGGTTGATATGATTTTGGGGCTAAAGATGGATTTTTAAAAGATGAATCAAAAGGAGTGTGCTTGACGAAAAACAAAACCAAAAGAAAGAGTTTACAAAACCAACTTGAGTATGTGGTGCCAGCAAGGGCTCGATTGTGCTTTCAATTCTTTTACCTTTTGCTCAATCTAATTTGCACATGCTCATTATTCGCGACACTGACTCGAATTCGGTAGTTTTGGCTTTTTCTTTTGACTCGACGTAATGAATTTAAGGAACTGGGAGGGATTATTGATGATTTTACAGTTTTCTGCTTGTGTAAGCCAATCTGACTGGTTTGGTCAATCACTTTGATTCACTTTATAGGTGCGGGCGACCTGGACTCGCTGATGAAAAGATGTTGAGTGGTGGTTAACGCTGCGGCCGCTGCTTTGAGTGACTTTTCTCGACGAATTGGAGGCTGGAGTCTCTATGCAATTTCTGCCTGCGAGGCAGGGATGACTTCACCTGAGACTGATCAATATGGCTACACGGGGAAAGAAAAGAAATTGGCTGAATGCAGCGAATGCTTTTCTACTATTGAGAGAAGCTTACCTTTCAATCCAAACACGCTGAGCCGAATCTATTTTCACAATTAAAACAGAGCTTGGCCTATTTTTCTCCGTATATATATACTCGCAGGGGACCCGAGGAAAAAATCTTTTTGGCTTTGCCATAGACTAGCGCATTCTCAAAGGGCCCCTGAACAAGAATAATTTCCCGTCTCGCTCTTAAATGGTTGTGAGTCTATTTCCGAAAATATGTTGCAGATCAGGCAGAAACTGACTTGCTCTATACGCAAATGAGGTTGAACTATAAAAATCAGTCAGGATGCCTTTAAAATCAATAGATTAGTCACGTCCATATGCCATAGAAAACGATGACTATTACCTTGACGTCTACTCAGTAGCAACTTGAAAACGGAAAAGAAGGCAAATTCTCTCCAGTTCTTTTTTATACGCACTTAAGTCTCTACACACAGGCCGCCATTAAAATTCTTCGCTCTTGCTTTAAAGAGAACAACCGTTATGATGGTGGCGTTGCCACTAATAGAGTTGCCGATGATGTTTGGGGCGGGAATTTCAAAATGAAATTTAAACGGTCATTACAAACAGCTGTTGCCCATTAGCATTACTAAACTCATAACCATTATGGTATTTACATTTCTTGACGTGTTTCTACTTAATTCCTCCTCTTTTTCTGTTTCCAAAAGAACAATTTTATTAATTGGTCTCTTAATCACGCCATTTTGAGTTTTTATCTAAACTACTCTGGTTTTCCCATCTAATCCAGGATATGTTTCCTGAATTCTGTATAGCGGCCGACTAGAGGCACCTGTATTTTCGTTTTTGGCTAAAACGATTTGTCCCTCCTGCAAATTTTGTTGTATCTTTTTCCACTTAAATCGTTGTTGAATCGTGACAAGATACTCATCCTTCCACTTTTGCCAAAATTGAGTTTTCATTCGACTTAACATTTTCCATCTGTTTATCGATGAGACTGCTCTGTCTTCAATGGGTTCAGGGATATCCAACAATGGTTTCCCTATCAAAAAATAACCCGGATTCCAAATGTCATCAAAATCTTTGCTGCTATCATTTTGATAAAGTGGTCTGGAATTCAATATTGCTTCAATCTGAGCTAGCAAGGTATTTATTTATTCATAAGTTAAGGTTCTAGCTCCTATGACCCTTTTTAAATGATATTTTACTGATTTCACCCCGGCCTCCCAAATGCCTTCAAAGTGAGGAATTGCCGGGGGAATAAAATGCCATTGAATTAGTTCAGATGTCCAAACTGGTGCTATACTATTCATTTCCATAGCTTTAGCGAAGTCATCATGAAGGATTCGTTCTGCCCCAACAAAATTTGTACCATTGTCAGAGTATAGGTGAGCACATTTTCCTCTTCTTGCTGAACATTTTCGAAAATCAGCTAGAAACGCTTCTGTTGTCAAATCACTGACTGCTTCTAAATGTTCGGCCTTTGTACTCATACAAACAAACATCTGCAATATACCCTTTGAAGGATTTATTCCCTCTACCTTTGGATACCCTTATTTAAATTGGGCCGGCGTAATCAACTCCTGTATGAGTGAATGGTTTTGAAATCTTTACTCTAGCTTCTGAGATTTGTTCCATTAGTTGCTGTTGAGTTTGATTTTTATATCTTGTGCATTTTATACAATTCCTGATAATTTTCTTAATTGATTTTTTTAACCCTGTTATCCAATAACTTCTTCGTATCATTGTTTCCATTAACCTATTTCCTCCATGCAGTGTTTCTTTGTGATTTTTAGCTATCACTAAAATTGCCAGATGCGACTTGTTCAAAATTATTGGATGGTTTTGATTATATTTCAAATCCGCAAAGTTTAATCGCCCACCGACTCTCATTATACCTTTTTCATCTAGAGTCGGGTGTAACGAAGCTATCTTGCTTTTTTTTTGTCGATTTCTTTTGTATGTTTTAATTTGTTTATTTCATCTGCAAATTCCTTTTCCTGGTGATGTTTCAATATAATTGTCTTGGCTTCCTCTAAGTCCAGAATTGTTAATTCACATGACGTCCTTTTATTTTGGCAACGTCTTATAAAAATAACTACATAAGAAGTTACCCTTACTAACTTATCAAACTGGCTGTATTTGTGTACGAGCGTATCTAAAAAGTGTGTACCGATTTGAGTTAAACAATGAGTTTTCTTTTGATTTTTCTAACCACTTTGGTCCTTTCCACCACAACTCATGGTCTTTTAGTTTGTGTGGTGAAATTCCTCTGAATGTAATGTCGGCTGGATAATCTTTGGAACCTATATGACCCCAGATTATGTTAGGCATTTGTTTGTGAATCTGTTCTTCCTTAGATCTTACAAACCGGTCTTTGCTCTTTTGATTTCGTATCCATGCAAGTGTTATTGTGGAGTCGCTCCAAGCATATACATTTTTGGACATCTCCATTACTGTAGATGCTTTGAGTAACAGTTCTGATAATAACCATGCTGCGCAAAGCTCTAACTTAGGAAGTGTTTTCCTATTCTTAATCGAATTAACTTTTGTCTTGCTTGCGATGATTACAACTACAGAACTTGACTTGCCATATAACACTGTTGTTAACACTCTAACGAGTCGGCAAACCCATGAATTTCCAACGGTTCTTTTAATCTGGCACAACTCCATCTTGGAATGGTGATTTCCTGAACAGCAGGTGTGTTTTTTATAAGCTCTGACCACTCTTTTATTATTTGATCATTCAAAATTTCACCCCAACAATATTGAGACAACCATAATTTTTGAATGAACAATTTAGCGACAGCCAACCAAGTCTATCGAATATTCGTGCCAATATCTATAGTGCTTTTCTTTTTGTGACTTTTTCTGAGTTATTTATATTGATGTTAAACGTGAATTCATCTCACACCTAATGTTTTTATCGTTTCCTCATGGCTTATTTCGAATATTCTCATTTCTCCTGAGTTTGGTATAGCTGTCTTAATGTCTTTGTTGTTTGTTGCCCACTTCCGGAGATGAAACCCGTAACTTTCTGACTTTTTAGCTATTTCTTTTTTAATCTTTGTACATTAAGAAATGCTGTCTGCTCCTGACATGAAATCATCCATATAAAAATCCATTTTGATTCTGTTTTTAATGGATTCGCTTATGCACCGCTCTGCTATCTCCTGTAAGGATCTTGTTGCTAAAAATGGTGCCGAGGCAGTACCGTAAGTTACAGTTGTCATCTGATATTCTTTCATTGGGTCCTTATGATCTTTTCTGATCAAAGAATTCTTAAATAGTCTTGATCCTCTTCCGCAATTTTTATTTGCCTATACATTTTCTCTATGTCTGCAGTAATGACATATTTCCAGTTCCGCCATTTCATTTTAATTTCTAATATGTTATTTTGAATATGGGGTCCAGTTAATTGTATATCGTTTAGACTTTTGCTATTAGATGTTTTTGCGGAAGCGTCAAATACTGCTCTAAGCTACCTGCTTCTGTGTTTTTTGACTCTTTCATATGACCCATTTCTAAGTATTGTTCCATTAATTTTACATACTGCTCCTTTAACTTTGGATCGGCTTTAAATCTTTTTTCTAAATTTATCAATCTTGCCATTGCCCTTTTTTTGGAATCCCCCAAGCTTTTATCTTCTAGAAATGGCATTCTTACAATGAATTTTCCATCATCGTCTCTTGTTGTTGTTTCTTCGAAAAACTTTATACAAATATCCTTTTGGTTGAGTTCTTTTTCAGCTGGTATTTCTTCAATTTCCCAAAACTTTTCTAAATTTATTGTTGCCGCTGTTTTTATTTTCTGGTTACCTTTGATTTTTACTGGACCTGACAAAATCCAATCCAATTCTGTACGTTGACCCAACATTGTTCCTTCTTTACTATTTTAGGCATTAAGTCAGATCCTATTAAGATGTCTATTCGACTTCTTTGGTTAAATAGTGGATCCGCTAACATCTCATTCTTCCAGATATCTTTATTATAGTCAAAAGAATCTTGAGGTTGCGTTTGGCATGTCTAATGCTTCAATGTTAAGCCTGGCATTGCTTGGGAATCTTGGTAGAATATTTTGACTTAAAGTTGATTTTGATACTCCAACTACACTGACTCCTATTCCAAATATTTTGTTTAATTTGTTCTGCCTTGGCAATTGCAAAATTTGATCCGCCTCTTCTGAATTAGCTGTTATTTGTGACCCTTGATCTATTAGAGCCCGCATTATTTTCCACTCTCCAGAATTCGTCATTATTTCTATTTGAGCTGTAGCAAATAATGTTGTAACTGACGAAATTTTTAGCATGAGAGATGATTTTTGTTCCTCGTTTTGGTGCAATAAAGGATGATGTCTAGCTGTACACTTATTGCAAGTTTTTATAGATGCTGAACATTTCTCATAGTACTTGTGCCCCAGGCATCTATAACAAACTTTAAGTTTCCGCAGTGTTTCTTGTCTATCTTGGACTGATAACGCCGCAAATTTATAGCAGTTTGAGATCGTATGACCTCCAGCATTGCACATGGCACAACCGTCACTGCTATATTCTTTTTTCTGTGCTTGTTTTTCATTTCCTGGTACTTGTAAGGTTTTAATAGCCTGCAAATGTTGTTCTAGGAATTCGAACACATCGTCTAATGTTTGAATTTCTTTTAATTTTCTGATTGTCTGCTCATAATGCTGCAATCCCTTCCAGTCAAATTTTCTTAGGATTATGCGCACTAAAAAATATCAGCTTCTTTTACTTTGATTTCCATTCCTTTTATTGCGTTGTACACTTTTCTCTGATTCACTATTCATTGTTGGTTGATCCAATAATCTATCAAAAAGTTGTGAAAACAGTTGTCTTCTGTTTTCGTATCTCTCTTTGAGGATTTGTAAGGCTATTTCATAGTTCTCCTCTGATATTAGCAAGTGCTGAATTAGCTTGCTTGCTTCTCCATTCACTTAATCTTTTAATCTTATTAATTTTTCTTTCTTCTCCAGCGCTGCGTCTTTATCGATCAAATTCGAAAACGTATCGATAAATGCGGACCAGGTCGAAAGATACCCACAAAATGGAGGTTTATTAACCTCTTTTAGTTTTAACCGGCATCCGCTTGGCTTTGCTTGTATTATCCGAGTAGCCTCACTATTTGCTCCTCAAGGCTACTTTCTAATGTCGTCAAACCTTCAACAAGTTTTGTAACCTTTTAAATTCTAAATCCAGCATTTCTTTCTTAACTGATCTTTCTATCTCTTTTCGTCGTTTTCTATCTTTATATAGAATTTGGCAGTTGTTTCCATTTTCCTTTTTATACTCTGTACCGAAGGTACATAGAGTATATTAAGTTTGTGCAAAAGTATGTAACAGAGAGAAGGAATCGTTTCCGACCCTATAAAGTATATATATTCTTGATCAGCATCAACAGCCGAGTCGATATAGCCATGTCCGTCTGTCCGTCCGTCCGTATGAACGAAGAGATCTCAGAGATGGTAAGAGATAGAGGTTTGACATGTATGGGACATATATTTCTTATACTTGCAGGCAGATCAAGTTTATTTTCAATTTTTGATACGCATCCTCCCGCCCCCGCAATTTAGAAAAAACGTGTATCTTCTACAGTTTTGATGATAGAAGGTTCGTACCTTCTAGAGATATCTAGCAATCAAAATTATTTATCGATTTGCTGAAGAATGATAAAGATCGGATGAACGATACTCAAGCTATGAGCAAAAAACGGCCAGTTAACTACAACCACCCCCCCACCAATAACCACAGCAACATAACCTAACCGTTCAACACAGGCAATCTTAGTGCGAGAAAGAAAGAGACAGAGAGAGAAACTTAGAGAGCCCACCGCGCTGTGCGCGGGGTGTTAACTGGCCGTTTGACTCCTGAGCAAATGCGAGTATAAGGGTACAGAGTATGTTATAGTCGGGCTTGACCGACTTTCTTTGTTGTTTTTTATACTCTGTACCAAAGGTACACAGAGTATATTAAGTTTGTGCAAAAGTATGTAACAGGGAGAAGAAATCGTTTCCGACCCTATAAAGTATATATATTCTTGATCAGCATCAACAGCCGAGTCATTATAGCCATGTCCGTCTCTCCGTCTGTCCGTCTGTCCGTCCGTCCGTCTGTCCGTCCGTCCGTATGAACGAAGAGATCTCAGAGATGGTAAGAGATAAAGGTTTGACATGTATGGGACATATATTTCTTATACTTGCAGGCAGATCAAGTTTATTTTAAATTTTTGATACGCACCCTCCCGCCCCCGCAATTTGGAAAAAAGTGTATCTTCCACAGTTTTGATGATAGATGGTTCGTACCTTCTAGAGATATCTAGTAATCAAAATTATTTATCGATTTGCTGAAGGAATGATAAAGATCGGATGAACGATACTCGAGTTATGAGCAAAAAACGGCCAGTTAACCCCCCCACCAATAACCACAGCAACATACCATAACCGTTCAACACAGGCAATCTTAGTACGAGAGAGAGAGAGAGAGAGAGAAACTTAGAGAGCGCACCGCGTTGTACGCTCTAATAGTTTCTCTCTCTCTCTCTCTCTCTCACTAAGATTGCTTGTCTTGAACGGAACGTTGTTGTTATGGGTGGGGTGGGTGGGAGGTGTTAACTGGCCGTTTGACTCGTGAGCCAATGCGTGTGTAGGGGTACAGAGTCTGTTATAGGCGGGCTTGACCGACTTTCTTTCTTGTTTTATATTGTTAAAATTTTTTTCTTTTTTTATTCTTTTACTCAATTCTTCTTCTATTTGAATAATCTCTTCCTGACAAGCGATGTGGTATGGTGGTGGAGGTGTGGCGTTGATCTGCTCCAGGAGTGCTGCTCTTCTTCACCTTTTTCGTGCCTGGGCTCCGCCTCTCCTATTTGGGATTGGCGCCTTTGGTATTTGGACCAAGCGCTCTTCCTTCTTTTTTTCTCTGTGCCTCGTTGTCGGGCGGGTGCATTGCCTTTTGGCTTCCGATGGCGTTGTACTTGCCACGGTTTCGCCGTATAGCATTAGCTCGGGTGAATGTTTCACCGGTTTCCTCCTCACGCAGGGCCAATACCTAACGCTCGGCAGGACAGTTTTCGTGGTGAACCTCTCACCGGTTCTCCTCCTTACGCAGGGCCAATCCCTAACGCTCGGCAGGGCAGTTTTTGTGGTGAACATCTCACCGGTTTTTCCTCCTTACGCAGGGCGAATCCCTAACGCTCGGCAGGATTTTCAAAAGAATCCTTCTTTCTGACAATTTCCTTAGACTATTTCCTAGCAGGCAATTACACTGCCGTTTTGCTTGGAAGCCTTTTTTCTGACCTGAGCAATTGCCGTTCAATTTAGCATTGCCTTTTCAGGGACGAAGGACCATGTATAAAACGTAAATATGGTGCGAGTGAGTAGCTCCGTTTCTAGAAGCTGAACGTTAATTAAGACATTGGTTTTTCCTTTTTATACATTTTGGTTCTACCCCCAAGCAAGCACATGACATACCACATGGTTGTAGGCTGCTTGGATTTCTATCTTATTGAAAACAGATGTGGCCCTTTTTCTAAATGTTTTTTTAGTTTCTAATATATTTTTATACGCCTTGCACTTGAGTTCCAAACGCAGGTAGTGCTCAAATTGCTCTGTTCAAATATCTTTGAACATAGCGCTTAAGACAAAAATGTTTCTCACTAAAAGTACTTTTTCGAACGATGACAGCTATATGCTATAGACTAAATTAATTGCCAGCTGCAACTAATATTTTAATTGAAATTAATTTCAATTGCAATTAAATTAATTGATTAAAATTTTTAGTTGATTAGTCAATTGATTGAAATTTAATTGATTAATGCGCAACACTGGCTATAGTCATCCGATCCGGCCAGTTCCGCCAAATTTTCAGAGTATTTGTACATACAAGGGTATAATAAAATTCAATGTTCAGAAAATTTTGACTCGAGAGCCATCAGTAAAAATTTGGAAAATGCAGCAATCTCTGAAACCATGAATTTACATCGCCTATTTGAACTCAGCAGGGAAGCTCCCAAAATGCTGTTTGCAGCGCTTTCTGGAGTTCACAACCATGTCAACTATCCTATGCAAGACTAAGGTCGCCCCTTATTTGAAGCAGGGGGGCGTTAACGTAGGACGTTAACACGTTTCTTACAATCGGACACTAGGCATTTTTTTCTGGCCAAATGCTGACAAAGTTGTCCACAGCCAATAGCTCTGTCTCACCGCTTAAGCCAGTCTATAGCAACAGTCGGAATCTGACCTTGCAAGAGAGGTAATGTCAGCCTTCCAGTGAACGGCGACTGCAGACGATGTCGCCAGCAGAGAGGGGAATAGGGCTTTAGGTTTAAGATGCTTGGAGCTTAGTTCAATTGTGGTTTTGAAAATGCACAGACGATGCTTATCAAATAAGTGAATTAATCATACAACTCAGCCGATTCACCAAGTACATCGTAGGTCACATCATCTTTATTACCAGAAACAGCATCTAAACATAATTTGCATGTGTGTATGCGAACGCAGCACCTGCGTTTGAGTGTATGGCTGGTAGATCATCAGCTTCAAACCAGGAGCTATCCTCGCTGTGGATTTGCAGCTTTTGGGCGCCAGCGAAGTCGTCAGTTGCCCATAAATACATATGTCTGCAGCATTTCACCATCACCTGGCAACACAATAATTTTTGACAGCGATGCCAGATCGACTAATTACATAGCACGTTTGAAGCGTCAGTCCATGAGGATTTTTACCATGGAACAGTACACGCCACGCAAACGCTCTCAGATTGTTGTCATTTACATTCAACAAAACAAGTCTATTGTAAAAACTCAACGTGCATTTAACAGAATAAATAAAGTTAGAAGTGTGCCTTCTAAGAACACTATTAAGCGTTTGTAAAAAAGATTTAAAACTGGTTATGCTCTTTATAATGCAAAAGGCCATATTAAAAATGACCAAGGCGATCGGATGACAATATTGCACTCATACGGGCCAGTGTTGAGATGTCGCCAAGAACATCCCAAGATCGTTGGGCATAGCTCGAACCACTTTACGACGCGTTTTACGTGTTGATTTGGAATTGGTCCCGTATAAGATTCAATTGACACAAAAATTGTTGCCTGAGGATATGCCTCGACGATTGGAATGGGCCCAAAGCAATTTTGGCACAAAATTATCATGACCGATGAAGCTCATTTCATGTTGAACGGAACGTTGAACAAACTAAATTTCCGTATTTATTCCACTGAAAATTCTGAAAATATTCAAGAGGTACATATTCACGATGAAAAAGTCACTGATTAGTGTGGCGTTTGTGCCAAAATGGTTACTGGGCCGTTCTTTTTCAAAGATGTAGATGTAGCGATATCGTGATATGATAACCTATTTATTGCTGCCAATTGTTCGTCGAAAGCGTATGGTGCACTACTGGTTTCGACAAGATAAAGCTTCATCACACAAGCCGCGATACAATCGATTTTTGAGATCATTGTTCACTGGCCGTTTGATGTCGAAAATTGTGATTTAACTTGCGTTCACAAGATTTGACGCCTCTAGACTTCTTTTGTGGGGTTATTTGAAATCAAAGGCTTACATCAACACGCCAAGGACCCTGGAAGACCTGAAAAACAATATCAATATCAATACCAAATCCATGGAAAATACTGCTAAACGGGTCGGCTCTAACCGACTTCGATATACCCGTAACTCATGGAAAGAAATGTTTAATAACCATCTATGCAACATTTTTTAACTCGGCTATTTATCATCCGATTTTGATGAAAATTTCGGGGCTATATAGATATGCGAATATAAATGTACGTGTTAAATTTGAGATCGATATGTTAAAAATTGTGGGAGTTTTATATATTTTTGCTTAAGCATGCACAAATTTGCTTAGCGCCCGATACACCAAAACGCTAGTTATCGTTTGTCGCAAAATTTGTGTTCGGCGCTTTAGATCAGTGGTGGGCAAACTCTTGCTTCGAGATTTTTTTTCGGCAATTGGCGCCAGTCTCATAATAATCTGCGTCGCAAACTAACTCGCTTTGAATTGTGCACAAAAACAACAAATAGCGCGGGCATACGAAAAACGCGGCCACATACAAACACGGCATTATACAAAACAAAAACAGTTTCATATGCGTGCTCTCCTCTCTTTCTTTCCGAACGAAGGTTTTGTTGTTGGCGCGAGCTGACCTGCAACAACCACATCATAGGTGACTCTCTTCTCTCTCTCCTATGTCACTGGCAAATTAAAAAGCAAAAACAATGTTGCTGAGACAGCAATGACCACACACACACTTACACAAACAAACAAAAATCGGGTTTCTCTATCTATTTCTTGTAGTTCTTCTTGCTTGAGTTGTATTTTGTGCATTTGTATTGACTTTCACGAGCTCGTAAGCTCATTCTGGGCAACCCTGGTTTAGATTGAAACGGGCGCATATGTATAAGATGAAAAATAAAACGTTCAATACACTGCACACCGTACGCTGTACATACATAGCTATTTACATTGAATTAGTATATTACAAATTAATATGTTTGACTGGAAGTAAGAGCAAAGTATGTATTTCATAGTCGGGTTTGACCGACTTTCACTATTGTTATATTTCTAATTGTCGACTCTGTTGTGGCGTACATGCAAGCGTACCCAAATAAATTTAATGTCAATAATTTTTTTTTTTAACCGAACCAAAATCTTTGGTTCGGAACGGGTTCGGGTTCAACTATTTTCGTCCCCGTGGTTCGGTTCAGGGTTTGGTTCACAGTAAAAAAAAACCGGAATTCCGGGTTCGCACCGGTTCGGTTCAAAACCGGTTTGCAGCCCTGCTTAATATTCCTTCTCCTTGTTACATACATTTGCTCGACTTTAGTATACCCTTTTACTCTTCGAGTAACGGGTATAAAAATGCGTCCGTCGAATATGGATAACCTTGCTTCCAATAACCAGAAGCGATATGTATTACCTTCTGTGACGTAAAAGCGTTCTTGGTTAAATATTGGACACGTGAGCCTCTCTATAGCACAAGAGGAAAGGGTTTTCCACCGATCCGTAGTTATGTGAAGTGTTTCAGATTTTGTTTGAAGCTTATATTTTGCCATAGGCATCTCTGTCAAGCTCTTCTCTGAAAGGAGCTCGATGGTGAAACCTATTCTGGCCAGTTTGTCCCCAGACCCATTTCCTTCTATGTTGGGATGTCCAGGCACCCAGGCAGAGATAAGCGACATTCATTAATCATTTTAACATTGTGGTGTGTGAGTCAGGTGCTTTAAGGACGGCTTGACTATCTGAGTATATGAATACGTTTTCTTCTTTGACCGATAGTGTGCTCAGGTAGATGGCAGCTTGCTGGATGGCACCCATATCCGCTTGGTACACACTACAGTGATCAGGAAGACGGAACGAAACGTTAAAATCTAGGTTGGGGAGAAAACCAGTATACCAGTATTATGGGGGAGGGAAAACCCCAATTTGCGGCCAATGGCCGTTTGACACGAGAAAAGAGCAATAGTTGCCTTTTTTATGCGTTTATTTATGTTGTCGTTCCAGAGTAGTTTTCTATCCAGAATGACGCCTAAGTATTTGGGATTGTCACCAAACGCAATGCTTACGCCGTTGATTTTTGGAGGTATAAGCTGGTGAAAAGGACTTACTGCGTCTTAGCTGGATTCACGCCCAAGCCACAATATGTTATCCACTAAGCAAGTGTGGTTAGTGCGGTCTACAACTCGAGCCGCTGTTTGTTTAGGAATTAATGCCAGCCTGAGCCCACCTGCAAGTTCTCGAATACCGACGCCTGCAACTATGTAATCTATACTCAAAGCACATGCTCAGTACTACCTCAACCACGCGTTGAGTGGCAACCACCAAGCCTTCAACTCGAAGCAAACGAAAGTCCACAACGAGTGGCAAACGATAGCCCACAACGCGTGGCAAACGAAAGTCCTCGACGCGAGGCAACCTCAACCCTGCTCGAACAATTTGCTGGTCTACCACCACTCGAAGCAACGACCCCAAGCTAGGTAACCATCGACGCAACTACGCAAATCTGTACTCGGTGCACATGCTCACTACTACGGGATCATCAGTTTCTAAACTTTTTACAGTTCGTCGATCCAACGGCGATACCAACGAAATGCAGCACAGCGAGAATTATACAGAAGGGTTCTTCCACATTGTGACTTGAACAAATCCTGTAGATGATCACCCTCGGACATCCATCCTAGATATACTCAAAACTTTAAAATCATTCGTTCCCACATGGTCACTGGAGGGGGAGTTCTGTGGCAGCTCTGGTCACACTAATTATCGTGATGACGAGTTAGCGTTTTTGTCTACCTCTATCTCTAACGCGTCAGCGAGTCAGTCAGAGTCTTTGACCGCGGACGTGGCCGGCAGCAGCCGGCTGCACGATCGAACCATAATTGTTAGCATTCAAGTGATAGTCAATAAAGTTAGTTTCACCTATTTAAATCGAATAACTAAAATGGTCAAAGTAGTGACGCCTAATCAATTCAGCTTACAGAGGTCAAAGCTAAATTGAAATAATGGAATGAAAAGCACTTTTATTTATATAAATTACACAAAACAACAAACTTAGACTTTTTCAGTATATTGAAGGGTTATTGGTAATTCTAGATGATTTTTGTGTGCTGAACTTGAATATGTTTTCGGAAACGGTACTTCACGTCTAAAATTTTAGTAAGTCGAGTTTAAAGTTGCTTAATACGCCTATTTTGACCCTTGTTAGACGAACTTTTTTGGAACTAAAACTTTTGTTTTAACTCTCTTAGTTCTTATCGAAAGGTTCTACTTCTTAACTTTAAAATAAACCATTCCACAGAACTCTACGATTTTTTTAAGCGAAGATATACCAGTTTAAACAAATGTGCTAGAAATGACACCATTTGGTACCGCTCATAAGTAAAAAAAATGAATGCACTACAAAACGCACATATACTTTTAACAACTTTAAGCTCAAATAAACAAAAATCAAGACGGGATGGACTTTTACGCAAACAAATTCGTGTTCAGCTCACGAAAATCACCAACAATCATCTCTATATTTAAACTATTTAAACTTCGGCCAAGCCGAAGTTAGCTTTTTCTCTATTATTTATACACTGTACCAAAGGTACACAGAGTATATTGAGTTTCTGCGTTTGTAAGTTTGTATGTAACAGGGAGAAGGAATCGTTTCCGACCCTATACAGCATAAATATTCTTGATCAGCCTCAACACCCGAGTCGATATAGCCATGTCCATCTGTCCGTCCGTCCGTCCGTCCGTCCGTCCGTCCGTCCGTCCGTCCGTCCGTCCGTACGTCCGTCCGTCCGTATGAGGTCTCAGAGATGGTAAGAGATAGAGGTTTGACATGTATGGGACATATACTTCTTGTACTTGCAGGCAGATCAAGTTTATTTTTAACTTTTTCGACGCCCTCTCCCGCCCCCGCAATTTGGAAAACGTTATATCTCCCACAGGTTTGTAGTTTGTACCTTCTAAATATATTTAGTAATTAGTATTATTTATCGATTTACTGAAGGAATGATAAAGATCGGATGAACGATACTCAATTTATGATCGAAAGTCAGTTCCAGTGGTTACAGTAGTAGTGGCGCCATCTACTGGGCAGTTTTGAAAATCAAGTAGGGGCGCCATCTATTGGTCAAGTTATGACCATAAGAAAGTTCGCTGCCACAGCGCTGCTACTGCAGGGTACAGAGTATATCGCAGTCGGGCTTGACCGACTTACTTGTTTTATCATAACTATTATAACAGTTACTTTGCCATAATTCATGACTTTAAAATTGAAATATACAAGATTCTTATTTATATAAACATTTATTTTCGTTTTATTTTAGGCTTTCGCCAAGAGATCAGAGCGCCCAACAACAGAAATACTTGTGTAACTCAATCATCATATGCAGCTATCAGTGTATCGATGAAGAATCTGAAATCTCCCGATGGAAGTTCTGCTCTTATGAAACACTCAACAAATATAAATGATGCTACAATGTTTTGAATTTTTATTTTATAAGTAAATGTACAAGTGGCTTATAATTGCGATCACATATTCTTTAAATTAATATTTAAACAAGCAGTTTATAAAATATGCAAAAGTTACTTAAATGAAGTACAATACAAACAGTAAAGTGCCCCGACTTCAAAATTCTTTGACCATTGATTTAGTGTGTTTTTATTCTTTTATTTCGTGCTTTGACAGACTTTTCAGAATATATAGCTTGATTGACCAACAATTGGGCAAAGTATAATTCAAAATACACCAGCCTATGCTGCAACAGCATCACACAGACAATAACAAGACGAAACCTTGATCGTCTAGATTCGAGTTCGCTTCAAAACTAATTTTTATTCTCTGTTCCAACGATAAACTATATATATTCTCGATCAGCATCAACAGCCGATCGATATAGCCATATCCGCTACTTATGATTGCAGGCAGATCAAACACAGAAATAACCTTGATTGCAGATTTTGCATTACTTCACCCTATTAAGCTGCCTTTACACTTGTCATATATGAAATGAGTTTCTCTGACAATAGTCTAAAGCTGCCTTTACACTTATCATATATCTCTAAAAAGTCGGTTGTCAAAATTCTCTAAAGAGAGTCTCTTATCTAATTGAATATGTCAAATTACATCAAAAAATTTTCAAATATTTAAGCAGTCTTTACACTTGTCATATATTTCTAAATAGTAGGCTGTCAAACTTCTCTAAAGAGAATCTCTTATCAAATTGAACCTGTCATATATAATAACATCAAAAAAGCCAATATTTTCCAAATATTTAGAGTTATTTGCTTTGCTATTTCTTTAGAGAGTCTCTTTAGAGATGTATGACAAATGTAAAGGCAGCTTAAGAGTTATTTGCTTTGCTATTACACTATCGTCAGAGAGTCTCTTTAGAGATGTATGACAAGTGTAAAGGCAGCAAAAAAGCCAACATTTTCCAAATATTTTGTTATTTGCTTTGCTATTACACTAGCATCAGAGAGTCTCTTTGGAGATGTATGACAAGTGTAAAGGCAGCTTAATAGCAAAGCAAATAACTCTAAATATTTGGAAAATGTACCCTTCTATGATGAAATATGACAGGTTCTATTTGATAAGAGCATCTATTTAGAGAATTTTGACAACCGACTATTAAGAGATACATAAAAAGTGTAAAGGCTGATTATCAATGGTTAAATACGGAAATATTTTGATCAAATATGGCCGAAAATCTAGCTGGCTAATTTTTAATTTTTGACTGTCTGAGCAATGCTCAATCAAACAAATTTTTCACTCTAAAATGCTGATATTACGAACAAAATCATCGTCGTCGTTCGCCTATGGACAAATATAATAGCAATCAGGGTTGTGCCTGAAGCATTAGCATTAAATTTTCGATAATAATTCAAAAAGTTTTTAATTGGCATTATAAATTTAAAAAATTTTGAATTGGCATTGAAATAAAATAATTTTAATTCGTTATTTTGATTTGGCATTGAATTAAAATGATTTCAATTCGTAATTCTTAGTTGGCATTAAAATGAAAAAATTTCAATTCAAATTTCTCAATTGGCATTAAAATGAAATAGTTTCAATTCAAATTTCTCAATTGGCATTGAAATGAAATAATGTCAATTCAAAATACAAAAACAAAAAAAATATATATACAAAATTAGCAATGGAGGGTCTCAGGCCAACAACGTGGGCATGGTTTGAAGGTCTGTAGAAAAAATTTCGTAACGTAAATCAGTGTGTTTCATTCCGAAAAGAGGATTGTAGGCACTCAATGCCAATTGAGAAATTTGAATTTAAATTATTTCATTTCAATGGCAATTGAGAATTTTGAATTGAAATTATTTAATTTCAATGCCAATTGAGAATTATGAACTGAAATTATTTCATTTCAATGCCAATTTAAAATTATGAATTGGCATTGAAGTGAAACAATAACTACTAACAACTTATTTTTCACTCTAAAATGCTGATATTACGAACAAAATCATCGTCGTCGTTCGCCTATGGACAAATATAATAGCAATCAGGGTTGTGCCTGAAGCATTAGCATTATTTTAGAATTAGCATTAAATTTTCGATAATAATTCAAAAAGTTTTTAATTGGCATTATAAATTTAAAAAAATTTGAATTGCCATTGAAATATTTTAATCGGAATTGAAATTTGTAATGCCAATTAAATAAATTTGAATTGGCACAGCTAGATTTAATGCCAATTAAAATTAAGCATAGTCGATTAGCATTACCAAATTTTAATGCTAATTGAAGAAAATAATGCCAGCGGCACAACCCTGGTAACAATCAATGCCACTAACAATCAATGCAGCCCCTGAATTTATATCAGGATTGATATGTGGCGTATGATGGACGTTGACGTACGCCAAGTGGCCAATGCGACACCAAGCCAAAGCTTGTTACGCGCGAAACCCAGGCAAAATAGCAGCCCTCCTCCCGCCCAACCGACCGAGAGGCGCAGCCTCACCGTGTGACACGAAATCGCGAAGGAAGAACATGAAGTAATGTTAACTACGGGCTAAATAAGTTAAAACGTAAATTTTTATAGCGGATGAGAAGCTTCAGAGTTAATTTTTCGGTAGAGTTTATTGTAATCAGCACAGAGGACACGAAACGGTTGATGCAAGGCATAGTTAGTGTTACAGCGATTTAGTGATAGGGGGATAAAATTACAAGTCGGTCTATTAGGAACGTTGAGTTTAATTTGGCCAACCAACTCAGTTGAGTCGATTTCACCATTAATTAGTCTATGTATAAAGATTACTCCAAGCATAACTCTACGGTTAATAATGGAGGGAAGGTTGATCAAAAGAAGTCTACTAGAGTACGATGGTAAACGGATCTCAGGATTCCAGCCCAGACCACGAAGAGCAAACAATAACAACTGTATTTGCACAGATTCAATTCTATCTTGATGGGTCGAATATTGGGGAGACCACACACATGATCCATACTCGAGAATCGGACGGACAAAAGAAGTGTACAAAATCTTCGTCGCATAGGGATCATGAAATTCCTTCGACCAGCGCTTATTAATATAAACATAATAATAATACAAACAGTAGCAGTAACATAAGAGTCAAATTTAAGTCGGTGATCAAGAATAACCCCAAGATCATTTACCTCATTGGCTGAATCATTTAAGCACTCAAGTAAGACATTATCAAGCATATAAGTGAAGAATTGTGGCAAGCTCCTGTAAAATGTCATAACCTTACACTTGGAACTGTTAAGGTTTAATAGATTATCTTAACATTAAGACTGAAATGCATCCAAGTGAGGAACCAAATCGTTATATGTTAAACATAGTTTCACATCATCGGCGTGCATATGCGTACGAGAGTGAGTCAAGACAGACGGAAGATCATTTATGAAGAGAGTAAAAAGAAATGGACCCAAGTGACTATCTTGGGGTACTCCAGAGGTAACCTGGATTAGTTTCAAATATGAATTACAAAATATAACTTTTTGTGTTCTAGAACTTAGTTAATCAGAGATCCAACTAAGAAGGTTAGTAGAAAAACCAATTAAACTCTTTTTATGAAGCAACAAGGAGTTTTTAACAGAATCAACACCTTCCTAAAATCAGTATAAATGACGTTATTTTGCATCTTACCTAAGAACCCTTTGATCACTAATGATGTAAGCTCGAATAAGTTAGTGGTAGTTGATCGACGCTTCACAAATCCATGTTGATAGGGTGAAATAATGGAACTACATAAATGTTGCAGTTGAGATGTCATAATTCTCTCAAAAGCTTTAGGAATTGCAGACAACTTGGAAATACCTCTATAATTCTCAACATCCGACTTATTACTGTTTTTATGGAGAGGAATGATATAAGATTCCTTCCACAACACAGGGAAAGAGGATGACTCAAGAGACAATTCAAATAATTAATAAATAGGCTTACAAAGTGCATCAGCACAATACCTAAGTACACAACCAGGTTCTACATCGGTACCCGGTGCATACACAGGTTTAACAGAGTTAAGACCGCAAAGGAGAGAGCTTTCATAGAGCTAGCTAAGAATGCAATTAGACCCATTCAACTGATAGGGGTATGGTTGATTTGCAAAAAAGCTAGAAAATGAGTAGGTTGACGTAAAAAACACGGCAAACAGATCGGCTATGGCCTGATTAGTGTTTGCTATCGCATTACCATACCGCACAGAAGAGGGCATAGTGGAAGATTTACGGTTAGAGTTAACAAACGTATAAAACTGCTTAGGATTGTTCGAGAATTGAAGCCTGCAACGGTTAAGATAGTCTTTATAACATTGTGCGTTCAGCCCATTAAATCTAGAACGAGCATCCACATAACGGGAGAAATCAGATGATTTTTTCGAAATTTTATATTTTTTGAAATACCTTGACTTCTTGTTTTTCAAATTTATTAGTTCTCTTGTGAACCAAGGCTGCCTATCAGGACAGCGAGGGAGCTCAAGTAGAACACAAACATCAAAAAGCGAATACAAGGTATCATAAAAAAGTTGTATGGCAACATCAATATCTGTACAAGTGTAAAATTGAGACCAATCGGTTTTAAAAATTCAAAAATAAATCGTTAAGTTTTTAAAAATCTGTTTTATGAAAACAACGGGTTTTAACCGTCGAGTTTCCAGAAGCAGAGCATACCAGAGAGGGTGAAATAAAGTCGTTCTTGGGCATTTGTTGCACCAGCATACATTCCCTGTTACGCGAGTCTTGCTCGCGTGTTCTACTACGAGTCCTTCAACAAAAGATGTTCCTTTGCAAATTACCGGCAATAAAATAATAATCAAATATAATAAGTAAGAGCGCTGATTGGGGGGGTGGGATGTTTTAACTGACCGTTTTTTGCTCATAACTTGAGTATCGTTCATCCGATCTTCATCATTCTTCAGCAAATCGATAAGTAATTTTGATTACTAGATATCTCTAGAAGGTACGAACCATCTATCATCAAAACTGTTGAAGATACACGTTTTTTCTAAATTGCGGGGGCGGGAGGGTGCGAATCAAAAATTTAAAATAAACTTGATCTGCCTGCAAGTATAAGAAATATATGTCCCATACATGTCAAACCTTTATCTCTTACCATCTCTGAGATCTCTTCGTTCATACGGACGGACGGACAGACGGACAGACGGACGGACGGACAGACGTACCGACGGACATGGCTGTATCGACTCGGCTGTTAATGCTGATCAAGAATATATATACTTTATAGGGTCGGAAACGATTCCTTCTCCCTGTTACATACTTTTGCACAAACCTAATATACTCTATGTACCTTCGGTACAGAGTATAAACTATAAAAAATGTATACTTTTTTAAAAATTTGTAAAATTAAATAACCGGATAATCTCTGACACGGTGGGGGAAGATTTTTCAGCCAGTCCAGCCAGATTTCGCCGGAGATAATTATAGAGAGACGTTTTTAGTGAGAAGAGAGAGAGATCGGTTGAGAGCATGTGATAGAGATCATTGTCTTTTGACATAAGACCGATTGTGCTGGGCATAATCAGATGTCCATCTAGGCAAGATTAAAAGTAAATAGTTTCTAGTTGGCCTAGAAGGAACGGAGAAGTTAAGGCGAATTGAGAGTTCGGTAGAGTTTACATCACCAATAATTAGCTTATGAAGAAAAGAAACGCCTAGGACTGCTCTTCGATTAGCTGACGAAGGAAGGTCATTAAGCAAGAGTCTGTTGCAGTACGTTGGAAAACGAAGGTTATTGTCCCAATTTAGGTCCAAAATCAATAATTGCTTCTGAACTGATTCAATGCGATCTATGTGTTTTTTATACTACGAACACCACAGGACGGACCATAGCAGTGTACAAAAGCTTTGTGGTGTATGGATCATTAAATTCCTTCGAGCAACGTTTAATGAATCAAAGTACACCATTCGCCCTATTAACAATAGAGGAGATATGAGTATTAAAACTCAATTTGGGGTCAAAGATAATTCCAAGATCAAAGACTGTAGATATTCGTTTCAAGGGTTCATTGCCAAGGTAGCAAGCGAAGATTTGCAACCATGAAAAGTCATTAACATGCACTTAGAGCAATTAAGGTGTAATTGATTAATCAAGCACCAGGACTGCAAGGAGTTTAAATCATCTTGCAATCTAATAGAATGCATCGGGTCGTTGAAAGATAAAATAAGTTTTATATCATCGGCGTACATAAGTATACGAGAATAAGATATTATTGTGGGGAGATCAATAATAAGAGGAGTAAAAAGCAAATGGCCGAGGTGGCTACCCTGTGGCACACCAGAAGTGACAAAGACAGGCTTTGAAGTATTAAAGCGAAGCAGACCTTTTTAAGTTCTATCTTGTAAAGAAGTTTTTCCGGCCGAGGTGGTTTACTCAGTCTGGCCGAAGGTCATTTACAAGAATATTTGTAAGTCGCGGGGACACCAATAGGGCAGAGGTGGCACACGTAGACTGTTGCCGGACGTGTGCTAATAATAATTTACCTTCAACTATGCCTTTATCCTTGTTTGTTTTGTCAGTCGGAGCTCAATAGGATCCTCAATAGGACCCTCACTACTACGAGACGTGTACAGTCCGCGATAGCCAAAGGTCAAAACGACCGCGGTTAATACCCACGGGAGGAAGGGCAGAGTTGGTATGAGCACGGTAAGTATCCGCTCAAAAGGGCCGGAAAAAGGAGTGGGAAGTGACATTCGGGTCACGGGTGGTTATTGCCTACGCTGGGTGAGTAAGAGAGTAGGGACAAATAGGAAACGATAGTGTGGTTAATACCCACACTAGGTAAGTAGGAAGGTATGTAGGAACGTGGTTAGCACCCACGTAAGGGTTAATAGGAAGGTAAGTACGGGTAAGAGCGTGTTTAATACCCACGTTGGGGTTAATAGAGAAATGAAGATGGGTGGGAACGTGGTTAATGCCCACGTAGTGGTTAATAGGGAGGAAGGGTTAATAGAGAAATGAAGACGGGTGGGAAGGAGCGTGGTTAATAACCACGCAAGGGGTTAACAGGAAAGTGGGGATAAGAATGTGGTTAATACCCACACGAGATAAGAAGGAAGGTGGGTAGGAACGTGGTTAATACCCACGTAAGGGTTAAGAGGAAGGTGGGGGACAGAAAAGAGCGTGGTTAATACCCACACGAAGTAGGTAGGAAGGAACGTGCTTAATACCCAGGTAGGGGTTAATAGGAAAGTGAGGATAGTAATCTGGTTAATTCCCACATAAGGTTGATAGGGAAAGAGGGGGGCGAGGCGGGTGGTTAATGCCCACGTGGGGTTTATATGAAAGGGAAAAGACCGAGATAAAGTTGGGTTGAAGGTGCCTAAAATATCAAGACTAAGCGTAACTACGACCAGTTGGAATTCGTGTTAGCACTTACCGAAGGCGTCCAAGAGGCTTTGGTTTAATACACTACGAGTCACTTGCCTGATTACCGTCTTAATTGTTTCTCACTGTCAGCTAGTGCGCGTGCCGTCCATAGTTACGGCGTCGTAGTTTGGCGACGTTGTCTCTGCCCATCGGCACATCCAATGCCGATCAAGCAGAGCACGCGTCGAAGATAGTTATCAGCCTGGCTCAGGCGATGCTGCCTTTGCCGCTCCTCGACGCATAAGACGAACGGGGGAGGAAAAGTGAGAGACCATCGCGCCTGTCGGGTCGATCTGCGGTGTGTGTGTCTTCGTCAGCTACTACGCAGCAGTTTAGCGATGCTGCCTTTCTTTTACCGCTACTCTCCCTCTCTGATCTCGTAAGAGGACGGCACCTCGCCGCCGCTATGTGGCTGACGTTGTCGCTTTGCGTTTGTTAGATTCTGTACTTTTGTTTCGCGCGCCAAAACTTGGGCGCGCGCCTGCCTACACTGGCGGGCAAGAAGAGTCGTCATACCCTAACAGTCGTGGGCCGTCCATTAACTAAAGGCGTATGTATAATGTGGGTTACGGGCGATCCTATCGCTATGTTTATTAGTCAAACTCGATTGTGACCCTGCGTCACAATCTTTTAAATAGGACGAAATCCATAGCAGAAAAGAGGACGGAAATGCTAAACGATCAAGCTTAAAGTGGAGAAGATCGTGGTTCATAGATTCAAATGCTTAACTGAAGAGGAAGTCGGTGAAGATGACATCAGTTGGATTTCCTAAAAGGAATCCATCGTTAACCATTTTAGTAAGTTCAAGCAAAGATGGATGGAAGCTCCAAAGATTTATGCTACTCCCAAAAGGCGACAAGAACGCAGAGGATCCCACGGCATACAGCCAATTGTTGGAGAGAATAATATGCAATCGCCTTGAAAACAAACTTTTGAGCAGGCACGGCCTCTCAGACTAGCAGTGCGGCTTCAGAAAGGGACGTATCACGATTGATGCCATTTTGATTGTAGTGAAGATAGCCCCTGATGCCACTGCTGGGAAAAGATGGCAAGGAGGCACAAAAAAGGACTGCCTAGTCACAACATTAGACGTCAGGAACGCCGTTCTCTGCTAACTGCACCAAGATCCTTCAAGCACTTATAAGGCACGGTACTTATCTTGGAAACCGTACTGGAAACTGTGCTGTACGACACGTCGAGAGGGCGGAAGACGCATCGGGTCACAGGCGGCGTTTCACAACGCTCTTTTAACTGGCCGATTCTGTGGAACAAAATGTACGACAGAGTTCTCCGCCTTAACACACCGGCAGGAGTGCAAAACGTAGGTTTGGCAGACGGCATCGTCATCACTGCAGTGTCTAAAAACCTAAGTGACGTCGAAGCTAAAACCACTGAGACTGTGGTTCTTGTCATCAAATGGCAAAACCGAGTCTGTCCTCATAAGCTGAAGGAAGCGCGTTGAAACTGCTAGTGTGAGAGTTGGAGAGCAGCTGAAAAGATCAAAGGAGGCCATAAAGTACTTGTGTGTAATGCTAGACCACAGACTCAACTTTAAAAGCCACCTGCAGTACGTAGACGAGAATTCCGTTAAAGCCATAAATGCATTAGCCGGCAGAATGGCGAACATTTGTGGACCTCGACAGCGAAGCAGATGGCTGATCTGCAATGTGATCAGGTCTATTATTCTATATGCCTCGCCAATATGGGCCACTGCGATGGCGGTCCCTTCTTACAGCCGTGGCTGCAAAGGCGCGTACAGAAGATGTGCCCTTCGAGTAATAAGTAGCTTCCGAACAGTGTCAGAGGACGCAGCACTAGTTCTCGCTGGAATGATCCCCCTCGTCCTACTTGTGACAGAAAGTAGAAGCCCTCACACAGACGAAAAAAAAACACGTCCACCAGTGTGCTAAGCAGGTTATAGAATACCACCACAGCAAGTCGTAGCTAGTCGTATGAGGCGACTAACATGACACGGGTATGTCTCTGCGTGGAGATGTCCAGCTGAAGCAACTCGTGACCTTACGCCATGTGCCAGGTACTCCCCGATAGCCTCCAAACACCCGTTCGGCAACCAAGTAACACGAGAAGGCAGAGACTAGTAATGCTTTATGAAACGGATTCAAGTCCCTTTCGACATGACGAACCCTGGGCATACGGTTAATAGTATTCTAGTACGTCAGTAAGCGAAGTAAATTTTTGCCGAATTGGCTGCTGGGCTAATGCAGTTACTGCCCCCGTCCCGTTAAAGCTGGCAAATCTCTAGCACGCTCCTTGATGTGTCATTTAGTTGGGAGCATAGGATCAGGTGTAGCTTTCATGAACAACGGATCCGGTTCTGCACACACGGCCCCTTAAAAATGAGTGTCATCCCTCGAATAACCTTACGGCTCGCATAGACAACCATGGGAACATAGCGCAACTATAAAACGATCAAGGATATCGACTTATGAGTTGGGACCCAACTACAACAAGAGTCTGAAACCCCCAAAAAGAAGCAGAGAGTTACGATCCGTTCGCAAAAAGTAGTAGAATCAACAATTGAAAAGTAGTAGAAGCAAAATGGAAAGAAAGGCAAGCCAACCTATCGGAATCAAGTGCTAAGCCGCAGAGCTCCTTTGCAATGCGTGACCTGGGATGCGGAATTGCGAAGCTTGTGGGAGATGGCAAACGACGATCAATCCATTAGCCCATTAGGGACTGCATTGAAAGTATCAGGGCGCTGTATGGGCTATCTGCCATCCAGCTGCAAGACGATGAAGCCACGGCTGTTATCTTCTTTTTCTTCTTCTTTGGCCCGATATTTAAATCACAACCGCTCAACGATCTCGGCCGCAGCTACCAATGTCCTTCAGTCGCCTCTGTTTCGTGCGAGCTGGCACCAGTTGTTCACACCAAGCTTGGCAATGACTTTCTGCAACTGGTCTTCCCATCTCAGTTTCTGTCCTCTCCTCGTGCCTGTCCTCCCAATGTCTTTCTCCCTGAAATTGTACACCTTTCCTGCAGAAGTTGTTTTATGCGCTTGGCTAGACTGGTGTCCCCATACAGTTCGCGGTTCTTTCGGATGCGAAATTCATCGCCTACTTTAAAAGGTGCCTCATCCGCTGCTGTTAATGTCCATGCTTCTGTATAGTTCTATTTTCGTTTTTCGAGAGAGGGCTCTACTCTTGAGCTCCCTTCTAAGCCCGAAGTAGCATTGGTTTGCCAGAGTGGCTGTTATCACGACATACCAATCATCATAGACATCACCGCTGTTCAGAGCCAATGTCCAACCCAAGAGGAATCAGGGCGTAGGGGTACGAAGCCGATGCCGCCTCTAGCGCTTAAGAGCTGGAGGATTTTCCAAACAACGCGGGAACGCACGAGACACCAATCTAGAGAACAAATGGCAAAGTTGCAAAAGGCAACTTCCTGAAAAACACCCGGAAGAAAGGAAAGCGATTGCTTACAGAAAAGACGCGAGTGGATGACATTGATATCTTTGCGAAGGGCGAGCTATGCAGAGATACTCTGAAAGGTAAAGGCAGACGAAAAACTAAGCGGGCTAGGTGAGGCAGTTGCGAGAATTAAAAGAACCCACGAAGGAGAACTTCTGGTGCAACTAACTATAACTATAAGTCTGGAGAAAATACCTCAGCATCTAAGTGTTTGATGGGGAAACCGCTGGGTGAACACGCAGAGGTTCGTTCACTAACTCATCGTGTCACGATCGAATGTACGGACTAGGACGAGGTCACCAAGGTGAGTGTGGACGTCTGCGCGAGTAGAAAAAGCTTCTACAAGAGGACGCAGCACTGAAGGACATCATTCTATTCAAGGCGTACGTGTAAGCGCAAATGGCTTTCTTAAAGACGTCAGCGGAAAACTTTGCGAAGGCCCTATCAATAGGATTCCTTAAAGTAGGGTGGGTGAGATGCAGACTTCGTGCGATGATAATCGTCACCAAGAGTTTCAGATGCCTTGAGTTTGTCCACAAAGCATGGCACTGCAAAAGTGAGTTTGACAGGTCAAAACTGTGCCGTGGATGCGGTGGAAAGGGCTACATAAAAACCATTTCCGGACGCGAGTGGATTGCTTGCAAATGTGTCAGAGCAGCAATTTGGTCGTTAAATACACCACCTAAGGAAGTCAACGCAGATCACAAAGGGTTTGTATGGGCCAAGATACGCGATAGATACCCACCAAGCTGGGGCTGTTCCAAAAAATGTTGGAGGACATCAAGGAGGACTCACGGAGCCCCTCTTATCATTGCGGATGACTTCCATGATGCAGAGGGAAATTCCTTATGGAATCGTTTTCCACGTTTGATGTAATCCTAGCGATCGACGGAAGGGAACTCATCTACTGGAAGGCTGGAAAAGGTTCTATTGTAGACCATACCCTGCTCAGTCGCTCAATAATCAGAAAAACAAGATGGAAGGTTAGTGGAGAGTTTACGTTTAGGGACCACCAGGCGATACTTTTTGAAGTCTTACTTATTTATTTATTTAGTCAAAATTACAGCTGGCTAGCTCAAGGTCTATAGTTGAGTATACATTTTTATGACCAACACAAACCAACAGATTTTAATTACAACATTTTGGAATAGCAATAGGTTATGTCCGTACAACGATCGCTGTTTCGAGAATAAACAAATTCTCTCATCAGCGGACTTGTTTTGCTGTTCGCACTTCAAACAACCATCCGGTTAGTATTTAAACAACTGCAGGCGGCGAATAAAGGCATAGGAATTCCAATGTTGTAAATTCGCAGCCCGATTTTTGGCTATGGTTTTTTGTTTGAAGGTGTTGGTTTACCAATTTGTTGAAATTAATTCTGTTGTTTATGGTCTGTTGCTTATATTATTTATTTAGGCAAACATTGCTTCCAAGTTGTTAACGAAGACTTAAAGTAGTATAGCAAATGGAATGCTGAGTTTGCAAAGTGACCAAGGATTAGGAGAAATTTAGTCGCACAGTCGGCCGCTATGCCCAACTCACTGCGAGATTCACAGACCCAGTGCGTTTCATAAAAAAAGTGTAGTAGGTAGACAGGAATTGAAGTATATATGACGCAATAACATGAATGGGTAGTTCGAATGATATATTTTGATATAAATTATTGTAGTTGCAGCATGAAACATAAGAAGGAGAATAAAGTTCATAGTTAGAATAGCATGAGCGAGTATAAATCAGACGATAGTTTCGCGTTATTCGAGAAGAAACATTACAGTTTACCAGTGATAACAGATATTGAGAATCAATTAATCCGCAATTAAGCTTGTGAGTAATATTACTTCGTGACTGTTTAGGAATTAAATTACCTTTGTAAACTGCTATACCTATTCTTGTGACAACTATTGTATGTGATCGCATCGTTTGCTTCCCACTGATCAACAGTTACTGCATACGCATGGCAATAGCGTGGGAGGCAACGATTGTAAGAACTAGCCTTGCTAACACGTTGATTTGTTCTCTTAGTTTAGTTGCATTTCTAAAGTCCCGCCTGCAGCACATCTCAAACTTCATATGTACATCGTATCACAAATAAAATTCAAGCCTCAACCGGAAAAAGATTAATACAGTCCACTTATTTAGAACCATACTTAAATTTTGGCCTTCGAACCGGATAAGAACAGGATCAGCAGGATCCCAGGCTAATGTTAGTTTGAATTCCGATTTGTGATAATTTGTTTCGCTTGCCAGTACATATAAGTTACGTAATAGAGATAAAGCCTATTCTTCAACAACGTGGTTTTTGCAAGTCGCAAATCACGCGGGCTTAGAATAACGCGGCCAAGGACATCGAGGCCAATGAATCGGAAGCTTTAGAGCATCGCCTATATAGAATGTTAAAGTCGGAGAGATCTCAGAGATGGTAAGAGATAGAGGTTTGACATGTATGGGACATATATTTCTTATATTTTGGAAATTTGGAAAAAAAGTCATATCTCCCACAGTTTTGATGATTGATTGTTCGTACCTTCTAGAGATATCTAGTTGTCAAAATTATTTATCGATTTGCTGACGGAATGATAAAGATCGGATGAACGATACACAAGTTATGAGCAAAAATAAATTAACCGGCACCCCCCACCACCCTCGCCATTCACACCAACCACCGTATGTATGTATAACAAACACCATTTTTGGGAGAGAGAGAGGGAGAGAAACTTAGAGATGAGCGTATAATAAAAATATTGCACGATAACCGCGTGACTCCTTGGATGTATTATAATAATACAATCCGGAGCAAATGAGCTGGTACAGAGTATATTATAGTCGGGCGTGACCGACTTTTTCACTTGTTTTTGTTTGTGTTTTTAATTGTCGATTTTTTAGTTACAATGTTTCAGTTTGTTTAATACACGCACTGCACTCTGCCGATGCTCAAGACGAAGTGAAGTTAGATAAAGAGAATTAGCAAAGACAAGGCCTAGGCTTGACAGAGAGGCAGAGATAATCAAAAAGAATAGATAATTAAGAGAGATAATGCAAATGAGCGCATATGACAGTAAGCATTGAGTAAATTGAATTTAAGCTAGAACATGATTCAAAATGTTAAGGGTGGGCTACCCTGGGGGCCCACTACTGCTCCGAACATCCTCCCCCGTTGAAAGGATCGGTCTTTCAACATCTTCAGCAGTGGATAAAACGCACTGCTTGTTGATAGCACGCCGAGTGGTGCCAGAAGAGGTGCGCAGCACGGCCACCCGTGACCACTTCCAACAACGAGCTCGATAACCCTTGAAAGAGGCCATTTCATAGGTGCCAAATTTTCGTGCTTGACACAGACGACATCGTTGATCTTGACTCCGGGCTTGGGTACTCGCCACTTGGACCGCTGCTGAAGAAGAAAAAGGTACTCTTCAGACTATATCTTCCAGAAGACCTGCTGGTGAAAACAGACAGGCTGCCAATGATCCAGCTGGTTGTAATTTAGCTGCGTTAACTCTGGCTCCAATCAGGAAGTGTGCAGTCGTAAGCACATTGAGGTCATCTGGGTTTTCTGAAAGTGATAGAAGAGGTCTTTGGCTTATTATTGCAGCGATATGGCAAACCAGAGTGCGAAGTTCGTGAAATCCTATCAGCGATCCACCATTTATACCGCCGCCTCCCAAAGTCCTCCGAAGTGAGGGGAGTGAGGTGATACACCGAGAAAAAGTTGATATGAAATGTCACTCAATTTGACATTTTTTTATAGAAATTTTACTCTGATATGATTAAGATCAGGGCTTAATCCCGAAATGAATTTCGGTTCTGGTACCGGTACCGATACGTACCGAAATGGATGTTTTGGTTAAAGGTGCTATTTCGGTTTTCAACTAATTTCGGTATTTGGTTTCGATACGGTACCCGAATTTTTATTTCGGTATACCGGTACGTACCGGTATAAGTAGTACTTATTTTTAATATTGGAAAAATTAAATTCTGAGATAAGCCTAATACATTTATTCCTGTGTAAAATTCAAATCAATTGTGGTTGAGTCCATACAACATCTTAGCAGATTCATTATAAATTTTACGCTCGAGAATAGCCGTTCCCCGCTAACCTGCGTATCTGGCACAGAAAGCAATACTTTTGGTATCACATACAATTGTGGGAACTTTGTGAAGGATTTAGACCACCAGTTAAGAATGTTTTCATGGTTTCGCACACATTTAAGTATGAAAAAAGTCTTAATTGAATTCAGTAGCTTATTTGTTGACACAATTGATGTATTTTTATCACCAAGTTTCTTTTCCTGCAATATCATATATGACTCAACTTTGTCGGCGCTTTTAGATGAACTAATATTAAAACTGCATTCATCATTAAAGGGCGCTGTCCATGGCTACGAAAACGGCCGCGAAATGAAAAACTCCATATAAAAAAAACGGCTAAGGAATTTTTGTGTGTGGCCGTTTAAAATTCGGTTTCCACCAATCGCGTAAAATGGTTACGTTTACCACTACGTCTTTTTTTATTTATTTATTTATTTAGAGTCGACAAACAAATGCTGTCAACGAAAGTATAAATACGTTACAAAAAAATTTTATGAGTTAAGGAAGCCTATCAAAGAAAATCTAATAAAATTACAAAATAAACTAATAACGACTCCGACACGGTGGGGGTATTTTATTTGCCCGTCCGGCCAGCTATGCCCCTATTCACAGCCGATTGTAGTCAGAGACGTTATTAGAGCTAACAAAAACTTTAATAATATAGAGATCGAGAAAAGGGAGAGAGAAAAAACCAAAACCTATAGTTATGTAGGAGCAAAGGAAAAAATTAGATAATATAATAAATTAAACTAAAACAGAGATAGAGAGATAGAGAGAAAACTATCTAAACGAAAACTTTAAAAATAAAAAATGTATACGTAAAACTTAAAACTAAATAACCGGAAAATCTCTGACCCGGTGGGGGAGGATTTTTTAGCCAGTCCGGCAAGCTATGCCCCTACTCACAGCTGGGAGTGGTCAGAGATTTCCCCGGAGATAATTATAGAGAGACGTTTTTAGAGAGAAGAGAGAGAGCTCTGTTGAGAGCAGGTGATTGAGATCATTGTAATTCTTACATAAAACCCGAAATCGATTATGCTGGGCATTATCAGTTGTGCATCTAGACAAGATAAAAGGAAAATAGTTTCTAGTTGGCCTAGAAGGAACGGAAAAGTTAAGGCGACCTAAAAGATCAGAAGAGTCTAAATCACCGATAATTAGCTTATGAAGAAAAGAAACACCTAAGACTGTTCTACGGTTAGCTAACGAAGGAAGGTCAATAAGCAAAAGTCTGCTGGAGTACGTTGGTAAACGAAGGTTAGGGTCCCAATTTAAGCCACGTAGGGCAAAAAGCAAGAATTGATTTTGAACTGATTCAATTCGATCGATATACTTTTTATATTGCGGACACCAGACGGACGAGCAGTATTCAAGTACAGGGCGAACTAGAGCAGTATACAGAAGCCTTGTGGTATATGGATCATTAAATTCCTTCGACCAACGTTTAATGAATCCAAGTACACCTTTCGCCCTATTTACAATAGAGGAGATGTGAGGATTAAAACTCAATTTTGGGTCAAAAAGAACTCCAAGATCAACGACTGTAGATATTCGTTCCAAGGGTTCATTGCCAATCGTATAGGTAGCCAGCGAAGGTTTGCAACGATGGAAAGTCATAAACATGCACTTGGAGCAATTAAGGTGTAATTGATTAATCAAGCACCAGGACTGCAAGGAGTTTAAATCATCTTGCAGTCTGATCGAATGCGTCGGGTCGTTGAAAGATAAAATAAGTTTCACATCATCGGCGTACATAAGTAACCGAGAGTAAGACAATATTGTGGGGAGATCATTAATAAAAAGAGTAAAAAACAAAGGGCCGAGGTGGCTGCCTTGTGGCACACCAGAAGTGACAAAGACAGGCTTTGAAGTATTAGAGCGAAACAGAACTTTTTGAGTTCTATCTTTTAAATAGGACGAAATCCAAAGCAGAAAAGAGGAAGGAAATCCTAAACGATCAAGCTTAATGAGGAGAATATCGTGGTTCACAGAATCAAATGCTTTACTGAAGTCGGTGTAGATGACATCAGTTTGATTTTTTAAAAGGAATCCATCGTTAACCATTGAGGTAAATTCAAGCAAATTGGTCGTAGTTGACCGACGCTTTGTAAATCCATGCTGGAAAGCTGATAAAATAGATTTACAATAGTGCTGTAAGGATGAGGTTAGAATCTGTTCAAATAATTTTGGAATAGCGGAAAGCTTGGCTATACCCCTATAATTGGATATATCAGATTTTCCTCCCTTTTTGTGAAGAGGAATGATATAAGATTCTTTCCAAAGATTCGGAAACACAGTAGATTCTAGAGATAGATTAAAAAGCTTAAGCAAAGGACTGCATAAGGAAAAACAACACTCTTTAAGCACGCAACTGGGAATGTTGTCAGGCCCAGGGGAGTATGAGGATTTAAGTGATTTCAAATATGAAAGCAAGGAGCTTTCTGAAATCTTGTTCAAGCGCTGTTAAGTGCTTTAAGTGCTGTTAACGCCTCTTTTTTGCCGTGACGTGAACAAAATAGGTTTTTATTCAAATTTGTGCTGCGAAATTGAATGGCCAAATTGAAAATGAAAAATGAAAAAAAAAGATTCCTTCAGAAAGCGTCGCCTAATGGCACTTTCTATGGCGGGCAAGCTGAATTTAATAAACGGCATGAAAGTGAGGAGCGAGGTGCGGGACTTGGCGGATAAGAAACACTCGGAAACCCGCCAGAGAACACCGGCGGACCGGAGCACGGTCTGCAACATCATGTGGCGTCTCCTGTCACCACAAACCACAAGCGAGGAGCTTAAAATCTATTTGGCCAGCATTCAAACACTTCACACTCCAGTCCCCTCAATCAGTTCGATTTGATTCGCCTTAACTATGTCTTCGGTCACAGCTACCAGACCATAAGGAAAATCATTGAACAGCCGCCGGTGCTCAATGATCGCGACAGTAAAACGGCCACAAACCAAATGCCAGCTTCCAGTTCAGTGTACAGCAGACTGCTGGACTCCTATCAAGCGGTAATATAGCGGATAGTGCAACGGGGATGTGCCCTACATCAATGCCAATTATATCAAGGTAAGAAATGGGCGAACCAAGCTTCAGCTTTATAAATCACTTCCATTTCTTAACGTTTCCCTGACAGGCCCCCGACTACGTGGCCAAGTGCTATGTGACCACCCAGGGACTGCTGTCCAATACCATTTTCGAGTTCAGCAGAGCTATATAGGCCGCCAAGTCACACATGCTACAGCAGTACATCCAGAAGACCATCACGAACTGACCAACTTTACGGAGGCAAATCGCCAAAAATTCGCGAATTACTTTCCAATCAATATGAACGAAATCTTTGCCATGGCAGCCAAGTGCGAGGTGTTCATTAAGTGCCGCTGCTCGGGACTACATCGAACTGTCATAATGATAACAATTAATTTATTATTAATTTCATTTAATACTAAAAATATATTAAAATAGCACATTAAATATGTTATATTCATAATCCTGCAAGGTGTTGTTGTTTATAAGTTCGCGGGCATATTTAACAGCGCCAGAGCAGCGCAAGGCTTCTTTGAAACGTTTATCGACAGAGTAAATTGTGTTATCGTGGTATTAACATAGGCTTAGCAGACTCTGTTAAGAATATGCGGAATATCAACCTTTTCACAAGAAATTTTTTGGCGACCCGTGGATACCGCCCTTAAGCAGTGATTGATCAGCAACCGACGAAATTTGTGCACAAATATTTATTAAAAGATTAATTTAAGTACAATTTTTTGCTCAGTACTTAGCGTTACGTTATAAGTAGGGTCCAAAAATATGCCACATAAAAAAGCATTGTTTTAAAAAGTGATTTCCTTCGCTTTCTTTGAACAAACGTTTTCGCTAGAGAGCACGAATTTTTGCATATTTCCAATTTGCAGTGTATCCAAATGAAAAATAAAAATCACACAAAACTAGATTTACGGCCTAAAGTTTTGTTGTGGCCAACTCCGCTGGTTCTAATATGCGTACAATTTCGCAATCTGTGTCCCACACTTCCGGTGCAGAAGAAAGTCGCTATCTGAAGCCGCAAAACTGGAGCAAATGTTGAAGATGTCTTCCGCCTGCAAATATTTTAGCATCCTGTAGTTTGTTCTCCAACGCGTGACCAAAACTACGATGCGCTGTGGAAAGGCGAAAAAACCGAAACTGTACCGGTACCAACGTTTCGGTTTCGTTCCGGTGATATCGGTTCCATTAATAACGGTTAATGGTTTTCGGTTCTCAAAAAAATATTTGTATCGGTTCCGGTTCCGGTTCTTGATTTGAAACGGTTTATTTTGGTTAATGGTTCCGGTACCGGTTCCGGTATTAAGCCGTGATTAAGATTAAATATCGTAATAATATTTTCGAACATATTATATAATGAAAACAAAAAAAACTGTTCCGAGGCGGGATTGAACCCACGCCTCCCGCACAGCAGACTCATACACTACCCGCTGCACCATCATACCATCTGTGAGCTCTTGTATGGCGCTGACGCGATTCGCGACAAAAATGTTGAACTTAGCTGTTTCCTCGCGAATCCATTACAGTACCACAGAAGAGTCTGACCAGTAATGACCAGTAATTCTTTTCCTTTTTTTGGTTGTGTAGAAGCTTCTTGTGCAAATAAGTAGGCGAAGGGGGTTTTCAAATTTCACTGGGTTTATTCACTTCAATGGTGTAACTGCTACTAACTATAATGTAACATGTCATAGTGCATAAAGGCTTAAGGCTATGGTGGATATCGAGAGAGAGAGAAGAGAGCGATCACGTCAGTGATGCTCCTTTAGCCATTGTTGGTATACACTAAGGCTGCAAACCGGCTCGGAACCAAAGCCCCTAGAACCGGTTCGATTGGGGTTTTTTGGAACCGACGAACCGAACCATGAACCGAACCCCTAATATTTTGGACCCCACGAACCTGAACCCGAACCGGACCTTTTTTTCGAAAAATTAGGTTCGGTTCACAAAATTAAGTAGTTTTCCAACAATACATACAAGGAAATATAGTAGTTCCTTGTAATCTGACTACTATCATTCAAGAAGTTCTCTATTCCTACGATATTTCTCTAGGTGCTACACACATTCTAAATTTGGTAGTTGGGCCTCGAACACTTTGTTAGAAACTCCGTACTCACACTATATGAAATCTTTTGCATATAGAAAAATGAAAAACCCAGTACTAGACTGTGTGACGCGATGGAACTAAACCTACAAAATGTGCACCCTACAAATGTACGTGCTCTTTAAGATTCTTTCATTCAGAGATCTTTAAAAGAACTCCACCTAAAAAGTCTGAATAAATATAAGTAATTTGCTGCAGCCAATTTATAAAACTTCTTTAAGTCTGCCGGATTCACAATCTACCAAGTGATTTTTATTACGCTTGCTTTTTATGTCGAGCAAATGCTCTAAAATCTTTAGCAATTCATTGGTTATTACTATCTAAGTGCCTCGATAAACTTTCTTCTATTATGAGCTCAGTACCAATATTGGCTGCAGTGTTCTTAGACCCGAGTTTCAAACTTTGTTGACTTCCGACCAAAAATTTTTAAAGCAGCACATTACAGACATGCTGAAGCTCCAAAAAGAAATTCTTTATGAGAGTTTTCAAAATTCAACTTTAAATGACTAAACGTCTGATGGCGAAGAAGAGAAGCTTATGATAGAAAGCAATAAACATTATCAAATCTAAAATCTGTAAATGAGTGCGTTCACCAGCACACACCAATCATCTAACATAAATCATCAATCAACAAAAAAGTGTTTGGCTGTTGGTGAACGTGTTTGATAGAATTTGAAGGCAACAGAGTCATCGATATATTTTTGTTGGCGGAAGCTTTGAAATTTTGGCAACTAATAGCTAAATAAAATAAACAAACTGTTAAATTTATATGACCGTCGTCAATAGCAGCAACTGCTCTTAGAATCCCCTTGAATTTTCCTCAAAACTTTGTTAGCCATTTAAAATTTGTTGTAATCCCGGCGAGAATGTACACAACAAACTCGAATATCTGATGGCCAGATCTTTTTCCTATTTAAAAACGGTAATTTAGTAATATGAAGAACTCCTGTGTTTTGCCGGCAGCCAAATTACATAACGCTGGGTTGTATTAAGAGTTATTTTCGCTATTAGTTCATCCAGGGCGCAAAGAAGGGTCTTCAAATGTTCATTTTGATAAAGTATTTAATGGGCAATAACGGGACATCATGAAATAATCCTTGAATTTGTCCATTCTGTAATTTTGTACTGTCACTTCAAAGAACAACTGGGAGCGCACGCGAGGCTGCTTCGTTTTGAATAGGCGGCTTTTCAAGCTTTCCTCCTCCTCCGCAACAACCAGTACAGCCGTCAGAGCCTTGTACGAATTTCCGTGAGCTACTTGCGAATCCACGTCCTCTGCCAGTTCATTAATTCATAACAAAGAGGTTTCCACATTCATTTTGCATTTCCTTGACAAAATTACTTGTTTGTTTACAACTAATAGCCGTGTGCTATCGATAACAAATCACAATCAAGCAATTCTAACAAACTATTTCTTTGATGTATTCACATCTAACACAATCACAAAAATTAGCAATCATGTTTGCACATTATGCCTGTTCACCAGCACAATCTAACAAAAATAGTCGATCAATGATGTTATAGATTCCTTTCCAAGAGAACATACATCGACAAATGTTTTAAAATTTTGGAAAAGTCAAACAACGATAGCTTAAAAATTAATTACTTAACTATTCTTGCTGTTCCAGTAACTCACGTATCAGTTGAACGAGACTTTTCAACAATTAAGTTTGATCTTAGATATAGTGCTAATGCTTATCAACTTAAACTAAGCAGTTCTCAAAAGTTGCAAATGTCATCTAATGAAATATATGAAAATTACATTATTGAAATATAGAATATTATTTTAAAAGAATAAGTATTAGTAAGTCGAAACTATTCCTTTATGTTCAAGCGAACCGAGGTTCGAACCAAAACCTTGGGTTCAGGGGTTTCAGGAACCGGTCCGCGATCCGAACCTTAGACTTTACAACGGGTTCGCACGCCGGACCGAACCTCCAGGAAAATTTGATGGGTTTGCTGGCGTGATTTATACTTTTGTTGACAGCCTTTGTTTGTCGACTCTAAATAAATAAAATATTAAAAAAAAAACTGAAGTTTTCAAGCCTGGAGTTACACAATGCAAGGTCGAATACGGGAATCTGGTTACAGATCCGTAAGTGGCACTTGACAAATGGAGAAGCTACTTCTCCAACCTTCTGGGAGGCGATGACGAACACGATGCCGCCTCTAGAGAATTAGCGGCGCCACCAATCGACAACATAGAGATAGACCCACCGGACCGTCACGAAGTCTGTTTAGCCATAAAATGGCTAAAGAACCACAAATCAGCAGGCGCTGATGACTTTGCAGCTGAATGTTTAAGGCTGGAGGAATATGGTCCGATTTGCCCAATTTGTAAAAAAGGAAACCCTACAGTTTGCGCCAACTACCGTGGGATCAGTCTCCTTCCCATTGCATATAAGCTTATTTTTTTATTTATTTATAATTATACCTTTATCCGAGCGCGATAAGCTTCTATCGCGTATTATTTGTGAACGGCTGAGAAGCACCGTCAAAATAGAAAAGAACCTCTCAGAGGCATTTGATACCAAAAGAGGTTTTAGACAGTGTGATAGCTTATCGTGTGACTTCTTTAATCAGCTGAAGGAGTATATACTGTCCATATGCCAACAGATCGTGCACCATCTACTCTACATATAAAACAGTTTGTCCTGACTGACTGACTGATTGGCAATGAACGCAGAGCGCAAACGGTAAGAGATAGAAGGCTGAAATTTGGACAGGAGTTTCCATTAGTGGTGAAAGTGCGTAATAAGACGGGGTTTTCGAAAATTCCAAACGGAAAAGTCGTAAAAGCGTCGGAAAAGTTTGTATGGGAAAAATTTTGTTTTTCAACCGATTGACTTGAAATTTTTCATCCGATGGGCTTGAAGCTCGGTTCGTAAGGATAGAATACGAAATAATTTGAAATGGGGTAGTAACGATAACGATAACGATAACGATAACGATAACGATAACGATAACGATAACGATAACGATAACGATAACGATAACGATAACGATAACGATAACGATAACGATAACGATAACGATAACGATAACGATAACGATAACGATAACGATAACGATAACGATAACGATAACGATAACGATAACGATAACGATAACGATAACGATAATGATAACGATAACGATAACGATAACGATAACGATAACGATAACGATAACGATAACGATAACGATAACGATAACGATAACGATAACGATAACGATAACGATAACGATAACGATAACGATAACGATAACGATAACGATAACGATAACGATAACGATAACGATAACGATAACGATAACGATAACGATAACGATAACGATAACGATAACGATAACGATAACGATAACGATAACGATAACGATAACGATAACGATAACGATAACGATAACGATAACGATAACGATAACGATAACGATAACGATAACGATAACGATAACGATAACGATAACGATAACGATAACGATAACGATAACGATAACGATAACGATAACGATAACGATAACGATAACGATAACGATAACGATAACGATAACGATAACGATAACGATAACGATAACGATAACGATAACGATAACGATAACGATAACGATAACGATAACGATAACGATAACGATAACGATAACGATAACGATAACGATAACGATAACGATAACGATAACGATAACGATAACGATAACGATAACGATAACGATAACGATAACGATAACGATAACGATAACGATAACGATAACGATAACGATAACGATAACGATAACGATAACGATAACGATAACGATAACGATAACGATAACGATAACGATAACGATAACGATAACGATAACGATAACGATAACGATAACGATAACGATAACGATAACGATAACGATAACGATAACGATAACGATAACGATAACGATAACGATAACGATAACGATAACGATAACGATAACGATAACGATAACGATAACGATAACGATAACGATAACGATAACGATAACGATAACGATAACGATAACGATAACGATAACGATAACGATAACGATAACGATAACGATAACGATAACGATAACGATAACGATAACGATAACGATAACGATAACGATAACGATAACGATAACGATAACGATAACGATAACGATAACGATAACGATAACGATAACGATAACGATAACGATAACGATAACGATAACGATAACGATAACGATAACGATAACGATAACGATAACGATAACGATAACGATAACGATAACGATAACGATAACGATAACGATAACGATAACGATAACGATAACGATAACGATAACGATAACGATAACGATAACGATAACGATAACGATAACGATAACGATAACGATAACGATAACGATAGCGATAGCGATAGCGATAGCGATAGCGATAGCGATAGCGATAGCGATAGCGATAGCGATAGCGATAGCGATAGCGATAGCGATAGCGATAGCGATAGCGATAGCGATAGCGATAGCGATAGCGATAGCGATAGCGATAGCGATAGCGATAGCGATAGCGATAGCGATAGCGATAGCGATAGCGATAGCGATAGCGATAGCGATAGCGATAGCGATAGCGATAGCGATAGCGATAGCGATAACGATAACGAAAACGATGTCGCTATATGCATCCCAGAAGATGCTAAGCAGCACTTGGGACCTATCACCAAGTCTAACGCACTGGCTCTTCATCGTATTATTGAGTAATACGACCGATACTACTACATGGCATATTGGTATGGTGGCAAGCCACGGAGAAGTCCACATATCTAAAGCTGATGGAAAAGGCCCAGCGGCAGGCATTAGTCTGCATAACGGGGGCGCTGAGGTCCACTCCAACAAAAGCACTCGAACAAATCCTAGGAGTCAACACCCTGGACATCCAAGCACGCCTCCTTGCAAAAGACGGCCCAACGTCTTTGTGCGGCAGGCACCATGGCGCTACAAAGCTATGGACACAGCATGGTGGGTAGAGTGATCAACAATAGCACGGACTACATGATCCCAATAGCCAACTTCACAGGTGCATCAGCATTACTGGGACCAGAAGACTGGCGTACAGGACTGGCCCAGGAAGCAATGCACCTATTTACAGACGGCTCCAAGATGGCCTCAGGAGTCGGAGCCGCTGTATACTGCGATGAGCCGGAATTGAGGCTCTCCTATAAACTGCCAGACCACTGCACCATATTCCAGGCGGAGGTCTTCGCAATAAGGAAAGCAGCGGAATTGGCAGAGCAATACGCACCAAACAACCAAATAAACATATACTTTGACAGCCAAGCGGCAATCAAAGCAATGCAGAGACACACCATTAACTCCAAAAATGTTCTGGCAAGCAGGGAGGCAATAGATTCCCTCAGCATCTCTAGAAAGGTGCAAATCTACTGGATTCCCAGCCACCGGGGCATTGATGGAAACGAAATGGCTGACAGTCTTGCAAAAGCCGGAACCGCACTAAGCCAAGAAGCAACACTAAACATATCTATCTCCGTACAGACGCTACACAGCAAGATGGAGGAGATAGCGGAGAAAGAAGCAGAGGAAAAGTGGAAGAACACAACCGGCTGCAGAATCTCAAAATTCATGTGCAAGACAAGAGACAAAAAACTCACGCACTATATGCTACAGCTCCAAAGAAGAGACTGTAGACTGCTTATAGGCATACTAACTGGTCACTGCCTAGCAGCTGCTCACGCGAAAAAGCTAGGAATCACGACAACGGACATCTGCAGGAAATGTAAGGAACCTGGAGTCGCTGAAACTCTGGAACACCTCATCGGCAGCTGCCCAGCGATCGCTAAGACGAGACTAAGACATCTGCACTCCCCAAGTCTCACCTCTCTTGAAGAGGCGGCAAGGAAGTCTCCCAAACAACTATTGGCATTTGCCAAAACGCCAAACATCCTCTTGGATTTCTAATGGTACCCAGAAAAAGCCACCAGGCCTCACTAAGGACCGTAAGGTCTATGTGTGGTCCCTACAAACGGCCTGCCGGAACTACCTACCTACCTACCTATTTTTATTTATTTTGTTTCTTTAGCGATAGCGATAGCGATAGCGATAGCGATAGCGATAGCGATAGCGATAGCGATAGCGATAGCGATAGCGATAGCGATAGCGATAGCGATAGCGATAGCGATAACGATAACGATAACGATAACGATAACGATAACGATAACGATAACGATAACGATAACGATAACGATAACGATAACGATAACGATAACGATAACGATAACGATAACGATAACGAAAACGATGTCGCTATATGCATCCCAGAAGATGCTAAGCAGTACTTGGGACCTATCACCAAGTCTAACGCACTGGCTCTTCATCGTATTATTGAGTAATACGACCGATACTACTACATGGCATATTGGTATGGTGGCAAGCCACGGAGAAGTCCACATATGTAAAGCTGATGGAAAAGGCCCAGCGGCAGGCATTAGTCTGCATAACGGGGGCGCTGAGGTCCACTCCAACAAAAGCACTCGAACAAATCCTAGGAGTCAACCCCCTGGACATCCAAGCACGCCTCCTTGCAAAAGACGGCCCAACGTCTTTGTGCGGCAGGCACCATGGTGCTACAAAGCTATGGACACAGCATGGTGGGTAGAGTGATCAACAATAGCACGGACTACATGATCCCAAAAGCCAACTTCACAGGTGCATCAGCATTACTGGGACCAGAAGACTGGCGTACAGGACTGGCCCAGGAAGCAATGCACCTATTTACAGACGGCTCCAAGATGGACTCAGGAGTCGGAGCCGCTGTATACTGCGATGAGCCGGAATTGAGGCTCTCCTATAAACTGCCAGACCACTGCACCATATTCCAGGCGGAGGTCTTCGCAATAAGGAAAGCAGCGGAATTGGCAGAGCAATACGCACCAAACAACCAAATAAACATATACTTTGACAGCCAAGCGGCAATCAAAGCAATGCAGAGACACACCATTAACTCCAAAAATGTTCTGGCAAGCAGGGAGGCAATAGATTCCCTCAGCATCTCTAGAAAGGTGCAAATCTACTGGATTCCCAGCCACCGGGGCATTGATGGAAACGAAATGGCTGACAGTCTTGCAAAAGCCGGAACCGCACTAAGCCAAGAAGCAACACTAAACATATCTATCTCCGTACAGACGCTACACAGCAAGATGGAGGAGATAGCGAAGAAAGAAGCAGAGGAAAAGTGGAAGAACACAACCGGCTGCAGAATCTCAAAATTCATGTGCAAGACAAGAGACAAAAAACTCACGCACTATATGCTACAGCTCCAAAGAAGAGACTGTAGACTGCTTATAGGCATACTAACTGGTCACTGCCTAGCAGCTGCTCACGCGAAAAAGCTAGGAATCACCACAACGGACATCTGCAGGAAATGTAAGGAACCTGGAGTCGCTGAAACTCTGGAACACCTCATCGGCAGCTGCCCAGCGATCGCTAAGACGAGACTAAGACATCTGCACTCCCCAAGTCTCACCTCTCTTAAAGAGGCGGCAAGGAAGTCACCCAAACAACTTTTGGCATTTGCCAAAACGCGAAACATCCTCTTGGATTTCTAATGGTACCCAGAAAAAGCCACCAGGCCTCACTAAGGACCGTAAGGTCTATGTGTGGTCCCTACAAACGGCCTGCCGGAACTACCTACCAACCTACCTATTATTATTTATTTTGTTTCTAAATTTTCTGTCACCTTGTGTAAATTTGGCAACATAATTTAGATTGTGTAGATATTCTCAGCGTTAATGAAGGCGAAAAGCTATTCAGGAAAGTCCTCCTCAAAGCTGGCAAGAGGTGCATCCCCGCAGGTCGCATCTGTTAGCTACGACCAGGCTTTCCACCAGACGCTGCTAAACTGGCGGACGCGCGAGACAATCTCCGCAGAGAAGACCCGGCAAACCCTGAGATTGCTCGCTTGGGAGAAGATATTACCAAACTCGTTTTCAAATATCGGAAGGACAAGTGGCTACTACAGCTGGAGGAAATGGATAAGGGTTCCAAACGCTTATGGAGCACTATTAAACAACTGACAGCTCCTCGCAGAAGTGACCAGATAATGGTATCCTTCGGGACTAAAACTCCATCCAGCTCCACAAAATGTGCGACTGAGTTCAATCGTCAATTTGTGGAACACCCAGCTACATCCGATAAAGGGAAGCGCAAGCTGCACAGACAGCTGCACAAACTAAAGAAGGAAGAAGAACACATTCCCTTCAACCCCGCTGAGGTGAGTCTGGCAATCAAGAACTCCAAACCTTCAAAGGCAATAGGACCAGATGGCTTGGCCACCATCATGCTAAAGCACCTGGGCCCAAAAGGATTGGCATACCTCACGCAGACATTCTACCTATGCGTGCAGACACTGGTAATACCGGACATATGGAAGACGGGGAAAATCATACCCATACTAAAACCCGGTAAGCCAGCAGACCAAGGAGCGTCCTACAGGCCCATAACCTTACTGTCACCAGTAATAAAGGTCCTTGAATCCCTCCTTCTACCAGTCCTAAAAGAACACCTACCCCCGGCCAAACACCAACATGGCTTCAGGGAGGGCCACAGCACTACTACAGCACTCTGCGAACTAGCGACCACCATCACGGAAGGCCTTAACAGCAAGCGGCCGCACGAAAGGTCGATTATCGTCGCTCTCGACCTCTCCAAGGCATTTGATATGGTCAACCATACGACCCTGCTCCAAGATCTGCTCCACAGCTCCCTCCCAAACAACACCAAGAGATGGTTATTAAACTACCTCTCAGGCAGGCAGTCCCACGTGGAGTTCAGAGGAGCATTGTCAGGCAACAGGAAGCTGAAGCAGGGAGTACCGCAAGGTGGAGTCCTTTCTCCCCTGCTCTTCAATCTTTATATCTCCAGCCTTCCCTCCCCGCCCCCTGATGTCAAAATGGTGTCGTATGCCGACGACTGCACCATCATAACATCGGGGAAAGACGTCAAAAATCTGGAGACGCGTTTGAACAGCTACCTGCCGGTTCTTGCAGACTTTTTCGCCAGCAGAAACCTTTCGCTTTCCGCCACCAAATCATCAGCTACGCTGCTTACCACATGGACGAAGGAGGTCAAACAAATGCTTGACATACGTATCAACGGACAGAGCATTCCAACCCTAAACAACCCTAAGATTCTTGGGGTCACGTTTGACTCTCTATACGTATTCGCCAAACACGCAGAGAACGTGGCCAGAAATGCCAGAAGCAGAAACAAGGTGCTCAAAGCAATAGCCGGGAGCAGTTGGGGCAAGGAGAAAGAGACGATCGCGATCACCTACAAGTCGATCGGCAGATCGCTCATTAGATATGCTGCCCCCATTTGGTCGCCTTCCATCAGCGACACCCAGTGGAGGAACCTACAGACGGTGCAGAGTGCCACCCTCCGTGTGGCCACAGGCTGTCATATGATGACACACCCTGACCACCTGCACCAGGAAACTGAAATCCTACCTGTTAGGCAACATAACGAGCTCCTGACCCAGCAGTTCCTCTTCAACTGCCAAAATCCAGCTCACCCCAACCATGACAGCACTAGTGTAGCAATGTGCAGAAGAGACCGGCCAGTCAGATATGACCTTAGAACGGCATATCCCTCCATCGAGCGCTATCTCGCTCCTGAGCCCATGACCCACATTGAGTGCATCGAAGCGAGGAACTTGGCCCATACCAACATGGTCGAAAACACCATCATGGCCTTGCACGACAACGTGGTACTCGGTGGCAGACCTCCGCCTATTGATCCGAGTGAGGTAAAACTGCCCAGATCAACCAGGACCACGCTCGCACAACTACGCTCGGGGAAGAGCAGGCAACTAAACAGCTATCTAGCCCGCGTCAACCCCGATGTTGCTGACACATGCCCAAAATGTGGCCTAGGGCCGCATGACACCAAGCACCTCTTCAGCTGTTCTAAAAACCCAACCACACTCACTCCCATCACACTCTGGACTAACCCAATCGAGGCAGCCACCTTCCTTGATTTGGATACGGGTACTCTATAAACACCTACTATAATTTCACTCTCTCTCTCTTCTTTCTTTTCATACTAACGTACATACTTGTCGAACCAGCCGTTACAACAACAACAACAACGATAGCGATAGCGATAGCGATAGCGATAGCGATAGCGATAGCGATAGCGATAGCGATAGCGATAGCGATAGCGATAGCGATAGCGATAGCGATAGCGATAGCGATAGCGATAGCGATAGCGATAGCGATAGCGATAGCGATAACGATCGATATCTTAAAAATTGTGGGAGTTATTCAACATTTTTTATTGTGCGGGCGGGGGTGGGCAAATTTGGTTGCTCTAGCTCTTCTAGTCTCTGAGATCTAGGTGTTCATACAGACAGACAGACGGACAGACGGACGGACGGACAGACGGACATGGCTATATCGACTCGGCTGTTGATGCTGATCAAGAATATATATACTTTATATGGTCGGAAATGATTCCTTCTGTCTGTTACATACATTTGCACGACTTTAGTATACCCTTTTACTCTACGAGTACCGGGTATAATCAATTAGAGTTTAAACAAAGTTTGGGTGCTAGTTGGTTGGTTGATAATGGTGGGTGGGAGGTGGAAGGGAGACGGACCTCGTCGGTCGGGTCGGGTCGGTCGTGTCTCTCCACCCCAAATATTCTTTTTAAGATTTTTATTTTGAGAATTATTCGTACTTGGATCAAGTACTAAAACTGTTGAATCGAGAATTATTTATACTTGGATCAAGAGCTGAAACTCTTGAATCAGGAATGTCGTGATCAAAAATTCACTCTGGGATCAAGAATTTCGCTCTTGGATCAAGAATTTTCACTTTTACCGTACTTTTAAGAATGAATGCTCTTGATTCAAGAGTGAAATTCTGTATTTTTTCTCTGAGTGCATCCACATTACATGCTTCAGAGTTGCATTCCTCTTCTGCTCTGCAGTTGTCATTTAAAAGATCTCCTGGTCGAACCATATTCGCTTCATTTTCGACGGTGATAGTATAAATCTGACCTTGAGAAATGTCATAGGATTGGAGAACTTCTTGAATGATAGTAGTCCGATTACAAGGAATTTCGATATTTCCTGTATGTGTCGTTGGAAAATCAACTTAGTTTTGTGAACCGAACGTAATTTTTCAAAAAAGTGGTCCGGTCCGGGATCAGGCTCTAAGAGCAAAAAATATTTGAGGTTCGGTTCATGGTTTGGTTCGTCGGATCCAAAAATACCCGAACCGATTCTTAGGGGTTTGGTTCCGGTCCAGTATGCAGTCTTGCGTTTGTCATATATTTGGGCTGTGATATAAAGTTTTATTCTTGTTTTAATGGGTATATTCCAAAAATGCATTAACATATACGGCTCTGCAGGGTTTGGTTCAGGACCGGTTGGCAGCTCTGATCAACAGTAAGTAAATTCTTATGGTATGACCCCGAAAACCTTCATTATTTATTGGCAAAGGGAATCCGGAGTCCGGAACACGTTTTATATATACATTGTGGGTTGGGAAATGCTTCCTTATGCCTGCTTGAGCTAAGTATATCCTATTTACTCCAGGAATAACGGGTATAAAAATGGTCCTTCATGTCGAATCCGACCGAAAAAATTAGAGAAACATCTTCATGGGATCTTACTTTCCACCAGCTGGAGAACTATAACTGGTGAAGGTGACTCAGATTTAAAAGAAAAACATTCTTTTGTAGATTTTCTGAGGCGGAATCAATCCCTGATCTCCCGGTCAGTTTGAGAGCTCACTAACCGCTGCACCAAAACCGGTCGCTTGTAAGGCCAGAGGGCCAAGTCGACCCTCTTTCATTTCCTCTTCTCATTTGGCTTTAATTAAAGCTCAACAGACTGGGGCCTAAAGCTTAATGTAAAATTGTAACGGACAAATTTAAAAAGATTTTTGTGAGGTGAGTCACAGCCGACCGTATAGGTTACCTGCTTTGTTCTATAAACATTTAATTACGTGTTTACTAGGCGGGGTAGAAACAGCCCTCACACTCTTTTACATATATACATTTGTATGTATAAATAGATAGGCAATGAAAAAAGAAATCGTTCATGTGTACATAACATTACTCAATAGCAAGAGTTAATTAGTTCGCGCTTAAGATTGACAGTGTACTTTGAGTTTTAATTAATAGGATTCTATTGAAATACTCTTTTGGTGAGAATACAAACCTGAATGCTTACACTCACCTTAATAATGGACATGTACTGTAATCATATGATTTAGGATATTTTTATTAAATTAATTAGGAATTACATTAGCAATGTCACCGTTTTTAAATATCATTCATTTTAGGTTCCGTTAAAATTCTCAAGTGGTTCTAGTGATATTAAAAAAAAATATTTGAGAACTAGGTGTATATTAGAGATTTTTGCATCTTATGATTAGTGGCAAAAGTAAACAATTTAACGATGCCACGATACTTGTGTGTAATCATGCCGAGTAGTTATCGGCATCGTGGCATCGTACGATTATAATCGTAGAACCGTACAAAATAAACACATTTTTAAAAATTGGCAAAGTCGAACTCAGACCACCTGCACAGTGGTCGTACACTCTATCCATTATATCACATATAATTACTTAGAACAACACTGTTAACTTTGAATGGTCAATTGTTGTGTGAAAAAGTTATCTGTTTTTTATACACTTGAAAAGTGTAAAGTGACATGGCTATATCGACTCGGCTGTTGATGCTGATCAAGAATATATATACTTTATATGGTCGGAAATGATTCCTTCTGCCTGTTACATACATTTGCACGACTTCAGTATACCCTTTTACTCTACGAGTAACGGGTATAATAAATTTCTTTATTTTCAATCTGATCTGAGATGTTGGGTAGAGCTTTTTCAAGTGTATTCAAACTTCGGCACAGACGAAGTTAGCTTTGCTTCCTCGTTTAAAAGCACTTTGAAAGGTAAAATATGTTCAAAGTGTTTTTTCTTAACAGAAAAAGTATAACAGAAAAACGAAAGGGGATTGGGGACAATGGCTTATACAAGCGGTGGGCACTAATGTGAGTAAGGGAGCAGTCCAAAAACAACAACAAAAAACAAATGAGAAAGTCGGTCAAGCCCGACTATAAGATACTCTGTACCAGTTAATGCCGTCGCTCGCATTTGCTCGCTCGTTATACGTGTTATTAGCGGTATTTGTTTTTTTACGCGTTCTCTGCGATATACGCTGCTATAAGCGTTATAAGCTGTTATACGCTGATCTCTAAGTCTGTCTCTCTCCTCCAAAGATTGTGTTTGTTTGAATACAGCGGTAGTTGACAGGAAGTGGGTGGGGGGTGCTGGTTAACTTTTCTTGCTCATAACTTGTGTATTGGTCATCCGATCTTTATCATTCCTTCAGCAATTTGATAACTATATTTCTCTAGAAGGTACGAACAATCTATCATCAAAACTGTGGGAGATTTGGGAGATGAGGTTTTTTGACGGCGGGAGGGGGTGTGGCAAAAATTGAAAATAAACTTAATCTGCCTGCAAGTTCAAGAAGTATATGTCCCAATGCATGTCAAACCTCTATCTCTTACCATCTCTGAAATCTGTTCGTTCATACGGACGAACAGACGGACGTGGCTATATCGACTCGGGTGTTGATGCTGATCAAAAATATATATACCTTATAGGGTCGGAGATGCAGCTTCTGGCTGTTACATACTTTTGCAAAAACTTATACTCTGTGTACCTTTGGTACAGAGCATTGGCTCCGACTTTATACAATATTTTGATCATCTGGTGGGCACCAAACTCAGTGAACTCATCGATCGAGCAACATTTCTTGCAGTGTTGCACTGCAAAGCATAATATCTCGCAAGTCACAGCGTACAATACAAGCAGCCTATACGCACAGCTGCTTCATGAGAACAGAGACTTTATTAAAACTAACGCACCACTCGCCGATTGTCAGGTGAAAAATTACATGCAGCGAAGATGTCACTAATATGATGTTTGGAAAAAAAGGTTTTTTCACAAATCAACTTGCGTATCATGTAATTCCAGTGGAGGAGCCGAAAACAGCTATAGTAACTTCATTTGGCTTTTACTTTCGATCTAATGAACGCAGCACAAACGTTCCAGAACTATATAAATGATGTCATCAGCGGCCTCGACATCGCATTTGCTTACATAGGTTAGGTTAGGTTGCAATGGTTGAAATGGGTGAGAATCCCATTTCATCACTTAGGCCAATGAAGGCCCGTTGTGTTACCATATAACCCTTTCTACGCTGCGATCGTAGAGGGAGGGTCTTTCCCGTTAAACCATTTAGAAAATATCACAAATTTGAGTAAAGAGGCTAGATCTATTTCAGAGATGTCTGACAGATCGTTTAGAAAGGGACGACCCAAAACTGTGAGTCGCCTTCTGCTAAGAGCTGGGCAATGACAGAAGAGGTGTTGTACACTCTCCTCCTCGTCCACTGAATTGCAGCTTCTACAGAAGTCATTGTGTCTGATGCCTAGCCTAGCGGCGTGTCTACCTATTAGGCAATGTCCAGTAAGGGCCCCTACTAGTAGGGAAATATGCAGTCTTTCTAAGACGGAGTAACGCCCTAGATTTTTTAATGCTAAGAGTAGGCCATGTAAGCCTAGATACTTCACATGTGTGTATTGTTTGCCATCGATTCATGGTTATTCGATGAGTAGTTTCCTTTGTTTGTAGCTTAAAGGTCGCAAGAGGCACCCCTATGTTGCTCTTATCCGGTAAGAGCTGAGTGGTGGTGCCAAGTCTGGCGAGGTGGTCGGCCATCTCGTTGCCTTCAATGTTGCAGTGTCCAGGCACCCAAACGAGATTAATTTCGAAGTGCTGAGCCATCTCATTAAGAGATTTGCGGCACTCCGTAAGAGTTTTGGTATTGTTGATATAACCGTCAAGGGCTTTTAATGCAGCTTGACTATCTGAAAAAATGAATACTTTACTTCCTTGGATTGCGAGGGTTCCCAGAAGGTTGGTAGCCTCCTGGATGGCTACAACCTCTGCTTGGAAAACACTACAATGGTCAGGAAGCCGAAATGAAGTTTCGATCCCGAGCTCTGGACTGAAGACTCCCCCTCCTACCTGTCCACCCCAGTTTGGAGCCATCAGTGTAAAAGTTTATGGCATTCGGTTTGCAGTGAGGTATTGAGTTCCAGTCCAGTCGACTCGGTATGGTGACTTTATACATGGTGGTAAACGTTATTGTTGGGATGCAGTAGTCAAGCGTTGGCGGTACCGCCACTTGATGCAGAAGTATAGAGGAGTGGCCAGAGTTACTATCTTTCCAGGTACCGCTTTCTCTCAGCCTGAGAGCGGCGTTACTGGCGATTTCTCTACCCAGAAGATCTAGAGGTATAAGGTGTAACATTATGTTAAGTGCATCTGTTGGGGTTGTACGCAATGCACCAGTCATGCATAATGCAGCACTACGTTGAACTTTGGTTATGGTTCTGAGGACGGAAGGTTTCCCCAGAGCCGTCCACCATACGATGATTCCGTATAGTAGTATTGGACGTACAACGGCTGTGTACAGCCAGTGTACTATTTCAGGGGAAAATCCCCATTTACGACCAATCGCACGTTTGCACGAGAAAAGTGCAGTATTAGCTTTTTGATATACGTTCAGTTATGTTTTCGTTCCAATATAATTTTTTGTCCAACACTACACCAAGGTATCTTGCAGAATCGCTAAATTTTAGGTGTGTGTTGTTTAGTCGTGGGGGTGTTAAATTTGGTATCTTATACTTGCGGGTAAAGAGAACGAGTTCAGTCTTGGTTGGATTGACTCCAAGACCACTTTGTGTCGTCCAATTTGAAAGTGTTGAGAGTGCATCCTCCATCAGGTTGCAGAGAGTGTGGGGAAATTTGCCTTTTGTGATTATGGCAACGTCATCCGCGTACGCTATCACCGTGTGTCCTCGCAATTCCATTAGTCGCAACAATTCGTTGACTGTTACCACCCAAAGGAATGGCGAAAGAACACCTCCTTGAGGAGTGCCTCTACTTACATATCTTCGTGCGCAGGCATCTCCTAGTTGCGAGCTAACCACCCTGCTTGTAAGCATGAGTCGGATGAACTCCACCAGGGGTGCCTCCACATTTAGATTTGTCAAGGCAGAGGTGATAGCGTTGGGGAGAACATTGTTAAAGGCACCCTCGATGTCGAGGAATGCCGTAAGCGCATATTCTTTTGCCTCGAGTGACTTCTCAACTTTCGAGACAAGAGAGTGGAGTGCTGTTTCTGTTGACCTTCCCTTGCTGTATGCGTGCTGCGCTGGGGACAGAGTGGATGGGTCTATTGTCTGCCTTAGATGGGCATCTAGTAGTCTCTCTAGTGTTTTGAGGAGAAAAGATGACAGGCTGATCGGCCTGAAGTCATTTGGTCTGACATGCGAGGCTTTTCCTGCCTTTGGTATGAAAACCACTTTTATATCTTTCCACAGTGTGGGTATATACTGTAATCGAAGGCAGCAGACAAAGATTGTCTGAAGCCATGCAATTATTTGTGGTAGTGATTGTTGAAGCTGAGCGGGAAAGATTCTATCTGGCCCGGGTGATTTGTAGGGCTGAAAAGTGTTCACAGCCCACTTAATTCGATGTTCAGTTACTATATCACTTATGTGACTTAGCGTGTCACCTCTAGGTGCCTCTATGGGCTCCAAAGATGTTGAACAGCCAGGAAAATGTGCTTCCAGAAGTAAATTGAGGGATTCAGAGCTGGAGTCAGCCCAAGTTCCATCAGGATATTGTAGGAGTCCCGGAGGGGTTGGTGAACTCGCTAAAATTTTTCGAAGTCTTGATGCTTCGGAGGTCGATTCAATACTGGTACAGAAATTTGCCCACGAGCGTCGTTTGGCTTTCCGCATTGCACTTTTATAGTCTCGTAACTTGGCTTTATACATCTCCCAGGATGAATCCAGGTTAGTGTTCTTAGCTGAGTTGAATGTCTTTCTACACTCTTTCCTTAGTATCTCCAGGTCTTTAGACCACCAGGGGGGCTTATGGTGAATTTTGTACTTAATATGTGGGCATGATTTGTCAAGTGCCTTAGTGCATGTCGTTGTAAATATGTGGACTATTTCATCTAGTTGTTCCGCATTCACAGATGTGAATTGCGGAGCTGCATCTAGATTTTTCACTATAAGTCTCTTATACTGTTTCCAGTTCGTTTTTTTTAAGTTTTGTGTTTTTTTTAGGTTCGGGGCATGACTCTATTAGCTTTAGCTCAATATATCTATGATCTGAGAAGGAGTGGTCTGATAGAACTCTCCATGAAATAATATTTTCTATTAGAAACTCTGAAATGAGGGTGATATCTAGTACCTCCCTCCGAGTTCTAGTGACGAAAGTTGGGTCATTACCTTTATTGCAGATAATAAGATTCGTACTTAAAAGATAATCGTAGAGTAACTCACCACGATCGTTAGTGTCCGTGCTGGACCATTCTGTATGGTGTGCATTAGCGTCTCCACCCAGTATTAGTCTGGTTCTACTGCCTTGACTGTTGTGCACCAGGTCTTCAAATAGTCGGGATGGTATTGGCTCCGGTGTATCATGAGCCAAATAGAAGGAAGTCAACCTGTAGGTGGTGCTCCCCAATTCAAGGTTGACTGTTGTGATGTCTCCATCACTGAATTGGGGAAGTAAAAATGCGTTAAGAGTTTGTTTTACTAATATACATGTACGCGGCTTACCCTTACCCCGAATGTGGTACAAGAGTTGTATTTTGGCGTCCTCAAGCCACAGATCCTGTCACCAGTGATCCAAGGCTCTTGGACTAAAATAATGTCTGCTTCACCTTTTGCTAGGCGAAGCAGAAGTGCAGCGGAAGCTGCTTTACTGTGATGCAGATTTATTTGAAGGATCTGCATCATCAGAAAGTATCTCCTCTGCCGTCAGGGTAGCATCGCCTTCTGCATCATCATTTCTTTCATCGTGCAAAAGCTCATGCTCGGTGTAGAGTCTCCCTAGACTCGTGCCATAGTCTGACCCTGACGATATGTAGCCTCCCGACTCCTCTAGGGAAGGTGGGTCGTCAGTTTCCATATCGTCATCGCTTGGCTCTTCTGCCTCTACGCTCGCTGCTAGGTTAGCTAGCGCCGTCGTATCTGTCTTATAGACAGTCATTTTCACTTTTTTAAAGGCGTAATCCAAAAGTCCTTTGGTTTTAGCCAGGTGCTCCACTGTCTCATTGTTAATCTGGAAGATTACGTGGATATTCGCATTGCTGGACTCCTCCACTTTTCATAACCTTCCAGTTCGCTGTTGGTACATGCGGATTAAACATAGACATCATTTCGAGTATGTCCGATGGGTCGCTTGGCTTTTTGGGCAGCCAAACTCGCGCTCTAGGGCAAGAGGGGATGTCTTTGGCATCAACTGCCCTAAGTTGAGCACCTGGGTACACTTCCCCCACCTTTCCGATCGCGGCTTTGTACAGCTCCGCTGACCTTTCATCATCGCACGCGATTAGCTTCACGTTTCCTTGAAACCATCCCGCGTTATTGCATATAGGCGGTGGGCCAGGGTTCGCTTTTAGCACCTCCATGGCAACACCTCCCAGCTCGGCCTCTACCCATTTCCATTGGTGGAGAGGAATTTTACCATCATTCCTGCTGGCATCGATGACACCCAGGATCTTTTTTCCTTTTGCCACTTCAGCAAAGGATATTGAGAGCGGGGCGCCATGTGTTTTTGGTCTTTTGGGGGCCTCAGTTTGGGTTTCCTCCAAGGATCTATCCCGCTTAGCGCTGGTAGCTTTCTTCGCCGGGATTGACATAGTCTAGTCGGAAGTCAGGAACGATGGTTTTTGCCCAACTCAGATCCTGCTGGATTTTTACGAAGTCTTCCTTTGAGGCTTGACTCTCGCTTATTGGGGACACCGCGTTCCTTTTTAGGATTCTGATCGCCGTACGTCTGTCGCTTGCGGCAGCCTTTGATGGTTCTGGTCTGCTAAACTCTGCCGACCTACTGCTCACGATAGGAGCCGTGCCTGCTCTCTTCACAGTTGATCTGACAGTCGCTAGTGGCTGACTGTCAGTCTTGGCACTGCTTAAGGGCAAGGCAAGTCCCTCGTTTGTAGTGTGGGCCTTACTGGACCCCCTTGCTCGGTTGGTCACAGTAGCAGGTTTGTTAGTCGAGCTCAATTGTGATGTAGCTCTAGCTTTTTGGGAGTCCATAGTACTTCCAGGTTTTTTAAGAGGAGCTGCAGGCTCCCTAGAGGCCGTACCATTCATCTGGTGCAACAAATAATTGAAATTAATGTAAATATTAATTTAATTATTTTTTGCCCAATCTACCGCAACTAGCCGGAAAAAGGCTAGAAGTGATAGCTAGATGGACAGCACTGACACCCCTACACAACACTGACACCAGACGTTTGTTGTTGTTGTTGTAAATTTACAAAATGTAAACAAATGTAATTTTACAATAAACAAGAAACGTTTGGCAATTTGTCGAAGCACAATTGTTAAAACACCGCACTTCACTTGAAGATATCGAGGATATCAACCCAGCCCAGCCGGGATTTGTTCACACAGCAGTAGCTGCACTCAGCAACAGGTTGCCGGCAACCTCCGATACGCCAAAGCTGCAGTTTGGCCAGGAAAAATTTAACGTGTATAAATGTATATACCGTGAATGATGATATTCTATGTATGTAAGCAAATGAAAAGCTCGACAACCCTGGCTCAAGCTACACGCGTTTCCCGCGCCGCTCCGTACCAATTATTAAAAAAAAACAATAAATAAAAACGTTAAAAAAAAGCAGTATCAAGTGTGGCAAGTCCCTGGATAAGTTCGCGAGTGTTCTTAACCAAGCGTGGACGATCAGTGTTTCACGGTATATACATTTATACACGTTAAATTTTTCCTGGCCAAACTGCAGCTTTGGCGTATCGGAGGTTGCCGGCAACCTGTTGCTGAGTGCAGCTACTGCTGTGTGAACAAATCCCGGCTGGGCTGGGTTGATATCCTCGATATCTTCAAGTGAAGTGCGGTGTTTTAACAATTGTGCTTCGACAAATTGCCAAATTGCTTACATACATAGATGATATTCTGTTCGCTTTCATATCAGAAGCTCAACATACTCAGCACTTGCGTATTGTTTTCGACCGCCTCCGTCAATCACAGCTGGCTGTAAACTTTGAAAAATGTCTGTTCGACACAAACAATCTTTTATTTCTTGGTCACAAAGTTAGATCAAGCGGGTTCCAGCCATCCGAAGAAAAAGTTTTCGTCATTCGAAACTTCAACAAGCCGCACCTGGCCAAATATTTTAATAAGTTCCTGGGTATGGTAGGTAGGTAGGGTATGATAAACTATTATCGTCCTTTTATATCAAAAGCTACTTGCAATCAGCAGACATTGCTTGCAAGCAGCAGACATTGCTTACTTTTGATCAGATTTCGGAATTGCACATTGCAAGCTGCTCGCGAGCAGATAGCAGCTGCTCGCGAGCAGGGACCCTCTGCTCGTTAGCAGGGATGTGCTGCTCGCGAGCAGTGTGCAAGTGCTGCTCGTGAGCAGCTGCTCGCTACTCGCTGCGTAAGGGAGTTGATGTTGTTCATATTGGCATATGCAAAAAAGTTTGAAGAGAATTTATGACGTTAAAACGTTTATGTTTGCGTAATTGAATGAGACTTGTATTATTGCAGGATTAGTGCATTATCAACTATAATAACAAACCACAGATGTAACTTGTCTAAGAAAACCATTCAAGATTTGCTTATTGCTAAGTTAAATATGACATTATTAAACAATCCAAATGTAAATATAGAATAAAAACATTTCAAAAATATATTTTATTTGTTGGATGTTTAAATTGCCTCTGCTGCGAAAAATGTGCTGCTACCAATACTCGGTACCTTAAAAAACTGCCCACACAGATGTTGGAAAATTCGAACAATGACCCATACCGTAATAAACGAGAGCGTAAGTTAAAGTCGGCTCTAACCGACTTCGATATACCCGTTACTCATGGAAACAAATATTTAATAGCCTTCCTGTATGCCTGAGGTGGGTCAGCCGAAAAGTATGCAACATTTTTTATCTCGGCCATTTATCATCCGATCTTGATTTTCAGGGCTTATAGATGTTGCGAATATAAATCTACGTTTTAAATTTGAGATCGATATCTCAAAAATTATGGGAGTTATTCAACATTTTTTATTGTGGGGGCGTGGGTGGGCGTGATAAAAATTTGAAATAAACTTGATCTGCGTGCAGACAATAGGAGTCTACATTTCAAAATTGGTTACTCTAGCTCTTCTAGTCTCTGAGATCTAGGTGTTCATACAGACAGACGGACGGACGGACAGACGGACATGGCTAAATCGACTCGGCTGTTGATGCTGATCAAGAATATATATACTTTATATGGTCGGAAATGATTCCTTCTCCCTGTTACATACATTTTCACGACTTTAGTATACCCTTTTACTCTACGAGTAACGGGTATAAAAATACAGCCCATTTTGGACCACTTTCCACCCCCTTACAGCTAACACAACATATTACAATTTTATCAGTTAAGTTACAGGCTTCGGCAATCAGCCTTTGTCATAAAAATGATTTACCTATTTGTAGACAATTTACCCTTGGATTAACCAAAATACAATCTGTACAATTACGCAGACGTAAACGTATTAACGTCATAAATTCTCTTCAAACTTTTTTGCATATGCAAATATAAACAACAACAACTCCCTTACGCAGCGAGCAGCGTGCAGCTGCTCACGAGCAGCCGCTCCCTGCTCGTGAGCAGCGGCTATCTGCTCGCGAGCAGCTGCACTCTGCTCGCGAGCAGCGAGCAGCACATCCCTGCTCAGCTGCTGCACGCTGCTCGCCGACTACCGCTCGCTGCACAGAGCGGGAGTCAAAAAGAGTCAGTGTAGGCTGCTCGCGAGCGAGCAATTCCGCACCCTTCTTTTGATACACGGCAACTAGAAAACCGATAAATCGATCATCGAGTGGTATTCCGAAGCAGAACGTGCATTCGAAGGTTGCAAGAACGATCTTGCCAATTGAACAAATCCAACCACTAGGTTTTTTTCCTAAAAATGCTTACGCCGTTCCAACAGAAGTATTGCACATACGACAGAGAGCTTACAGCTGTGTACCAAGCCATTGAGCACTTTAAGTATGCACTTGAGAGCACAAATTTAAGAATATTCACCGACCACAAGTTTAAAACAAAGAAGCGAAAAAGCATATCCCCGTCGAGACAGACAATTAAATTTTATCAGCCAGCTCAGCACGGATATTCATCACCTGCCTGTATCAGAGAACAAAACTGCTGATTTGATGTCACGTCTTAACGCAATTCAAACTAGTACACGGTTCACATGTAGGAGCACTGCCGGAAAATCGTGGACCATGGCACCAAACATACTCCGTTGGCTATACCTCAAGGTAGTGAGACCGGTGCTCACTTATGGAGCTGTCGTGCGGGGAGATAGGGCAAATCTCCTCACTGTAAGGACGCAGCAGCAAAAACTGCAAAGGCTGGCATGTCAATGCATGACCGGAGCCATACGTACCTGTCCGCCAGCGGCATTAGAGGTCTTGATGGAGTTAACACCACTCCACCATACCATCTGCCTGAAGAAGAAAGCAACACTGCTAAGACTTACAGCAGAAGGAGTGGGTGGAAACCACATAGTAAGCCTAAGGGACTCTGAGAAGCTGGAGAAGGAAATCCCTATAATCCTCTAACCCAGAGACGAAATGGTAGCAGAGTACCACTTTGACAGGAATTTCACTGCACTCAAAAGTAATAAAAGAGAATGGATATCACTAGAAGAAACATAATAGGCGACCACACACAATTCAGTGGTACGCAGACGGGTCCCTGACGCCCCATGGAACTGGACTTGGGGTAGCAGGACCGGGAACGAAAAAGTCTGAGGCAATGGGAGAATTTTCAAATATATTTCAAGCCGAAGTATGTGCCATCTCCCGTTGTGCAGACCTTAATATGGGAAAGAACTACCACAATAGAGAGATAGCTATCCTTTTAGATAGCTAAGCAGCGCTAAATGCGCTTAGCAGCAACAAGTTCACCTCTAAGCTAGTCTTAGAGACAAAGAACAAATTGGACCAACTAGGCAGCAGGAACAACCTGATCCTACGATGGATACCGGGACATAATAATATCGCCGGAAATGAATTGGCGAATTGGTATGCAAGGGTGCAGCCACCGCAATGGTTGGTCCGGAACCCCACTGCGGCATAGGCCAACACTCCATAAAAAGTCTCCTTAAAAAGAAAGAGAATACGCTTAGAACAGTCTCCAGGGTAAACACCAGGGAGATGAGACAAGCTAAAGCATTAATAGTGAAACATAACCTCAAAGGTTTCAAAAGTTAATCCAACAACAGCCGCATGTACAAGTTGGGAATAACAAACACCCATCATTGCAAATATTGTGAAGAGAAGGAGGAGTCCTCCGAGCATATAGTAGCACACTGCGATGCTCTAGCGAGGTGCAGACTCAGCAGATTTGGGAAACACATTGTACACCCAACCAAAAATCAGTAACCTAGAACCCACGAAAATCCTGACCTTTGTACAGGAAATAGGGCTGCTAGAAGAGTTGTAAACTCAGTAGTGGTCACAATAGACCAGGATTAGTCGCGGTGCGCACTCCAACAATAAATAAATAAAACTAGTACAATAAACTTCGAGGAAATGACAGCCCAACAAATGGAAGCTGGAGAGCTTTCATCACTTTTAAGGGCATATCATCAACAATCCAGGATCATCTAAGCAACTGTACTGCCACTAACTGAACAAAACAGTTTACTTCCCAAAGTTGCTGCGCACACTCATTGTAAAAAAGCGGCATTCACTGTGCCACCCGGGGATAAGGGCAACCAGAAAGCTTGTTTCTAGCAATTACGTCTGGCTATCCATGGCAAAAGATGTCGCCACTCCCAGAAATCTAAGGTCCAGAGCCACACAACATCTCCCTTGGGCCACTACGCAATAGTTGACACACGTTTCGAGCATATAACTATCGACATAGTTGGCCCATTGCCTACGTCAAATGGATTTAAATACTATTTGATCTGCATTGACCGTTTTACTGGATGGTCTGTCGTGAATTCTTTTGCCGACATAACAGCGCAACGGTAGCCAATGCGCTAGTTTCCGGTGGATTTTCCACTTATGGAATCCCATAGCGAGTAACAACGGACTTAGGATGACAATTCAAATTTACATTACTTGCTGAGCTGGCTAACATGTTTGGAATCAAACATCTAAGAACTACAGCTTACTACCTGCAGTCAAACTCCATTATTTTATTTATAGCGTTGGCACCGATCTCTAAACCGCCATCTAATGCTGCGACCAAACCAACTGGAACACTGCTCTACCACTTATCCTTCTTGTTTTACGCACAACAAGCTAAATGCGACTTCGGTTTCAGCCTTGCAGTACTGGTATACGGTGCACCTTTGCGAGTACCAGGGGAGTTTGTGAAACTTGCCCACTGAATCTAAATTCGGCGAAGCATTTCAGAACGCAATGGCTACATTGGCAATTTTAAAACCTTTGCATCATCACGTTCCACAAGAATTTGCACAACCAGCTCTAGCAGATTGGAATTTTGTTTTTGTGAGCATCGATCGAATCAAAACTCCACTTGAACCTAGCTACGAAGAACCATTTGAAGTAGTACCTTCTTGATCTACATTCTTAATGGATACGCGAACGCCTTTTGTTAGTGATTATGTAGAGACCGTTGATCTGCTGTTCGATATTATCTAGCTCCTCCAGGTCTGGAGTCTGCAACATTTTTGGGTCGGTCACAGTTGATGATACGAAGGGACTCTCGTCGACGGGTCACCAATTTGGTGTGCAGAGAGTAGAGCGATTGAATGAGACTTATCACTGATGTTTACCTAAATAATAAGTTTATTAACCATGATTAATATTTGAGCGTGATTCGTTCTTCCTCTCGGATCTGCTTCTTTCAACGTAGTGATGTGTCTCTTACTTCGTTAGTGGTGGTTAATATTCGATAAATATCGATAATACAATGGCCGTGTTGCAGAACAAATCGATGACAAACAAGTAAGAAAGTCGGTCAATCCCGACTGTAAAATACTATGTATCTGCAGTAGCAGCTGAAAGCAGCGCAGCTGCTGCGCTGCGGCAGCGAACTTTTTTTTCGACATAGCTTGAGTATCGTTCATCCGATCTTTATCATTTCTTCGGCTAATCGATACATAATCTTAATTACTAAATATCTCTAGCCGTCAAAAACCAACTATCACCAATACTGTGGGAGATATGACGTTTTTTCCAAATTGCGGGGGCGGGAGGGTGTCAAATATCGGAAATAATCTTGATCTGCCTAAGTATAAGCAGTTTATGTCCCATACATGTCAAACCTCTTCTGTTACCATCTCTGAGATCTGTTTGTTCATACGGACGGACTGACAGACGGACATGGCTATATCGACTCGGCTGTTGATCAGGAATATATATTCTTTATAGGGTCGGACATGATTCCTTCTCCCTGCTCCATACTTTTGCAGAAGCTTAATATAAGGGTTCGGAATTGCACTTTGCACGCTGCTCATCAGTGCAGCTGCTCCTCGCGAGCAGATAGCGTGCAGCACTTGCACACTGCTCACAAGCAAAGGGTGCGTCTGCCCGTGAGCAGGGATGTGCTGCACGCGTGCAGGTGCCCGCTGCTCGCGAACTGCGTAAAGGAGTTGTTGTTGTTCATATTTGCATATGCAAAAAAGTTTGAAAAGAATTTATGACGTTAAAACGTTTACGTCTGCGTAATTGAATGAGACTTGTCTTATTGCAGGTACAGATTGTGACATTATTAGACAATCCAAATGTTAATATAGAATGAAAACATTTCAAAAATGAGAGCGTAAGTTAAAGTCGGCTCTAACCGACTTCGGCATACCCGTTACGCGTGGAAAGAAATGTTTAAAAGCCTTCCTGTGTGCCTGAGGTGCGGGCACCTGCACGCGTGCATCCGGTCCTTGCTCGTGAGCAGCGGCTATCTGTTCGCGGACTACCGCTCGCTGCATAGAGCGGGAGTCAAAAAGAGTCAGTGCATGCTGCTCGCGAGCGAGCAATACCGAAGCCTGCTTAATATACTCTATGTACCTTTGGTAAAGATTATAAGAATCTATGGATCTAGTTCGATTGTTGTGGTAAACAAATGTGATGTGCAATCATATTTGCCATTGAAATTTTACATTACTGGCTTCAGCAATTTTGTAGTTCTTAACCACGCCTACAAAATACTTCCTAAGAACAGCTAAAACAAAAACAGTCTTCATGCTCACAATCAGGAAAATGTAAAAATATCAGAATTTCCAAAGTTTTTTTTAAGGGTTTTGGTTTTATCTTGAAAACCTCCACCATTTCATTATAGTATTTATTTCGAGAATGTAGATACGAAAAATTGCGATAATTTTTTATGAATATAACAATTGCATTCGATTATTATACCCTTGCAAAGGGTATTATAATTCTGCAACGCATAGAAATATTCATTTCCGACCCCATAAACTATATATATTCTTGATCAGGGCGACGAGCTGAGTCGATTAAGCTTTGTCCGTCCGTCTGTCTGTCTGTCCGTCTGTCTGTTTCTACGCAAACTAGTCCCTCAGTTTTGTAGCTATCGAGCTGAAATTTTGCACAGAGCCTTCTTTTGACTGCACGCTGCTAATATGTCGGAACCGCCCGGATCGGATGACGAGTGTCTTCAATGTCCCAGGAGCAACGACGGCAGGCGTCCCGTGATGGAGCTCGCATCCGTTACGAGCAAAATGCGGCTCGGATATCAACTCGAAATCCTAGTCGACTGGCCGCTATTCGCGAAGAAAATCTAGCATATCGTCAAGCGGGAGCGTGATGAAGACAAGAAGAGCAACGGTATAAAAACTTCGTTACGCACGAAGTTAGCTTAGCCTTCTCGTCTTTTTTATATAATTTTGACCTAGAAACTTATAAAAGTTTAAATAAAACTCGTAAAATTAACTATTTAGATAAAAAAAATCAGATTTGCGTTGAGACATTCCCAGCTTGGCGGCAACGTAATCCATTGTAGCTTGTGTTACGAGCTCAGATCCATCGTCTTCTTAGTCTGACCCAAACATTGGGTCGTTGGGATCGGTCTTCTCAGTCATTACCGTTACTGTTTCCGGACTCGGACACCAAAAGGTAGTGGATCCGAATGGTTTTTCTGAATTTCCGAATTTCTTTTTTCTGAACGATCAAACAAATATGGTTGACCAGAATAATAAGGAAGATACGGCCTTTTATGTTTTTGAGGTTATGTTGCACGTTTCGGAACATAAGAGCCGCAAACATAAAGTTACTCCAGCTTTAAACTCTTTTTCATTTTCAAGAATCTCCCGATTCTATCTTCAGTAAGCTTTTCGGTATAGAATTCATGATTGCCAACTGTCTCTCCTTACAATCATTGCTATTGGTGGCGGTTTTCAAGATAAAAGAAAAAAAACAATGGTTTAACTTTTTTACATTTTCGTGATTTTGAGCTGGTTCAAAGAAGTGTTTTGTAGGCGTGGTTAAGAGCTACAAAATTGCTGAAAGCAGTAAATTAAAAATTTAAATATTATAGCTTATGAGATATGACTTAAAAAAGAAAACATTTCTTTAAAAAAAATTTTAAAACTTCAAGAGTCCATTTTAAGAAAACCTTAGCCAATTAGTCCAAACCCAGACGGGGTTTTATAACTACCTAAAGTATCTCACAAATTTTGTTGGTCTCGTTGGTATAAAAATTTTAATGTTGAAAAATGTATCACATTGTAATAACTCACTCTCTCTATTGTTTGAGATACTTCAAAGTGACCAAAAACAACAGTTCAGGGAACATGAGAAAACCTAAGCGTTCCGCTTCGTTTTTCTTAAGCAACGCCGTTAAACTCAGGGGTTATTACTACACCTAAAAAGTGATCATCAATATGACAGAAATTAGTCCTCAATTTGTAACAATTGAATATCTCTTTAATACTCCAATTAACAAGTTGATATTTTCGACAGTATTTGATTGTATGGGGTTGATATTCTCAAAATAGAGATTTCTTCTTGGGTGTTGTGGTAATTGGGGTCGACCAAAATCCAATTATAAAACACGATGGAGAGGTTTCCAATTTATCTTGATCCTTAATTGACACTCCTTATGTGCTTCGATGGCTTGAGGTAACTAAAAACTAAGTGATGAACATAGCCTAGCTTAAATGTAGTTCACAGAGGTGGAAAGCTCTGTGGTGAGATGATGTTCTGCTGTTGCTACTGTCTACTTTCAGGCTTAAACAGTATCAGGTCGACACTTTTTTGTATTAAGTTCTTAGTATCAGTTTGACACTAGGTCTTATTAATTTCTATCAGCCATGTTCACAATTCCACTTCCACAAACGATTTGTGATGAAAGACCGGATTTAGTACTATACTGGAACTCTTAATCACAAAACTTTTGTGGAAGTGAAATTGAGAACAGCGCTGTATATTTCAATTGTCAAACTTCCAGTATTTGATACTAGCTTGTAGTGTAAATTTAGCTCATCTACAAACTGCCTTTCAAATTAAAACATAATTTAAAAACTGGCAAAAATTTTAAAACAAACTTGATCTGATCTGCGTGTAGACAATTGGAGTCTACATTTAAAGTTTGGTTGCTCTAGCTCTTTTAGTCTCTGAGATATAGGTGACAGACGGACAAACTGACGAACAAAAGGACTCACTGACGGACATGGCTATACCGGTTCGGCTGCTTTCACTTGTCAAGAATATAAATACTTTATGATATCGGAAATGCTTCTCCTGCTCCCCTGATACTTCTGCCTGTTACATACACGACTTAAGTGTATTCTTTTAACACTATGAGTAACGGGTATACGCTCCTAAATCAGTTTGCCCAATAGAGCATTGGGAAGATTGATCTTTGTGATAAAATTTGATAATATAATCACGGCCAGGCGAACATCTTTAAAACAAGTAACGTTGATGTGCTCCTTGAAACAATCAAAACATGTTTATAGTGACAAATGCTTATAATCATAGTCGGTTAATATATTGAAATTTAATTTAATTTAAAAAATTATCGATTATAATCGATGTTTTTCCAAAAATGTTAAAAAAAATTAATGCCCTGAACATCGATTATTTGCCACCACTACTGTAAGTGTGTGTCTCATTCTGGAACCCATACATGTAGATCTTTACGCCTTCGCAGAGACCCTGAGCTAAAAACAAGGAAAACGCCTTTTCTGCAGCTGTCAGCCACAGCAGTATTGTGGCGTGGTATATATCCTGTTATTTACATATGGTTGTTAAAAAACGACCGCAACTACATATGTATGTTTAGCTCTTTGAACTTATCTAGTAAATATAGAAGTTCGTGCTCCATATTAAAATCCATTAATTTATCTTCAGCACGTCTTCTGGGAAAGTATCTTCCGCTTGTGTTTGCACTAAAATGAAAACACTAAAAGTGACACGTCAATCATCGCCAGCTGCGATATTCGGCATGCTTCGTTTCACATAAGAGCTTGACTTTTCGAATTTTCGAACTAACATTCGTTGACATTGACATGTCCAGTATATTTAAGGGTTGGTGGGGATTCTAGGTGATTTCCGTGCGCTGAACACGTTTTGGATTTTTTTTGATTATTTTCTAAAGTACTATTTCTACTATTCGGCCGGGTGTGGTGCAGTGGGTGATGTGTCGGCCTGTTGTGCGGGAGGTGTGGGTTCAATCCCGCCTCGGAACATCTAATAAAAAGTGTTTTCTTTTTTTTAGAAAAATAGCTTTTACACATCCGGTTACCTTCATCAGCTATTGGCGCCTGCTGTGAAGTAACAAGCTATGGAAAAGCTTCTCAAACTTTGGCATTCGGATTCGGCGTTAAGCTGTAGACCCCTTTCTCTTGTGCGAAAACTATAAGCACACACGCCAAGAGATTGAGAGAAACTCGGCTTGTGGTGTGGCCCTTTGGACTGTGTAAAGCCATTTTACATTTACATTACTATTTCTTAGCATTTGAATAAACAATCTTAAAGAATTTATAATTATTATAAGCGAAGATATATATTTCGAATACATATAATAAAATAATAAAATTGTCAACAACCCAAAGTAACGGGTATATCGAAGTCGTTAACTTACGCTCTCGCTTAACCATCCGCGATGCCTTAACAGTGACCGAGAAAGGCATTTGATCGGAGAAAGTCAATTCCCCTATGCTAAAGTCAGATACTATGTCATGCCACCGGCCTTGAATCTAACAGAAATAAATTTTGACCCCGCTTCGCCTCAGAAAAAGTATATTCTGCAAGGTCATAAGCCATGGTACGCCCGATCAGCATGTTCATCTGCAGCGTTTCGCTCTTCTCGACTACTTTGAGGCCATCGGTTACAGTTAATATAATCTGGAACAATGTACAACGTTTACAATTCAAACTTTCACTGGCCATTTTAAAGAAGTTATTTTTTATTTTATAAAGGCTTCCGAAACTAGGTATTCCCCAAGTTGAGTTTCTTTTCGCTGGTATCCATTGGAGCAGATGGTTAAGAAAGTATGCGTCGATTAGTTTTTCATTATTCTCGTTACTCGTAGAGTAAAATGGGTATACTAAAGTCGTGCAAATGTATGTAACAGGGAGAAGGAATCATTTCCGACCATATAAAGTATTCTTGATCAGCATCAACAGCCGAGTCGATATAGCCCTGTTCCTCTGTCCGTCTGTCCGTCTGTCTTTCCGTCCGTCTGTCTGTATGAACACCTAGATCTCAGAGACTAGAAGAGCTAGAGCAACCAAATTTGAAATGTAGACTCCTACTGTCTGCACGCAGATCACGTTTATTTCAAATTTTTGCCACGCCCACCCTAGCCCCAAAATAAAAAAAAAATGTTGAATAACTCTCTCAATTTCGGATGATAAATAGCCGAGTTAAAAAAATGTTGCATACTTTTCAACTTTCCCCAGGAAAGCTATTAAACATTTCTTAACAAGAGTAACGGGTATATCAAAGTTGGTTAGAGCTGACTTTAACATACGCTCTTGTTTTATCTGCAAACGTTTCGAAAAGTACGAAGATATCATAAGAAGCAACAAATCCAAAATAGTTTCAAATAGTACCTTACTTATTAAGCCAGCTATATCACAATACAATAATGAAATAAAAAAAAATAGAGGAAAACTAACTTCGGCTCGACCGAAGTTTATTTACTCTTGCAGCTTATAAAACTTATATAAATAAAGGTTTTAAATGATTTCCGAAATTTAGTTTTGCCGTTGAACAATTTTAGCTGAGTTATATTTAAAGCAGAGCAATGGATTGGGCCACTATTGTGGTGATTTTCGCTATTACATTGAAGGGAATTAAATTGAGGCGACGATGGTGTAAATTAGCTGGAAACATCATGCGGTCGGCGATAGCTCACGACCATATCGATAGCATTCCATTTATATCGATCGGTGGCTGCTGCTATCGGCTGAAGGGATTGATTGGTGGTGCCACAGCTACTCCCTCCCAGTGACCAGATCGGGAGCTGTTCTAACCGTACGAGGTCTTTCGTATGTACGTTGCATCTTTGGTGGTTGTGAGTCGATTCCAGTTTCTAGTTCCATCGTCACAAACGTTTGTTTAAGACGCTCCTTCGAATCAGATATTATCTTGCCATCGATTTTGATGACAAATACGAGATCCGTAGGTCGTTTCACCACATCGTAGTGCCCAGAATACGGAGGTGTCAACGGTTGCCGAACGCTGTCTGTCCTAAACATGACATGAGAACAATCGTTCATGTTTCAACACGAACATGCCTCGGTTCGAGCTGCTGGCGCAGGCCGAAAAAGAGCATATGCTCCCGAAGTTTTCCGATAAATATTTTTGTTTGCAATGGTTTAGACAAGTCCATGAAAAATTCATTCGGAATTCGAATATGGTTGCCATTAAGCATCTCGGCCGATGATGTACCGAGGTCTTCCTTGTAGCTCGTTCTTTAGCCCAATAATACGGTTGGAAGCAATTCGATCCAAGGCGTTTATGGGTTACACATAAGGGGGGCTTTGAAGAATCGAAGCCATCTTTCGACCATACCGTTTGGTTGTTAAGCCGTGGTATGGTTGTGTTTGCTGCCCGCCAAATCTCCTTGTGCCTTAAAAAGGGCAGATTCAAATTGGGATCCTTGATCAGTGGTGTTTAGGGATATCCGAAACGTGAGATCCAATGTGACCAAATCATTGAAGCCACTGTGTCGGCAGATATAATTTTCAAAGAAACTGCTTCCAGCCACATGGCATGACTACGATGCCCAAATGTACGTGGTTAAGGAGATTATCTGGCATGTCGATCTTCTCAGGAACTGTTTTGTTGTGGCGATGTATTTTGGCTTATTGGCAACGTATGCAGTTTCTTGCCCATGAGGTCCTTTCTCATAAACGGCCAAACATAATTCCGTCGTACTTGTCTCAATGTGGATCTGCCACATGGATGTACCATGTACAGAAGCGAAGACATAATGCAAAGATTGAGGAATATATGGTCTGTTTGATCCAGTAGAGATGTCGCAATACACCATTAAATTGTTATCAAACTGTACAGGCATCGAAATCGCGTTGAGCCGCGAGAGTGAATCAGCTACTGTGTTCTCAGGACCAGCCACGTGCACTATATTAGTGGAGTATTGAGATATGAAATCCAGATGACGTAGTTGCCGTGGCGATGCTCTCTCTGGCTTTTGAGAACAAGCATAAATGAAAGGTTCGTGGTCTGTTTTGGTGACGACCACACGACATGTGCTTAAAATAACGTATTGAAATGTAAATTGCAAGCAATTCACGATGGTACGTGCAGTAGTTTTTTTTCGGTTTTTGTCAGCTTTCGAGAGAAGAAGCCAACTGGGTGCCGTCGTCCATTGATCTGTTGCTCCAATGCCACACAAACTGCCGTGTCTGAAGCATCCCCAAAGCAAACATCGCGTCAGACGTGGGGTGCGCTATGATAGCAACTTGTGCGACGGAGAGCTTGCACTGCTCGAATTATAGGTGTCAAACCATCGATATTTTGAAAAATCGATTATTTCGACTTTGCCCCTCAAAAAATCGATTATAATCGATTTTTCCAAACAAAATTTTGCAATACAAAGTTGGAATACCATTTTCGCTTGTATTTTGATTAATAAGCATATTTGTATTTTTAAATTTAAATAAACTTTAATATATTCGCTTCAGTGCCTATTTCCGATTATATATGTACATTATATTAATATAAGTAACAAACAAACTTATAAAATATATTAACAACAGTTAATATTACCGCTTCAGTGCGTTTTTTTTAGGATATGAGATCCTTATATTGTCCGTGCTTTTTTAAAATGATTTCAAACTACGGATTGCTCCCGCTTTCGCTTTGGCGTGTTCATGATGAATCACCTTCAATGAAGACATAAATAGTGCTAATAAAATAATATGTGCGGTATTAACATACATATGTATGTATGTGTGCGTGCATATGCACAGAACTTAGTTAATATAGATTTTGAATTTAATACTTACTTTTCACTTTCTCTCCACTGGTTCGTCTAACTCCACCGTAACAACCGCTGAGTTTGCATTTTCTTTTCTAAAAGAAATGTAAATCAAAGTTTAAGTCCATTAAAAATATGCAGAATTATTATAGACGCTTTCCTTCTGCTTCTGACACGCGAGAAAGTACTAGAGAAGGGAAAAACTAATAGGTATGACACAAAAAGCGTACAAAATCGATTGTGTCCCAAAAATAATCTACGGTTACAAAATCCCGGAAAATCGATTATAATCGATGGGGCCATCGATTGTTTTACACCTCTAGCTCGAATGCCTCGAGCGCCTCCGAAGTCAATTAAATTTTTCTCCTCGTTTTTTTTTATTCCTTTGCACATTTCGCTGAGTGGAGCTTGAATCTCAGGTACATGAGGAATACAACGACGGTAATAGTTTATGATGCCCAGAATTCTACTAAGTTCAGCAAGTGTTTCCGGTCAATCGTATTTGACAATAGCATTGATTCGATCCTCTGGTGGCCATACTCCATCGGAATTGATCGTATAGCTCAGAAACTGCAACAAGGGTTTAGCGATTTAGCATTTGTTCGACTTGATGCTCAGGCGATGTTTCTGAAGTATTGATAGTACGGCTAGTAGATGCTGCTCATGCTCATCTCTAGACATAATCAGTATATCGTCGATATAGCAATAGACAAAATCCAATACCCGAAATATGCTATCCATAAATCGCTGAAATATCTGTGTCGCGTTCTTCAAGCCAAACAGGATGTAAAGGAACTCAATTAGTCCGAATGGAGTGCATTCAGCGGTTTTTTAATGTCTTCATCGCACATTGGAATCTGATAATAGGCCCGAACCAAATACAATGTTGAAAATATAGTTTTTCCGTAAAGTCTTTCGGCAATAAGATAAGGATAACGATCTGGCACTGTCGTCGAATTCAGTTCACAAGCTCGCCAGCCACCAGTTCGCAATGCAACCATATGCAAAGGGCTGGACCAGGAACTTTTCGATGGACGGCAAATGCCTTTGTCGAGCAAGAAATTTATTTCGTCTTTTGCGATGGCGAGTTTTTTTCCAGAAAGTCATCGGGGGCGATCAGCGACTGGAGTCCCACAAATCTCTATATGGTAAGAATCGTTGTGCTTACTCTTCGTGCTGTGTTTCGTTGGTGTCCTAGTGACGTCGATAAACTGCGCAAGGAAACCTCTAAAATCGATGTTTTGGTTGAGCGTTGAGATGGCTGAGTCAGTAGTACTGGGTTTTGTACCCCGAACAGAGACTCTCAATGTGTGGTCGGTAAGTTTTTTGGTGTTGAGGTCGATGAGGAGATTATAGTGAGATAACAAATCGGCGCCGATTATTGGTGACTATACATCAGTGTGGTTGGGTGTGGCTCAGCGATTAGTGTGTCGGCCTGCTGTGCGGGAGGCGCAATCTCGCCTCGAACTATCTAATAAAAAATTTCTTTCTCTCTTTAGAAAACAGCTTTTACACCAGCTATTGGCGCCAGCTGTGAAGTACCTAGCCATGAAAAAGCAAAATTCTCAAACTTTTGCTGTTCGGATTCAGCGTTAAGCTGTAGGTCCCTTTCTCTTGTGCTTAAAACTATAAGCACACACACCAAGAGATTGACAGAAAGTTGGCTTGGCCCTCTGATGGGCTTTTGAGCCAATTTTACATTTTATATCAGCGATGATGAATGGCCATTTAATAGAACGGCGCAGACCAAGGTTAAGATCCAATACAAATGTGCCGTAGGTTTTGATAGGCGTTTGATTTGCTGCGAATTGTTGCTGGTTGTAATACAGCTGCCTACAACCAGCGAGGCAGACAGCTGCTTTAGTTTGACAACTTGAAATACGGGCAGCTGGAGCGGCACTTACGTGCACCTGCACCGAACTCCTGGTGGTACCAACAGTTCTCATTTTGTTCATCTCCCTTGTTGTTGGAAATGCTTCGGGATGCACGTGAGGGAGAGTGCGATTTGAAGCGTGATCCTTTGAGATCTCTGATCTCACGTTTAAGTTGGTTCAAAGAGTCTTTAAGAGACTAAATAGTCGCACTCATTTCAGGTTTTGGTGAGCGATCGAGAGCCTCATGTGGATTATCCAGAGCTGTGGAATATCCTTGTTGAATTTCGGCACTGCCGCACGCAATTCATTTTGCATGATTTCCAGTGGGTTCTCAATTCCTCCCCGGCCATTTTGATGTTTTTGCTGCTATCAAAGAAGATTTCATCGCCGTCACTCCTTGTGTCTTTTTGAGTAAAGCGCATGTTATTTTTCTTCATTTACCATGTGTGTGTGTGTCGCATCAGACAATTTCGTTCACTATACAATAACAATAAATTGATGTGCGTTGCTAGGCCGTATATAAAGTTGAGAATTTACTGAATTTGTTGATATTCCTTAAACTCGGGGTCGCCACTTTAGTTATCTTTAGTAACTTACTTCATTTAATTATAATATTACTCGCTATTACATTGAAGGGAATTAATTCGAGGCGACGCTAGCGGCATTTAATTCAAATTTTGACTTTTGAAAATAAAGTATTTTTTTGTTTCTTTCTAATTTAAAATTGTCTAGAGAGCTTAGAAAAGCTTTTACTTAAGCTTTTAGATGCAACACTGATCCTCTGAGGGCTTTTAAAGTGACCATTTGTCTAGCCTGCAGTGCCAGTGGCTTGCAGAAAATTGCCGGCAATTCTTGATCGATACTAATTTCGCTGTAAAAAACGCAATTACAATTATTCTATTAAAAATCTTTTTGAAGTTGATAGTTAGCGACCTTTCTAAATTGTAGAAATTCGAGTATTGCCGACTCTAGGTCAAGTGAAACACACAAAATTGTATGATGTTTTCCAATATATTTCGGTTGCTCCTCGGCAACCATCTTCAGGGACACTACAAAACAATTTACCAATTACAATGTAACATAGATTCAATCAAAACAAAACAAAAAAGAGATTTTTTACATACATTATTTTACACGTCTGCTCCGTTCGGCGTGGAGTTGGATACTGATCTATTATTTGTCAGTAAGTGTCTGTATAGGTGAGCACAGTTTTCCGTGTCCGTCTTGTAGTTAAGTCTCTTGTCTGTTGGTGTGTCAATTATATGTAGCATCTCTATAGTGAAACGTTTGCTGTAGTGGTTTTCTTGCTGCAGGATTGTTGTTGCTTCAAAATTCGGCGAGTGTCCGCTATCCATACAGTGTGTCGCGAGCGCCGTTTTTTGTATGGTTGATTGATGTCTGAGTTTGTAGTCCGATCTATGTTGGGATATTCTTGTTTTTAATTTAGATTTTGTTGTACCAATATACAATTTGTTGCAACTGTTATCTGCATTTCCATTGCATGGTATCTTGTAGATCACATTACTCCTGTCGGCTGTGGCTATTTTGGACTTCGTCTTATTGAAGACGTTTCTCATTGTGCTATTGGGTTTGTGGGCTAGTTGTATGTCATGTTTGTTGAAGCAGTCTGAATGGGCGAACCGTTCAGAAAGCTTAGGGACATATGTTAGAGACCTATAAATTCTGGGTTGTTGTTTTCTTTTGGAAATTGGTTGGCCGTTCTTCTCAATCAGGGATTTGATAATTTTTGTTGGGAAGTCATTGTCTTTCAAAATTTGTTTAATCTCTGAAATGGTCTCCTTATGATATATTTCGTCACTAATTTTCATCATCCGTTGTATACAACCCCTTGCTGTATTTATTACCATATTTCTCGGGTGCTTGGAATGGTAGTTGATGATTCTGCCTGATGCTGATGGCTTCTTGTACCACCTTAGCTTAAGTTGATTTCCCTGTCTGTTAATTGTGGAGTCTAAATATGCTAGTTTGCCATCCGTCTCCAATTCCATGGTGAAATTTATATGCGACGATGAGAGACTAATTTCATTTGATGTAGTCTCTTTATTCCCGAGCATACCTGTAGAACTAGCGTTGGAGACTATTGGACAAAAATGGACTAAGATACAAGAGTATACGAAAATTCCCAAACAACTTTTTATGGAAATCTTAAGATTCTGCATTGTAGAAAATAGATTCTTTAAATTTGAGGACGATATATATACACAGCTAAAAGGCATGCCAATGGGATCCCCAGCATCCCCAGTTATAGCGGACATCGTGATGGAGGAACTCCTTGACAGCACAGTCATAAAACTAAAGCACCTTCCAAGATTGCTTACAAAATATGTAGACGATCTTTTTGCCATCACCAAAGTAGAAGAGATACAAAACACACTTGACGCACTAAACTCATTTCACAGGAATTTAAATTTCACCATGGAATTGGAGACGGATGGCAAACTAGCATATTTAGACTCCACAATTAACAGACAGGGAAATCAACTTAAGCTAAGGTGGTACAAAAAGCCATCAGCATCAGGCAGAATCATCAACTACCATTCCAAGCACCCGAGAAATATGGTAATAAATACAGCAAGGGGTTGTATACAACGGATGATGAAAATTAGTGACGAAATATATCATAAGGAGACCATTTCAGAGATTAAACAAATTTTGAAAGACAATGACTTCCCAACAAAAATTATCAAATCCCTGATTGAGAAGAACGGCCAACCAATTTCCAAAAGAAAACAACAACCCAGAATTTATAAGTCTCTAACATATGTCCCTAAGCTTTCTGAACGGTTCGCCCATTCAGACTGCTTCAACAAACATGACATACAACTAGCCCACAAACCCAATAGCACAATGAGAAACTTCTTCAATAAGACGAAGTCCAAAATAGCCACAGCCGACAGGAGTAATGTGATCTACAAGATACCATGCAATGGAAATGCAGATAACAGTTGCAACAAATTGTATATTGGTACAACAAAATCTAAATTAAAAACAAGAATATCCCAACATAGATCGGACTACAAACTCAGACATCAATCAACCATACAAAAAACGGCGCTCGCGACACACTGTATGGATAGCGGACACTCGCCGAATTTTGAAGCAACAACAATCCTGCAGCAAGAAAACCACTACAGCAAACGTTTCACTATAGAGATGCTACATATAATTGATACACCAACAGACAAGAGACTTAACTACAAGACGGACACGGAAAACTGTGCTCACCTATACAGACACTTACTGACAAATAATAGATCAGTATCCAACTCCACGCCGAACGGAGCAGACGTGTAAAATAATGTATGTAAAAAATCTCTTTTTTGTTTTGTTTTGATTGAATCTATGTTAAATTGTAATTGGTAAATTGTTTTGTAGTGTCCCCGAAGATGGTTGCCGAGGAGCAACCGAAATATATTGGAAAACATCATACAATTTTGTGTGTTTCACTTGACCTAGAGCCGGCAATACTCGAATTTCTAAAAATCTTTTTGTATATACTATTAAAATGTATGTATGACCTGTCTGTACATGTGAAGTTCATAAAATGGGTTTTAGTAGCTTGGTTTTAGTTGCCTACCAGTGTCTTCTTTGATGTATAACTAAAATTGGATAAATTTGTACAAGCCAGTTTGGCTTTTTTTCGTAAGTGTGAGTGTGAGTAAGAAGAACTTTCCGCAATTTCTCAAGATTTTTGACTTTTCAGTTTAGATGTCACTATTAACCTGTATTTAAGCTGGCAGAACGAAAGCGCTGCAGCATAACAAAAAGCTTGTGATGAAGAAGTATGTTTTTGATACTGTTTTAAAAAACATAAAATTAACTGAGAATGATTAAGCAGAACTTGATCAAAAATTATATTGAGCAATTAGTTCCGAATGCGAATAATAACCGCAGTTTCTTTTTGTTTTGCTTTAAATAAATGTAAACTACTATTATAAACATAAACGAGAAGGGCTAACTTCGTCTGTGCCGAAGTTTTTATACCCTTGCCAATGCTGTATTTGAAATGTCACAGTTTAAGAACGCTTACATAAAAATCAAAAAATGATCTAACTAAATCCTGTTTTCCGACAGATTAACATCTGTTTCGACCAAATTTCGCGAATCTTTTTGAAACATTTCAAATTAACAATCGCCGAGTTAAAAAAAAATAAAATTGGAAACAAAAAAGTTTGTCTCACTAAGACTCATTTTCCGACCGATCGGTCCCTTGGCAGCCGTAAGATATAGTCATTCGATTCAAACAAATCATCGATCGATCAAACAAATTTTGCGAATCTATTTGAAAGCCATAAAAAAGTTTAAGGACGCCAACATTAAAAACAAAAAAAATGTGGTACTAAGACCCATTTTCAATCGATCGCATGGCAACCGTAATGCATGGCAACCGTAAGATATAGTCACCCGATGTCGATCAACTTTGAATGTCGATAATTTGAAAATTAGTTTGAAAGCATTAAATATTAATAATCACCGACCTTAGAACGATTTAATTAAAAAAAAAAAACTTTTTTCACCAAGACCCATTTTTCGACCGATCTGCCATTGGACCGGCAGCTATAAGATAAAGTCATCCGATTTTGACCAAACTTTGTGTGTGAAAGCACATAATATAAATAATTTACGGGTTTAAGGACGCTAATATTAAAAACAAAAAAGTATTTCTCACAAAGACCCATTTTTCGACCGATGTAGACATCCGACTCGGTCGGTTCCGACATATTAGCAGCGTGCAGTAAAAAGAAGACTGTGCAAAATTTCAGCTCGATAGCTTTAAAAATGAGAGACTAGTTTGCGTAGAAATAGACTGACGGACGGACAAAGCTCAATCGACTCAGCTGGTCGCCCTGATCAAGAATATATATAGTTCATGGGGTCGGAAATTAATATTTCTATACGTTTCCCTTTCCCTTTATATCAATAGGTGGCTGCAGCTATCGCCTGAAGGGATTAATAGGTGGTGCCACACGATTTGGGCCGCTTTAATTATTTAATATAAAACACTGTTTAGACACTGTTGCCACGGAAAATGAATTAAGCAGAAAGCAAGGAGTTCATTTCGTGAGTGTATATGTGTGTGTGAGATAGAGATGTATATAAAAAGAGCGGGAGTAACGAGTTGCCAGTGATGTGTGAATCAGTCTGGAACTGTGATTGGAACTGGATCTATAATTGGAGCTGGATGAAGTGGATCCGCCTGAGCGACTTCCCCTGAATGTTGCATGGAGTCGACTGGGTTATCAGGAAATTTGACGCTGAATGCTGACCTGTATCCATAATACGTTGTGTGTGGCTCCAGTGTTCGGGGGCTCAAGAGGCTGCTTGACGTGGTTGCTTGACTGCGGTTTGCCTGGTTGTTTAGCAGGATCGTGGAATTTATATGTGGATGAAATGTTTGAGCGAAGTTTTTTTCGTAAGCTCGAACATCCGATTGATGTATTTTCGTGAAGATTTTAGCTGGATGTCGGCGGGTGGAATGGACATGCGATGGATGTATCAGTGGCTAGTGTCGTAGATGCTGTGGATCTGACATGTGTGCTTTGCAAGTGTAGATCAGCCAATCTCCGGTCTTTTTTTGACAAGGTGGATTGGACTGGACCAAGGATACTAAAGTGCCCATTTATGCGAGGGTGACGAAAACCTTGACGTCTTCATGTATGGAAAAATGTTTTTATTCCCTGCGGAAAGGTTGGGGCAGTCGCTGTTGAGCTCCGACTATGAGTTGCAAGGCATTTGGTGGGAACGACACGATGTTGTCCTAGATCATTAAAAACTTTTTTTATTTTATGTATTAAACTAGCCAAATTTTTTAATTTCTCATAAACTGCCATCAAACTTATCTCTTCGTACCTATGTGGAAAAAGACAGACGGTGAATACCGATCTTGAGAAGTCAGCAGTCTTGTCTCTGAAACAAGGTGTACCTCAAGGGTCAATTCTTGGTCCATTTCTTTTCTTAATGTATGTAAACGATCTCCCTGTTTCATTGTCTACCTGTAATGTTCACATGTATGCCGATGTCCAGCTTTATGACAGTTGTCCATTAGAAAGAACAAATAAATTTCTAAATCTATGTAACAGTTAATTGTCTAATTTTAGTAGGTGGGCTATTTGTAATGGTTTGTCACTTAGTCCGTCAAAATGTGAATGTATTGTTATATACAAAAAGCCTGCCGGACTTAATAGTTACGAGCACACCGATAGATTATGTCGAGCAGGCGCTAAATCTCGGCTAATTATTAACAACACTCTATCATGGAGTGATCATGTGATTAAAGCCACCGGAAAGACATATGGACTTCTAAGACAGCTTTCATTGACCCAGCAGTTTTTACCTACTATTGATAGCAAAAACTTATCTGTCACCCACTATCTGCTAGGAATTGAGATATTTAGCAACTGCGATATAGCTTCTCAGCGTCGTAACATTAGTAATGTAACATTAAGCTACATTCAATAGTATTGCTAAATACGTTTACAATGTCATGTGAAGAGATCACAATACGGGGTTCGCTAAACAAATCTATGAACTTAATTTTAAGTCTTGGACTGATTACAGAAGTAAGGTACTTTTGCACAGGTTAATTTGCACGGAAGAACCAAGCTATTTATAGAACATGAACTATTTATATATAGCTAGAACCAAAAACATAAACAACATACGTCATAAATTAACCAGTTTAGAACGACAATTTTTTGTTCACACTGCTCTTTTATGGAATCAATTACCTACACAAATAAAATTAGTTAGTAACGCAACGCAACTTACTATATTTAATACAACGGAGCCAGTACCAACCCGACTATTTAAAGACCTAGTGCGCAACATTCACGGCAGCAGAACCAGACTAATACTAAGTGGAGACGCTAATGCACACCATACAGAATGGTCCAGCACAGACACTAACGATCGTGGTGAGTTACTCTACGATTATCTTTTAAGTACGAATCTTATTATCTGCAATAAAGGTAATGACCCAACTTTTGTCACTAGAACTCGGAAAATATTATTTCATGGAGAGTTCTATCAGACCACTCCTTCTCAGATCATAGATATATTGAGCTAAAGCTAATAGAATCATGCCCCGAACCTAAAAAAACACAAAACTTAAAAAAAACGAACTGGAAACAGTATAAGAGACTTATAGTGAAAAATCTAGATGCAGCTCCGCAATTCACACCTGTGAATGCGGAACAACTAGATGAAATAGTCCACACATTTACAGCGACATGCTCAAAGGCACTTGACAAATCATGCCCACTTATTAAATACATAATACACCATAAGCCCCCCTGGTAGTCTAAAGACCTGGAGATACTAGGGAAAGAGTGTAGAAAGACATTTAACTCAGCTAAGAACACTAACCCGGATTCATCGTGGGAGATATATAAAGCCAAGTTACGAGACTATAAAAGTGCAATGCGGAAAGCCAAACGACGCTCATGGGCAAATTTCTGTAACAGTATTGAATCGACCTCCGAAGCATCAAGACTTCGAAAAATTTTAGCGAGTTCACCAACCAATCCGGGACTCCAACAATATCCTTATGGAACTTCGGCTGACTCCAGCTCTGAACCCCTCAATTTACTTCTGGAATCACATTTTCCTGGCTGTTCAACATCTTTGGAGCCCATAGAGGCACCTAGAGGCGACACGCTAAGTCACATAAGTGATAAGTGATTTTCAGCCCTACAAATAACCTGGGCCAGATAGAATCTTTCCCGCTCAGCTTCAACAATCACTACCACATATAACTGCATGGCTTCAGACAATCTTTGTCTGCTGCCTTCGATTACAGTATATACCCACACTGTGGAAATATATAAAAGTGGTTTTCATACCAAAGGCAGGTTTTGCATGTTTGATTATTATAAATAGTACATACATATGAACATATGTCAAACTATATTAATAACACTTCTATTAACTAAGATTAAACATTTGTTGTAGTTGTTTCATTAATATTATTTTTGTTCTTGTTCTGCTGAAGTTTTTGTTGTTGTTTTTTAAGTTGGTTTTGTTGTTGCTTCAGCTGCTCTTGTTGTTGTTCTTCGGATTGTAGTTTTGGTTACTCTCCTACTCGCTCTTTCTCTCTTGCTCTCTCACACTCGCTCTCATGGAAAAAACTCAAATTCCACCACCACCGTTCTCTTTCTCTCTTGCTCTCTCTCACTTGAACATAATGAAACCAAATATTGCCGATTTTTTTAAGGAACACAAATGTACATATGTTAAACTATTTTACTAACACTACTATTAACTTGGATTAAACATTTGTTATAGTTGTTTCATTAATATTATTTTTGTTGTTGTTCTGCTGCATTTCTTGTAGTTGCTGTAGTTGTTGCTGAATCTTTTGTTGTTGTTTTTGAAGTTGGTTTTGTTGTTGCTTCAGCTGCTCTTGTTGTTGTTGTTCGAGTTGTAGCTTTGCTTTTTGTTATAGCGGAACAACATTGGGCACTGAATTTGTAATTGTAACTTCTTATTTTGCTGCTGGAGCCCCACTGCTCCCCAACAAAGTTCTGGCCATATGGAAAAGTGGCAGAGGCTGCTCTCCTCCCGTCGGCAAATTCGTTTTGCTACTGATCGCTCAACCCTGCGTGCTACGTCTACGTGAAGACATGGTCGTGCATCTCTCTCTTTCGCTCTTGCTCTCTGCAAAAATGTACACGAACACATATATGAGTGTGTGTGTGTGAAAGCAAGTGAACTCATTCTATTCTATTAATAGACTGCTTAGCCTTAGCAAACTCGCTCTTTCTCTCTCACACTCGCTCTCATGGAAAAAACGCAAACTCAACCACACTTGACCAAACTCGCTCTCTCTCTCTCTTGCTCTCTCGCACTCGCTCTCATGGAAAAAACCCAAAATTAACAACAAATGGACAAATTTTTCGGAAAATTTGTATGCAGTTCTTCTTGAATTTTCATAAAGATCTTTGAAAATGAGTTTGAACTTGATCGGATGGTAAACAAAAAAGTTTCAAACAACGGTTTTTTGCGAAATTTCCACATTTCCCGACAGCATTTTCCAAAATCCGTTCTTAGTACTCACTTTCAGCATAAGATAAAAATATTGTGAAAAGTTCAGCATTCTAACTCTTATGGTTTAGGCTGTGCCACGGTCACCAATGAGTCAGTCAGTCAATTAGTCAGGTTGAACTCTTTTATATATATAGACCCCGTAGAGCCCACATAGCGAATCTTACATACATCAGCTTGAAGAATTCAACGTCTTACTTCTTTGTCTTTCCGGTTCCGTTCCCGTTATTGTTATCGTTATCGTTATCGTTATCGTTATCGTTATCGTTATCGTTATCGTTATCGTTATCGTTATCGTTATCGTTATCGTTATCGTTATCGTTATCGTTATCGTTATCGTTATCGTTATCGTTATCGTTATCGTTATCGTTATCGTTATCGTTATCGTTATCGTTATCGTTATCGTTATCGTTATCGTTATCGTTATCGTTATCGTTATCGTTATCGTTATCGTTATCGTTATCGTTATCGTTATCGTTATCGTTATCGTTATCGTTATCGTTATCGTTATCGTTATCGTTATCGTTATCGTTATCGTTATCGTTATCGTTATCGTTATCGTTATCGTTATCGTTATCGTTATCGTTATCGTTATCGTTATCGTTATCGTTATCGTTATCGTTATCGTTATCGTTATCGTTATCGTTATCGTTATCGTTATCGTTATCGTTATCGTTATCGTTATCGTTATCGTTATCGTTATCGTTATCGTTATCGTTATCGTTATCGTTATCGTTATCGTTATCGTTATCGTTATCGTTATCGTTATCGTTATCGTTATCGTTATCGTTATCGTTATCGTTATCGTTATCGTTATCGTTATCGTTATCGTTATCGTTATCGTTATCGTTATCGTTATCGTTATCGTTATCGTTATCGTTATCGTTATCGTTATCGTTATCGTTATCGTTATCGTTATCGTTATCGTTATCGTTATCGTTATCGTTATCGTTATCGTTATCGTTATCGTTATCGTTATCGTTATGTCTTCTATCATTACAAACCGAGTTTGAACTCAATCGGATGAAAAAAAGTTTTCTGCATGCAGAATTTTCCGGCCAAATTTCCCAATCGGGAAAATACGTGTCGAATTATTTCGCGTACTACGCTTACAAACCAAATTTCAAGTCAATCGGATGAAAAACAAAATTTTTCCCATACAAATTTTTTCGACGCTCTTCCGGCTTTTCCGTTTGGAACTTTCCACTTTCCACTTTACGCACTTTCACCACTAATGGAAACTCCTGTCCAAATTTCTGCCCTATATCTCTTACCGTTTGCGCTCTGCGTTGATTGCCAATCAGTCAGTGAATCAGGACACACTGTTTTATACACTGTTTTAGAAGTAGATAAAACATAAATTGGTCGGTGTTTCTGGGCGTGATCACATGTACGTATGCCAGTTTGATTTGGCCGTGTACATGAGTATGTATGTATTTGTGTTAGTTTGCTAAGCCACCCTTCAGTTCCACAATTCACTACTCGTAAAATTCACTAGTCTTTCATGCATCTGCGTTGACGTCGACGTCGGCAGAGCTCAATTCTGTGTATATTTGTTGATGCAACTTTACCCACAAAACACTCAAAAAAAAAGGCCACGCCTCGCGCTGCTCTCACAGGCAAAGACAGAATTTTTGCCAACGCCAAACTAAGTAGTTTGCATACCCTTAAAATTTGAGCAAGCACTAAAACTATAATTTTAGGTATAAATTTATGAATTTTAAAATAAGAGGCTTGGACAGGTCGTTTCTGGAATGGCCTTATGATGGAATTTTTTCATTATTTTCCCAAAAGCAATCAATTATTTATGGATCATAAATAAATGTATTCATATACTTTATATAGTCGGATATGCCTTTGCATTGAGTAGGTAAAAGTAACCGAAGGTCAAAAAAAGATTAACGGCGCATCAATTGTTGCTTTTGTCTTTTGCGTTTCCGTGCCAGTCGTCACTTGCGTAGAAAAATCTTAGTTGCATTTGTGTTTTTACTGACAGCAATTTGTCAATTTGTTTAATTTTGTTGTGGCCGAAATGATCGTATGTGCTTTTTGTCTGCAGACTAGTTGCTGTGATGTGGATTGCTTCTTTTATGTAGTTTTTTTCATTCAATTCTATTATTAGTTTTCTATATTTAATTGTTATTTGTAAATTATGTTTATTATTTAATATATTGATAAATAAAATGAGTGAATAAAACAAAATATAAAATGTTGATTGTTTGCGAATCGGGGGACTTAGATGGTAATAAACAATGATTTGCTGAAGATTTTAGAACAATTGCTCGGCGTTAAAACCAAGCGCAATATAAATCACTTGGCGGTAATTGTGATCTATACCGTCCGTTCAAAGCCAAGTTGATTCATTATATGGTCAAACGGTTTCTTTCCGCATAAGCTATCATCATCATCATACTTTATCTTGTCGCTTTACATCATAATTCATTCACGCGTAGTTGGAAATGCAATCGTCTATAGTAAAATCTCCAGAGATTTCCAATATTTCCTTGGATGAATCATTGAATAAATTAATTAAATTAGTGAACCGAACCTCATTATGCCATTGCAAAGGGTATTATAATTTTGCCCAGAAGTTTGCAACGCAAAGAAATATTCATTTCCGACCCCACAAACTATATATATTCTTGATCAGGGCGACGAGCTGAGTCGATTGAGCTTAGTCCGTCCGTCTGTCTGTCCGTCTATCCCGTCTGTCTGTCTGTTTCCACGCAAAATAGTCTCTCAGTTTTAGAGCTATCGAGCTGAAATTTTGCACAGAGTCTTCTTTTTACTGCTGCTAATATGTCGGTACCGACCGGATCGGATGACTATATCTTATAGCTGCCATAGGAACTATCGGTCGAAAAATGGATCTTAGTGAGAAAAACTTTTTTGTTTTTAATGTTATCGTCCTCAAGCTCGACCATTATTAATATTATATGCTTTCAAAGAGCTTTGCAATTTTTGGTCAAAATCGGATGACTATATCATATAGCTGCCATAGGACCGATCGGTCGCAAAATGGGTCTTAGTGAGAAAAACTTTTTAGTTTTCAATGTTAGCGTCCTCAAGCTCGACCATTATTAATATTATATGCTTTCAAAGAGCTTTGCAAATTTTGGTCAAAATTGGATGACTATATCATATAGCTGCCATAGGACCGATCGGTCGGAAAATGGGTCTTGAGTGAAAAAAAAAACTTTTTGTTTTTAAAGTCAATCGTTCTTAAGGTCGGTGATTAATAATATTAAACGCTTTCAAACTAATTTGAAAAAGTTGATCAACATCGGGTGACTATATCTTATGATTGCCATAGGAGTGATCGGTCGAAAATGGGTCATAGTGAGAAAAACTTTTTTGTTTTCAATTTAATCGTTCTTAAGGTCGGCGACTATTTAATTTGATATGTTTGAAATCAGATGTTTATCTGACGGAAAATGGATTTTAGTTAGAAACATTCTTGATTTTTATGTAAGCGTTCTTAAACTCTGACATTCCAAAAACAGCATTTGCAAGGGTGTAAAAACTTCGGCACAGACGAAGTTAGCTTGGCCTTCTCGTTTTTTAATAAAGTGGTCCGGTTCGGGTTCAGGTTCGAGGAGTCAAATATATAGATGAAGTAGTGATGTAGGTGATGTAGGTGATGTAGGTGATGTAGACTCTACCGAACTTTTAGGTCGCCTTAACTTTTCCGTTCCTTCTAGGCCAACTAGAAACTATTTACCTTTAATCTTGCCCAGATGCACAACTGATTATGCCCAGCACAATCGTTTTCGGGTCTTATGTCAAAATTACAATGATCTCTATCACCTGCTCTCAACAGATCTCTCTCTCTTCTCTCTGAAAACGTCTCTCTATAATTATCTCCGGGGAAATCTCTGACCACTACCAGCTGTGAGTAGGGGCATAGCTTGTCGGACTGGCTAAAAAATCCTCCCCCACCGGGTCAGAGATTTTTCGGTTATTTAGTTTTAAGTTTTTCGTATACATTTTTAATTTTTAATGTTTACTTTAAGATATTTTTCTCTCTATCTCAGTTTTTTTTTTGTTTTTTTTTTAGTTTAATATATTATCCTTTTTTTTCTCCTTTCTTCCTACTTAACTGTAGGTTTTGGTTTTTTTCTCTCTCTCTCTTTCTCTCTCTCTCCCTCTTCTCGATCTCTATATTATTAAAGTTTTTGTTAGCTCTAATAACGTCTCTGACTACAATTGGCTGTGAATAGGGGCATAGCTGGCCGGACGGGCAAATAAAATTCCCCCACCGTGTCGGAGTCGTTATTAGTATATTTTGTAATTTTATTAGATTTTCTTTGATAGGCTTCATTAGCTCATAAAAATGTTTGTAACGTATTTAAATTTTCGTTGACAGCCTTTTTTGTCAACTCTAAATAAATAAATAAATAAATAGAGCGCCTGCTTCATGGTCCGGTTCGCGAACCACAAAAAACCCGAACCGAAACGGTTCTCATGGGTGCGGTTCCTGACCGGTTTGCTGCCTTGGTCTATACGATGATGGGTAGCCCCAACCTTTGCCGCTTCATCTTTTTGGGAAGGTTTCCTCCGATAGGCATGCATTGTATAGATCCACGAAGGCATCAGGATTGGCCATGATTGCAAGCTTGAGAACCTTATTGGGGGTGCCGTCAAGTTACGACCTCATCCGTCGTCACTCCTCGCCATTCATAAGCCTGCAACCTGTAGGGCGTCGTTGACATGGGAAGAGGGTTTCCACTATATGCGCTGTATGTGGCTTGTTGTAGGTGGCCGGCTGTTCGTCTTTAACTTTTTTACGGCCAATTTGTCGGCGAATCCCCAGGGATTTCTGTCTAGGTCACTGCATATACGGCTGAAGCAACGTCGCTTAGCCTCTTCAATTTGGGTGGGCCAGTGTGTTGGCGGCAGTGATTGGATAGGTAGCCAATTTTCTTACCTGGGTAAAGTACAAGGTAAATGTCAAAAAATATACCTAGGAGAGGTAAAAGGTATCCGGAATTTCCAGTACCTAGGTAAAGGTAAAGGTACAAAAAAGGTACTTTTAAATTAAATTTGTGTCAGTCACTACCGTCGAGGTCAGACGTGTTTTTCTTGAGCTTTGTTTTAAAACGTCATAAAAGTGTTCAAATCGGATATTTTAACAAACACCTTCTACCCGCGACAAAAGACGTTAATGGACATTCATAGGCACTCGTACTTATGTGGTCCAATAATATCTAATTTGTTGATTTTTAATTAAATTTAATTTAATTGAATGACAACGTATACAAACACAACAAATGCAACTGGAAAAAATACCAACAACACCATGAGTCAGAGAGAACTCACTGCTCAAATGCAACAACAGCAAAGCGATCGCCGGCTTTCTGGCTTTCTATACAGCGCGACAATGCTTACTTTGCAGTAGTCTCTCCCGATCCCACCAGCACGCTAAAACCAACAAGTGATGTGAACGTAAGCTCTTTTTCATCCGCTCTGACATGGAGTGCCCAATGCCCCTCCCCTCTGCCCACGATGAGTACGGTAACGCTTACTACAGCACAATGAACATTAACAAGCACAACAACAACAAGTGTTCAAAATAAATCGATTGCCACCAACCATCTTCCAATAATGTCAACGCAGAACTCACTCCAACCAACACACACACAAGGAAGAACAACACCAACCACCCGCTCATATGTGCAGACTGGCATCGATCGGTATGTAGAAATAAGCAAACGAAAATTAAGCCCACAAAACAAAAAAAGCGGCAACACTCTAAAAATTAACAAAACAAGTGATTTACCTGTGAACAAAGATCCGCTCACTGGAAATAGGTTCCAAATTCGTGGCAGACAGCTTGACGCAGAGTGCGATGAAAAGGCTCCAAATGCTGCAAGACCAAGGCCTCCACCAATCTACATAAAAGATACCAACTGCGCGACCCTAGTTACAAAGCTTATCCTACTAATAGGCAACAACAACTTTTATGTGACATCAGTCAGCAAAGGCAAAGGAATCGAAGCTCCAAGTCAACACCGAGAAAACTATTGCACTGTAGACAAATACTTAAGAACTGAAAACAAAAACTATTACACCTACCAACCAAAAAGCTGCAAAGGCCTACAAGTGGTAATCAAAGGCGTTGAATTAAGTGTGCCATCAACGGAAGTCGGCAATGCCCTAGAAGAAAAGGGATTTCAGATCAAGTCCGTAATAAACCTTATGAACAGAGACAAAATACCCCAGCCACTATTCAAAGTTGAGCTAAGTCCGGAAGGCACAGCTCCCAACAAAAATGTTGTGCACCCAATTTACAACCTACAGTTTTTATTGCACCGCAGAATAACTGTAGAGGAGCCCCACAAACGTACAAATCCAGTACAATGTACCAATTGCCAAGAATTCGGGCACACTAAAGCCTACTGCGCTCTACGACCTGTTTGTGTAGCATGCGGAGAGCTGCACAACACTGCCACATGTCCTGCGAGCAAGGAGGACCCGTCTGTTAAAAAGTGCAGTAACTGTGGAGGCAACCACACTGCAAATTACAGAGGTTGCCCAGTCTACAAATTTTGAATTTGCACGTTCCAATGGAAACCTTAATCAGTTTACACCCTCGCAATCGACTCCTGGAATTTTCTTTACCTAAGCTACTAGATCGTCGTTTGTCCGAACGAGTACTACCCAATGCGTTTCTTTTGCAAGTGCATTAAAACTAGGAATGGATAGACCCACATCCCCAGCCACAGTCTCACACGATACACGAACTGATCCGGCTCTGCCAACAATTAATAAACAAGCGGAACAACCATAAAACTATATGTAGTAGGCAAGGAGTACCCTAATGCAGTAGGCAAGGAGTACCCTATATATTCTATTATTAAGCGTTACAGAATTACATACTTGTTTTTGAAGATTGGTCACACTAAAAAGAATGTCTGATACACACAGACACAAAACGAATGTACATACATAAGCTAAGCGCAAATGGAGAATAAAGAACAGTCTTAAGTGAGAGTCGAAACAGATCAGACGCATTTGTATTGAATTGCTGGCGCCAACTCTACCACAATTTTTCAGAAGTGGGATGAACCCTAGGTTAGGTTAGGTTGAGATGGCTAGGGACAGTAAAACTGTCCCTACACTTAGGCCAAGATAGGCCCATTGCGATACCATATAGTTCCCTATTTAAGCCAGGGGGCGTTCCTCCCGACTGAACTATTGTGACAACGTTAAGAATTTCAGTAGAGACGGAATCTCTATCTCGGACACTTCCGAGAGATTGAGTAGAAATGGGTGGTTAAGAGTTTTGAGTCTCCTTCTACTAAGAGCTTGGCAATGGCAAAGAAGATGCAGTAATGTCTCCTCCTCTTCCTCACACTTGCAGCTTCTACAGAAGTCGTTGTGAGCAACGCCCAAGAGTGCTGCATGCCTGTCGATTAGGCAGTGACCCGTTAGGGACCCAACCAGAAGTGAGATGTTTTCCCTACTTTGGTGCAAAAGACTATTGGTTCATTTCAGGTTAAGCGAGGGCCACGTGACCCTAGCTGCAGCGCAAACCGGAAGGTTATTTCATCGTTCCGCAGCCAGGCGTCAGGTTTCATTCCTTGTGATTAGCTTGTATGAGGCTAAGGGCATCCCAATCAAGCTCCTTTCCGGGAGGAGCTGGATGGGAGTACCCTGTCTTGCCAGTTTGTAGGCTGACTCGTTACCCTCAATGTTACGGTGTCCAGGTACCCAGATGAGGTGGATACGGAGATGCTGAGCGATCGCATTTAAGGATCTACGGCATACCGTGAGCGTCTTGGCGTTATTGGTGTAGGAGTCAAGAGCCCTTAGAGCGGCTTGACTGTCTGAGTAAATGCATATGTTCCCTTCTTCGATCATGAGTGTGCTGATGTATTTGGCGGCCTCCTGGATGGCCACCAATTCTGCTTGGTACACACTGCAATGATCAGGGAGCCGGAATGCAATTTCCGTATTTAAGTTGGTGGAGAAAACGCCCCCTCCTACTTTGTCATCGAGCTTAAATCCATCTGTGTAGATATTGATGGCATTTGCTCTACTGTGGGGCAAGTTATCCCAGTCGCGTCTACTAGGGATATTGACGTCATACAATTTCTGAAATGACGTAGTGGGTATACAATAGTCTGTAATGGCGGGAACCGCGATTTGACGAGTTAGTATAGCTGAGTGTCCTGAGGTACCCGCGTTCCAGGCTTCAGACTCTCTTAATCTCAAGGCTGTAATGCCCGCTAATTGTTTAGACATCAAGTCTAGAGGAAGAAGATGAAATATGGTGTTTAGTGCTTCCGTTGGTGTGGTTCGGAGGGCGCCACTCATACATACGTCAGCACTTCTCTGTACCTTGTGTAAAGTGGTCAGTACTGACGGTTTCTCGAGTGCTGGCCACCATACTAGAACTCCATAGAGCAGTATGGGACTTACAAAGGCTGTGTATAGCCAGTGAACTATTGCTGGGGAAAATCCCCATTTACGGCCTACCGCCTGCTTACATGAGAAGAGAGCAATGGATGCCTTCTTTACTCGCTCAGAAATGCTGTCGTGCCAGAGTAGTTTTCTGTCCAGTACGCCGCCCAGGTACTTGGCAGTGTTTTTGAATTCCTAACTTATATTGTTTAGTTTGCGAGGGATAAGATCTGGGACTTTGTATCTCCGTGTGAAGAGAACTAGTTCCGTCTTTTCGGACTTACACCCAGGCCGCAAGAAGACGCCCACTCAGAAAGTGTCGCCAGCGCGGTCTGCATGAAATCACATAGGGTTTGTGGAAAACTTCAGCATTTGAATATAGCAATGTCATCTGCATAAGCCACAAACACGTGTCCCTCCGCCTCCATGAGGCGCAGGAATTTGTTGACTGCTACGACCCAGAGAAGCGGGGAAAGAACACCCCCTTGCGGGGTGCCTCGGTGTACGAATCTACGAGCGGTCACACCACTAAGATTTGAATTCACTGCTCTACTTGAGAGCATTAGGTTGATGAATCCAACCAGTGTCGCATCCACTCCCACATCCTCCAAGGCAGTAGTGATGGCACCAGGTAGGACATTGTTGAAACTAGGGAATGTAAGGCAGTTTCTGTGGATCTGTCTTTGCAGTATGCGTGTTGCGTATTTGCTAAAAGAGAAGGGTTAATGGTCTACCTTAGGTGGGCGTCAATTAGTCTTTCAAGAGTTTTGAGAAGAAATGAGGATAATCTTATTGGTCTATAGTCGCTGGGTTTAGCATGTGAGGCTTTGCCAGCATTGGGTATAAATACCACTTTTGATTCCCTCCATTTTGTAGGGATATAGCTAACCTTAAGGCAGCTTGTAAAAATTAGGTGTATCCACGCCATGGTGTGTTCCAAAGAATTTTGAAGCTGGGCCGGAAAAATATTGTCTGGTCCTGGTGACTTAAAGGGCTCGAATGTGTCGGTTGCCCATTTAATTTTGGCTTTAGTGACAATATCACTATTGTGTTGTCTTAAAAGGTTTGGTTGCCTTAATGTCAATTGTGGGGTACTAGAACATGCTGGAAAGTGTGTGGTCAGCAGGAGATCCAAGGATTCCTCGCTAGAGTCAGTCCAGGTTCCGTCTTCATTCAGACCTGGCGAAATAGGTGATTTTGCCAAGATCTTTCTAAGGCGCGATGCGTCAGATGTGGATTCTATATTGCTACAGAAATACGCCCAAGAGGTGCGTTTAGCTCTTCTTAGGGCTTTTTTATATGTGTTTAGTTTTTCCTTGTATAATTCCCATTAGGTGGTTTGGTCATTATATTTGGCTACATTGAAGGTATGCCTACATTCCTTCCTGAGCTTGTCCAGCTCCGTATTCCACCATGGAGGTTTATGTGTGGATTTTTGTTTTCTAGGGGGGCAGGCCCTATTGAAGGACTTAGAACACACTGTGATAAACGGGTCGACTAGTTTATCTATCTGTTCCCCGGTGGTTGGTGTAAACGGCGGAACGGATTCAATATATTTTGTTAGATATTTACTGTATGTTTCCCAGTTTGTTCTTCTGGGATTTTGGATTTCAATGGGAGGGGGGCAATTATTGCTGAATGTGGGGTAGTTACCTTTATTGGCGAGAACCATGTTCGTACTTAGTAGATAATTAAAGAGTGACTCACCACGTTCATTAATATCCGTGCTGCCCCATTGTGTATAATGGGCGTTCGCATCGCCTCCTAGTATGAGGCTAGTGCGACTGTTCCTGCTGTTTCGTATGAGGTTTTTTAATTCTTACGGTGGTGGTGGACCCTCCGTGTCGTGAGCCATGTAAAAGGAGGCTATCCTTAAAGTTTTTTCCCCCAGTGTCACGGCGACTGTGGTGATGTCTCCATCACTGAATTGGGGAAGTAGAAGTGGGTTATAATGATCCTTGGTGAGAATACAAGTGCGGATTTTTCTCTTACCTTGGGTTTGAAAAAGATTGTATTTAGGTGTCCTCAAGCCGTTGATCCTGTCGCCAGAAATCCACGGCTCTTGGACGAGTACGATGTCTACTTCGCCTGTTGCCAGGTGAAGTAGAAGTGCAGCGGATGCTGCTTTACAATGATTCAGGTTCATTTGTGGGACCTGCAACATTGTCGTTTTAAAACGTCTCCTCCGTTAGCGTAGCATCGGCACCCTCTGGTTGGAGTAGCTCCTGCTCCGTGTAGAGTCGTCCAAAGGATGAACCATAGTCTGACCCTCCCGAGATGTATCCAGAGCGTTCCTTATTTGGAGGGGTACGCTCGACTTCCATCTCCTCATAGCTAGGCGTCTCTTCCTCTATGTTCGCCGCAGGTTCGCAAGCGCATTCGTGTCCGTTTTGTAAACGGTCATAACGACCCTCTGTAATCCGTAGTTGAGGACTCCTCCGCTCTTGGTGAGAGCGTCCACCGTGTCATTATCAATTAGAAAGGGCACCAAAGTGGTTGCTCGGATAGAGCGCTCCACTTTAAGGACCTTCCAGTTGCTAGTGGGGAAGCTTGGGTTAAGCAACCTCAGCGTCTGCAAATTTTCTTCGGCTCCGAAGGGTGGAAGGGTAACCAAGCCCTTGCTCTTGGACATGATGGAATGTCCTTTGCATCCACTACCCTCAGCCGTGCGCCAGATATTAATTACAACATTTTGGAATAGCAATTGGGTATGTCCGTACAACGATCGCTGTTTCGAGAATAACCAAATTCTCTCATCAGCGGACTTGTTTTGCTGTTCACACTTCAAACAAACATCCAGTTAGTACTTAAAATCTGGAGGGGGCGAGACATAGGAATTACACTATTGTAAATTCGCAGCCCGAATTTCGGCTATGGTTTTTTGTTTGAAGGTGTTTGTTTACCAATTTGTTGTAATTAATTCTGTTGCTTATGGCTGCTGCTAGGTGGTTGGGCTATCCGTCCAATGATCCTCCTTAGCAATCAATTTCAATCAATCAACCAAAGACCTTGAGCTAGCCAGTTGTAGCATCGATTAAAATCAAAAACAGGTCACTAAACCACATATACATATAAATAATGGTCAGTACGCCATAATGTTTGTAATAAAAACCAAAAAACGGTTTCCCTATTATAAAACAAGCAAAAAATACCTTGTGTATTTACAAAAAACTCGTGGCCCTGCTAAGGAGGATCACTGGACGGATAGCCCAACAACCTAGCAGCAGCTATAAACATCAGAATTAATTACAACAAATTGGTAAACAAACACCATCAAACAAAAAACCATAGCCGAAATTCGGGCTGCGAGTTTACAATAGTGTAGTTCTTATGTCTTTATTCGCCCCCTCCAGAGTTTAAATACTAACTGGATGTTTGCTTGAAGTGTGAACAGCAAAACAAGTCCGCTGATGAGAGAATTTGGTTATTCTCGAAACAGCGATCGTTGTACGGACATACCCAATTGCTATTCCAAAATGTTGTAATTAATATCTGGCGCACGGCTGAGGGTAGTGGATGCAAAGGACATTCCATCATGTCCAAGGCGCCTTAAAAACTCACTCAGCTATGCACAGTGGTGTGCCCAAAACCTCCTCCCACCCGGCTGGTCCGGATTTGTCTCTCCTTTGCTGAGTGTGTGTCTCGGCGGGAATAGCGCTCGCCGGCAGCAGCAACAACAACAACAGCTGCACAGGGGTTAGGGTAGGTAATGATTGTGTCAAAAAACAGGTGCCAAGCAACCAGATCGCAGCAGCACAGAAGCACACAAACGATTGTTAGTTCAACTTGGGCACTTCACACACTTCGCGGTGGCTTTTATTTAAGAGTTTTTTTATTTTTAATTAAACATTTCGAAAAAGAATTGCGGAGCTTGAAAAGAATCACGTTCGATCAGTTTCGACAACGCTAACGATTTCGGGATAAACCCTAAAAACGCTTACAAAATCACAGAAAGAACAAATGAAAAACGAAATTTGGTTCACCTAATTCTCTGTGTGTGCGTGTGCTACAACAAAATGCAAGCAATAGGTGCAGATGAATATTCTGCTGCTACGAAGTAAAGCAACATTGGCAGCACGCTTATGTGAGATTCCTGTGGAATTTCGTGGCGAGTGTCCACTTGGAGAAAGCCATCCGGATGAAAAGAAGCCTTAAAGCAAGAACGATGATAACGGCGATGGAGTTGGCGCCAATGCTACAGACAGCAGCAATGGTGGTGAAGCGGACGAAAATGGACAAGAAGAAAACAGCAAAATCGACATAAGAATGCTGAAATTACAGTTAGAACTAATGAAATTGGAAAACGGTGTACTGAAGAGAGATAGAGCAGAGGCTATGGCTGGTAACGCTGTGGCCGGCAACATTGTGGCGGGTAACGCTGTGAATGGTAACGCTGTGACTGGTAACGCTGTGGCTGGCAACAACGCTAGCAACATGACGAGCACGGTTAAGGACATGTTGCCAACATTTAATGGAAAAAGCCCTGTAAACATTTGGGTTGCCCAACTCAAGTCTTTAAAAATGTTTATAACTTAGATGACAACATGGTGCGAATGTTACTCATGTCCAAGTTGAGAGATGGAGCCCAATCTTGGCTGTATGAAGATGAAAACCGTCCGAACATGTCGATTGATCAGCTGTTAGATGTCATGGTAGAGAAGTTCTCATCAAAGGAAAACAAAATGTGGTTGCGTGGCAAGTTCCAGGCACGGATGTGAATGGCAAAACGAAGAATTTGCAGTTTACTTCAATGAGAAAAAGCTGTTGGCATCACATATCTGCATAGATGAGGAGGAGTTAATTGACAACATAATTGAAGGAATACCAGACGAACAACTTCGTAGACAGGCGTTCATGTTGTGCTTTGAGCGGGCGTCACAGTTGTTGCAAGCTTTCGAGAAGATTCCATGTAGAAGATTCCATAGTAGAAGAGTGTTTACCAGATGAGTATTTAGCAGAAGAGTGTTTAGCAGAAGAGCGTTTGGCAGATGAGTGTTTCGCAGATGAGTGTTTAACAGAAGAGTGTTTATCAGATGAGTGTTTAGCAGAAGAGTGTTTGGCAGAAGAGGGCTTAGCAGATGAGTGTTTAGCAGAAGAGTTTTTGGTAAAAGCGTGTTTCAAAAAAAAAAAATTTTAAAAAATGTAGTAGATGAGTGTATTGAAGGTAAAAAGTCAGCAGATGGTAATGTTGTTATGGTAAAAAAACTTTGACACTCAGGTTGGTGTATTGAAGGAATTGATACCAATATTTAGAGTTCCATATAAAGGAGTTTGGGCTGTTGCGACCATGCGTCAGTCGTTGGGTACAAGTGAGAGGAAGGAGAATGAGCAAGACTAAAATTTATGACTAACCATGTATATGTTGTATAAGGTAAAATAAGTTAATATATCTATAGCTTTAAGCCTTAATGTAAAATTCTAAATGGATTCTCAGGTGGAGTTCAGGAGCACTCCGGTCAGGATGGCCGAATTGTAGTAGGGAAGGAGTACCCTAATGCAGTAGGCAAGGAGTACCCTATATATTCTATTATTAAGCGTTAAAGAATGACATACTTGTTTTTGAAGATTGGTCACACTAAAAGGAATGTCTGATACACACAGACACAAAACGAATGTACATACATAAGCTAAGCGCAAATGGAGAATAAAGAACAGTCTTAAGTGAGAGTCAAAACAGATCAGACGCATTTTTATTGAATTGCTGGCGCCAACTCTACCAAATATAGTAGCTTAGACGCCATGTTTTTATCGTTGCAGTAAACACTGAAGGAATACATTGGACTTATGCAAAACGCAATGCAAGAACAAACGAGAAATCAAGGCATCCTCATTCAAATGCTCGCCTCGCAACAAACCAAATAATGGCTCTCCTAAGAGTTTCACTCTATAATGCAAATGGCATTCCTCGCCACAAAGTTCTCCAAAATTTCTCCAAATCAATTTTTGGCACAAATCACCCATGTCGTAAAGCCCATGGCGGAACTGGCATCCTAGTCAGAAACCGCATTAAGCATTACCAACTATCGGGATTTTTGGAAAACCACCTACAAGCCACATCAATATGTGTAGAATCTAAAAGAGGCAATATCACCTTGTCGGCGGCTTATTGTCCGCCACGCTTCGCAATATCACAAAATCAATTTCTAGATTTCTTTAATACATTAGCTTTTTAGCCGCTGGTGACTATAACTCGAAACATGCGCACTGGGGCTCTAGAATGAGTAGTCCAAAAGGGAAGCAACTGTATAACGTACTTATGCGCGCATCAAACAAACTCGACTATGTATCTCCGGGTAGGCCTTTATATTGGCCAGCAGATAGCAAGAAAATACTCGACTTTATAGACTTTGCCATAACAAGAAAAGTTCCACAAAATTTGGTAGCTGCAGAAGCACTCGCATATTTGTCGTCAGACCATTCTCTCACATTAAACAAACTGGCTCAGATACAAAAAATATATTAGCAGTCACATTGAACTGAGCCCAACCATAAACAGCGAAGAAGACATTGAAAATTCAGTCCAAGCCCTGAGCTCAATCATTACTGCTGCAGCTCATCACTCGAGCCCACTAACAGCAAGATCGTAGATAAACAAACAGCTTTATGGACCGGCTGGTCACTGAATAGCGGCGTGCAAGAAGAGAATGGCAGAGCAATCGGTCGCCTGCTGTAAGGACTCGCCTGAGACATGCAGAACGCGTACTTCACAAAGCACTCGAAGCTGAGGAGCAGCTAGCCCATAGCCGTTACATCGAAAAACTATCGCCGACAAGCACCAAATTCCCCCTATGGAGAGCACACGCAAGCATAAAGCCACCTGCAAAGGTATACAAGCCTTTGAGGGATCAGAGAGGAAAATGGGCCCGCAGCGACGAAGAAAGGGCAAATGCCTTTGCACTTCACTTAAGAAATGTTTTCCAGCCGAATCCACCAACCAATGCATATGCACTGCCACTGATTCGCACTGCCGCACAGACTTACCCAATCAAAGTTCATTCGCTTGAAATAAAAAAAGTTATAACAGAACTCAATCCCAAAAAAGCACCAGGACATGATCTTATTACGCCTAAAATGATTATGGAACTTCCAAGTCCTGCCATTACATATATCTCGAGAATCTCCAATGCTATACTGCGATGTGGATACTTTCCAACTCAGTAGAAGAAATCGACCATCATAATGATTCAGAAAGGAAAGGATAAAACACAAGCGTCATCATATAGACCCATTAGCCTCCTACCTTGCTTATCAAAAGTATTTGAGAAGATCTTACTTCGCAAAATTGATACCCATGCACAAACTATAATTCCTTCACATCAATTTGGGTTCCGAGCAAAACACGGGACCATTGAGCAAGTCAACCGTTTAACTTATGATATTCGGACTGCGTATGAGCACCAAGAATACTGCTCTGCAAATTTTCTTAGATGTTGCCCAAGCGTTTAACCGTGTTTGGTTGGACGGGCTTATATTTTGAAATTAGGACACTGCTTCCCCCAAATACATACAAACTCTTAGGGCCGTTTTCTCATGTTGGTGTTTTTGCAAATCTAGGTGGATTTGCTGCATTTGCTTTGCTCATGTTCAATGCTAACCATCTAGATGAATTTCGTAGCAATCTACTTCAACCTCATTGATTTCAAATCCATGTACTTGCTTATGCAAATTAAGTATTTTTATGTATCCGCGCATATGGTCACACTGAAAAATATTTGAAATCAAAAAACAACTGCTGATAAAAACAGTAAAGTCTGAATTGTTATTAAGTAAAACAAAAATTGAAAATATTGGATGTGCCTTTAATATACAAGAACACCTGCAGACATTGCTGAAATTGCAGATGCACATTCTGATTCCTCTTGTTCATTGCTTAAGCTAAGTTTACACATCCAAATAATTTGACTAAATTTTGAAAAACCTTCTCCTCCTCTGTAAAATTCTTGCTTTAATTTTTAAAATTGGGTCGCAATAAAGAAGACAAAATTCAGCCAAGTGCAGAGGTGCTGCCAACCTAGTATTAGACCATTTCAGCCCTCACGGTGTGACCGTGGCGCAAATGCCCGAATTTATAATCAACCTACATGAGACAACCAATTGCGCAAAAACCATCTAGTTGCAAAAGCTTGATGGATTTCGCTTTGAGCAAAAACACGAACATGAGAAAACGCCCTTAGAATGTTATGTCAGCAACAGAGTTTTTCTGTTCGTCAAAATGAGTCCAGAACGAAAGAGTGCACTATTGAAGCCGGAGTGCCACATGGTAGCGTTCTCGGGCCTTTTCTGTATGTATTGTACACTGCCGACATCCCAACAGACCCCCAACTAACAATATCCACTTTTGCGGATGATACGGCAATTCTAAGCAGATCACGATGTCCAATTATCGCATCAAGACTTTGGGCAAGCCACTTAGCTCACGTGGAGAAGTGGCTGCCCAACTGGCCTATAAAAATTAACGAGCAAAAGTGTAAACACGTGACGTTCACACTCAACAGAAGCACCTGTCCCCAGATATCCCTAAACGCGACTATGATACCACAATCAAACAATGTTGTTTACTTTGGTATCCACCTCGACAGAAGGCTCAATTTTCGCAAACACATAAGACTCGGAAAAACTTCAGATAAGGCTAAAGGCCAACAGCCTTCACTGGCTAATTAACTCCCGTTTCCCTCTAAAACTGGAATATAAAGTCTTACTGTACATAAAGCCTGTGTGGACTTATGGCTCACAGCTATGGGGAAATGCCTGTGCGAGCAGTGTGGACATCCTTCAAAGATCACAATCAAGAATTCTTAGAACACTCACTGGAGCGTCATAGTACATTCGCAACGAGTGTATCCACAACGACCTGAGGATCCCATTGGTCGAAACTGAAATACAGCACATAAAGCGCAAATATACTGAAAGTTTCTAGCCTACCCTAATGAACTTGCACAATCTCTCACCCTGCAAGCAACGCATTCTCGCCTCCGAAGAAAAGACCTACCAACCCAGCGACTGAATTTAAGGCCCGCAGAACTACCTCCAATAGGGATAGTTGTATAATAGTTCCTAGATTAAGATTTGAAAAATTATTGTTAGTCTCATTAAGAGAAGATTCAATAAATACTAAACAAAGCTAAAAATAAAAAAAAACTAGAAAGCATTGTTCATCAATTTATAATAGTAATAAATATTAGCTGTACGGGCTTAAATCCAAATACAAGGTTTAAAAATGTAACATTTTAATTTCTTATGTTATATTATTTAAATGTTTCTCATATAACATCCGCTTTTGTAATATAACAAGAGTTTTGAATATTTCGTCACCTATTCTATTTAGTTTTGGTGTAGGTATTTGGTCTCTAGTTCTGAAAATTCTTTCAATAAGAGCAGAGCTAGGTAAAATAGTACTATACTTATAAAAAAATCATTGCAATTATTAGTATATTTAAGTATAGATTCAAAAGATTTGCTATTATCGGCAGGATAAGTTAAGACTTCCAATTCAATATTAGAATTTTCATAAAAATTGTCAGTTTCATCCAACCTTCCATTAATGGTATCGTAAAAGTCTTCAGAATCCTTTGTATTTAAACTCTCACTGACAACTGTTTCCAAATTTTGAATAATTTTTTTGACGAGCAAATCTTTAAAACACCTTCCAATTTTGTTGTTTTTATTTGGAATCCCCATCAATTTAAAGCAAAGGTCTTTGCCTCGCTTGAAGTCAATTTTTCAAAGAGAGAAAATTGTTTCAAACTTCTTTTTTAAGAGCATCTTTAAATTGATCAAAAAGTTTCAAATTATTCAAGCATTGAAGTCCGAAATTCTTTTGACTTTTACACACTTTTCATAAAGACTTTGGACATTCATATTAAGTACTTGTAGCTGCAGGTCCGCTGTTGGAAGGCTGCATATTTGAGTCCAATTACAATTATAAAACTCCCTTTCGAGCGTACCATAATAAATGGACTTAAGATCTCTGTACACAATCTGGACATCACTATAAGCTAAGTCATTATCGTAAGTTAGGAAGATCAAATCATGTTTGGAAAAGACTGGAGCTGATATCTGATCATAGTGTAAAATTTTTGCGGAGTTTGTGACGAAGAATAAGTCCAGAAGTATAAAATGTATCCTAGCTTAATAACTAATAGGGTAGAAGGGTATTGCAGCTTTTTGTAAGGTGTGTATGTGTTGTGCTATTAACTACTTTTAAGCCCAGGGATTCCATATCTTGCACCAGCTGCTTTTCAGTTAATACGTTGCTGTTAAGATCTCCAATTAAAATTATATCAGTATATTTCAAGGACAGACTAGAAATTAGTTCAATTAACTGGGAACAGTCAATATTTCGGTTTGGTCTATAAATACAGCCAAATAACGTTTTGATATCCGTTTGTTTATTGTTGATATCTAAAAATATATATTTTATTTGACTGTCATAAGGGTGTTTCAGTAGAGTCCTACATGTCAGTTTAGAATTTACATACACTGCAACTCCCCCTGCATGACCTAAACGGTCAGCACGGTACAGTTCATATCCCTCGCAAAATAAAATTGGGTCATTGAAGTCAGATGTAAACCACGATTCTGACACACAGATCAGATCAACATTCGAATTAACAAATAGGTATCGAAACTCGTCCATTTTGTTGATAAGGCTTTGGGCATTTATATATGCAACAGTAAGACCATTTTTATGATTGCTTAAAACCCTAATCATGCTGCTCGCAATTGTGCTACTTAAATTCTGAGACATTTAAACAAAAGAATTGGGGCAAAGCGCACGCAAAACATATAAAGAGACAAAATTACATATAATAATTCAGACGAATACAGAACTAATTATACTAATAAAGATTTTAACAATACGATTAGGATATTTAGGAACATAGATACATAGCTTATTCCCGAAAGTCATTAGTTGGTAGAGCATTAAAAGTTTAGGAGGAGCGTCCGGCTCATCAGAAACGGACTCATTTCAATCTGTGTCTGGAGGAGTCGGTTGATTTGGATTTATTTCTCTTAACTCTAAGAGATCTTCCATACTCTCAATGCAGCGCACTTCTTCGCTTCCAGTTTGCCTGACATGTACAAGGCCGTGACGAGTGAACACTGCAGAGAGCGTCTTGTGCTTTTTGAGGCGCATTGCCTCTTTAAAGATTAAGAAGCTCTCTTTAGATAATTGCTCATTTACATAGATCGGCACGTCAGAATTAATGTTCAGCAGCCGCAGTGTTAGTTGGACCTTTCTCTCCCACCGATACGCACCAAGAGCTCGTAATAGCGCAATTTTTTCACGCGTAGTTTCAATTTTTATGATGATGACCGGGTTAACAGTGGAGTGTTGTGATTTTCTAGCTCTGAATATATCCCTGACCCTCGGCACAGGCATAAGATTAATCGAGAAGCATAGCGTATTGTAAACATTCATAAACCTCTCGCCCTCCTCAAAGGGAACACCATGCATGCGCAAATCACACATGCTCGCGTTAATTGCATTCTTCTGCGCCGCCATATTCGGCCGTAATCCGCCCACCTGTTCCTTCAGACTACGAAGCTCAACCACCTCCTTTTCAAGCTGAATCACACGGTCGGTGAGCCGCTTCGTTTCGGTGGACAATCCATTGAAGTGCTCATGGAACATCTCCAGCATGCGCTTCTCGGCTTCTCCCACAGCGGATTTTATGAGTTCAGCTTGCTCCTCAAACCGGCTGTTTGGGACCTGAAGAAACATTGCTGGTAGAGCGTCGGCAGAGGCATCAGAAGGACGGTCTCGCTTGAGGCCAGCCCCAGCGTTGTCCTTCACTCGCTTGCCTCCAGGTCGTCCCATATTTATTTTGTTTATTTGATTTCGGTTTATTGTTGTTGTGAGAAATAGAGTTCCCGTTATGTTTGTGAAGTTGAGTGGAAAAGTTATATTGAGTGGTTTTGCTTTGTGCTTTCAGCTCGTTGTAGCTAAAGAGCGATCAAGATCAACAAACCTCTCTAGAATGTTTTGTTACGGTTTGGGTTGAGCGCGCGCTCTCACACTCACTCACTCTTACACAGTCAATATTAAAATATGCTTTTGTTTAATTTTCTTGGTTTATGGTAGTTTGTTTTTAATGCGATTTGGCACAGCGATGGCCAATGTACTTAGCCACTTTTTAATACCGAGGTAGAAATTTTACTAGCAGATTTTCTGTGCTTGCGAGTTATTAGATGCAGAGCGGTAAAAATTCGTGTCGGTTTTTTCTATGCATTCCCTCCATTTTTTCCTTCCTCTTTTACATATCCGATCCAGCGCAGCCGCGGTTGTTTAATGCGTTTGACTAGACTAGTGTCCCCATTGAGCTCATACAGTTCATCATTCATTCGGATGCGAAAATCCTCGCCAACTTTCAAAGTTCCTCCGAAGAATCTTTGGCTCGAAAACGGTAATCGCCTCCTCATCCGCTGATGATATTGTCCTTGCTGCTGCGCCGTATTGCAGGACTGAGATAATAAGCGTCTTGTATAGCGCAATTTTCGTTTTTCGAGAAAGGGCTCTGCTCTTGAACTTCCTACTGAGCCCGTAGTAGCATCGGTTTGCCATAGTGATTCTTCTTCGGATTTCCAGCCTGAGGATGTTGTCGCTGGCTATCTTCGTCCCAAGGTAGACAAAATCCTTTACAACCTCAAAGCTGTACTTTCCCATTGTAACATTTTGTCCAAGGCGCATTTTTGTTTGACTCACTGCCCGTGGATACTAGGTACTTCGTCTTGTCATCGTTTACCGTTAAGCCCATTTGTCTAGACTGATTTCAATCTCTGCAAACGCCCTGCTTACCGCTCATTCGTTTTTGCCGATAATGTCAATATCATCTGCATATGCAAGTAGCATTAAATCTTTATAAAAGATGGTGCCCCATCTGTTGGCATTTGGACACTGGCGGAGTATATACTTCATCAGCAGATTAAAGATGTGACACTATAAGGTATCACCCTGCCTAAAACCTCTCTTGGTATTAAATGGTTCGGAGAGGTTCTTTCCTATGTTGACAGAGCTTCGAGTGCTTCTCAAAGTCATCATGCAAAGTCGAACGTACTTTGCTGGTATACCAAAGGTAGACAAGGCGTCAAAGAACCTTGACCTTATCGTTGTGTCAAAGGCTGATGTATAATCAACGAAAAGATGGTTGGTTTTGATATTTCTCTCATAGGTCTTCTCCAGGGTTTGTCGTAATGTGAATATGTGGTCTGTGGTGGATTTACCAGGTCTGAAGCCACACTTATAAGGTCCGATCAGTGTGCTAATAAGCGTTCTTAGACGTTCACAAACAATGCACGACAGAATCTTATATGCGATGGGAAGGAGACTGATCCCACGGTAGTTGGCGCAAACTGCAGGGTCTCCTTTTTTAAAAAGTGGGCAAATTACACTTAGATGGAGTCTTCGGGCATGCTCTCGTCGGACCATATTCTGCTGGTGAGTTGGTGCATGCACCTTACCAACTCCTTGCCTCCAGCCTTTAACAGTTCAGCTGGCAGGTCATCTGCACCTGCTGATTTGTTGTTCTTAAGCCTTTTTATGGCTACACAGACTTCGTGATGGTCCGGTGGGTCTATCTCTATGTTGTCGATTGGTGACGTCGCTTTTTCTCCAGAGGCGGTATTGTGTTCGTTGTCGCCTCCCAGCAGGTTGGCGAAATAGCTTCTCCATTTGTCCAGCGCCACTTGCGGATCTGTGACCAGATTTCCATTTTCGTCCTTGCATTGTGTGACTCCATATTTTCCGACCATTTAAAGTATATATATTCATGGTCAGCATCAAAAGCCGAGTCGATATAGCCATGTCCATTTGTCCGTCCATCCGTCACTATCAACTTTAATTTGCTATATCTGTATGTTGCATACTTTTTGGGTGCCCCACCTCAGGCACACAGAAAGGTTATTAAACATTTCTTTCCATGAGTAACGGGTGTATTGAAGTCGGCTAGAGCCGGCTTTAACTTACGCTCTCGTTTTAAATTACTTTTAGTCTTATTTGTTTTATTGATAAGTAAATTTAAGCGTGAAACAGTTACTTAATTGAAGGCAAAATATTTATTTGCCAGGGACTTGCTCATTAAGTGAAGTAAAAACGAGAGCGGAAGTTAAAGCCGGCTCTAACCGACATCGATATACCCGTTACTCATGGAAAGAAATGTTTAATAGCCATCCTGTGTGCCTGAGGTGAGACAGCCGAAAAGTATGCAACATTTTTTAACTCGGCTAGTTATCATCCGATCTTGATGAAAATTCCAAGGCTCATAGATGTTGTTAATATAAATGTAAGTTTTAAATTTGAGATCAATATCTCAAAAATTGTGGGAGTTATTCAACATTTTTTATTGTGGGGGCGGGGGTGGGCGTGGCAAAAATTTTAAATAAACTTGATCTGCGTGCAGACAATAGGAGTCTACATTTTAAATTTGGTTGCTCTAGCTCTTCTAGTCTCTGAGATCTAAGTGTTCATACAGACAGACGGACAGACGGACGGACGGACAGACGGACATGGCTATATCGACTCGGCTGTTGATGCTGATCAAGAGTATATATACTTTATAAGGTCGGAAATGATTCTTTCTGCCTGTTACATACAATTGCACGACTTTAGTATACCCTTTTACTCTACGAGTAACGGGTATAAAAATATTTAAAATTTTTTAAATTGTCCGCCAGACCTACGATCTACTCTGCCTGTGAATATCAAAGGTAAACAAAAAGCAGCTTCCATTTAAAGAAAGATTGAAAAGAAACAATTGCAAAATGCCAATAGCCGGATTATGGGCCGTTGATTTTCTTCGAAGGAGATAATTCAAGGAATGCGTTTGAGAAACTCATCAGATCCGCTGGCCTGCTCCGACGCACCGTAAGACCTTATTTTATTTCTTTAATTCATTACAAGTTCTCATTGCCGCTTTATTTTGTAGTTTTCGCTATAACTATCGTATCTATAAAGATGCATTTTTGATGATATTTGGAGTAATAGAACAACTAATTCCAGCGTCATCAATTTCACCCATCCTGCAGCTGGCCACTGCGCTTCGCTTTCTCGGTGTTGGCTCATTTCAAAGAGTTATTGGCAAAGACATGGACTTTTCATTGTCCCCGCAATCTGTTTGCAAAATAGTTTGAAATATAATTCCTTTATTGGAGAGAACACTTTGACCCCGGTTTTGATCAAAGTAATGAAGATATTTTGAAGTCCAAGGCCTATTTCTATGAGAAATTGGGAATTCCAGGGGTTATCAGTTGCATTGACGGCACCCATGTGAAAATATTTAAGCCGCAGGAAGAAGATGTACAGTACTTGAAACGGAAGGTTATGTTAGTATTAATGTAATGATTGTAAGTATTATTAAGCCAGCTAACAATTTAATTTGATTGTGCTTTGTGATGCATCTATCGAATTGTGAAAAAATGATTGTAAGTAGGGGTGTCGTCCAATTTTTGTTACACTTAAGAATATATTGTAGCGAGTTTTGTGTCCACTGCGAACGTCGCCGTGATGGTCAGCCGAGCGGTTTACTGATTTTTAGGGGGTGGTAGGGCAAAAACTCTCGCCGGTAGCACTCCGGGCACGCTTAGCGATTTAGCAAGGAGGAGGAAGTACACAGCCAATCAGAATCAGTTAACAATTCATTTATTTGCAGTCTTAACAATTGGACAATTCGGTTAAACACGTGTGTCCATTACCAGAGGAAAAACAAGAGAGAGAGGTTAAAGCGATAGACAAATCGTCATCGCCTGTCATCGTTGATCGATAACGATCAGTGACGCCGCCCTGAGTACCGAATCCGGTTCCAGGGATCTGGTTCCCAGAGTCAGATCCTAGGTTCGCTACAATATGAATTTCTGTTCAAACTTTACCCGTATTTTCTATAAATAATCACAGCTCTGCAAATTCTATTTGTGAATGCTAAATCGCCAGGAGCAACTCATGATTCCTTTGCATGGAACTTGAGCGAGTCTAAGCATTTCCTACAACAAAAGTTTACCCATTTGTGCCCTATGTATTGACTCCGTACAAAAATCCAATGGTGGGAACAATGCAGCTGTAATCTGCGACATGTATCTGCGCGGAATATCCTGGAACGAACTATTGGGATTCTGTAAAGTCGTTTCAGGTCAATACAAAATTGCTAGTTATACCAACCTTTTAAGGTAACCAGGATAATTAATTTATGCTGTGCCTTGCACAACATAAACCGGTCTCGAAACGAAACTGATTTTCCCTATGGCCCAGCAGTAGACAACAATATTCCATACAACGGAGGTGAGGATGAAGATGTCATCAGAAGTGGGCAACAACAAAGTTCTTCCGCGATTAGGGATGAAATCGCCCCAAGCTTATGTAGATAGCGTACTCGCTGGAAAAAGTATTCGTACTTTTATAACACCAATAAAAATTGAATCAAACTTTAAATTAAAATTTATTACTATTTATTCATATTTAATTATTTATATTTTATTTAAATTTTTAAGAATTTTCAGCAGTAGCTCGTTTTGACGTTTCGTCTGATTCTGCTGCATAAGATCTCCCATGGATAGGAGAGCCTCAGTGTTGGATATGGAGCTTCCATTTAGCTCATGCAGCTCCTTAGCCACATCTTTCAAAACCAACGCTTCTTCAGCCACAAGTGTACTGAGTACGTCCGACTCCTTCCTCTTTGACGGTTTGCTGCTGGTGTCAAGATGAGTCTTGCTAGAAGAGCTGGCTTCATCATCCGCAATCTTCTTTTTCTTGCTTGGAGTTTCATCTAAATCTAAAAAACACTGTATTTGTATGGTTATGTAGGTATTTGTAAGACTGTAAAAATGGCTCTGCTTTGCTGATTTGTATTTATTTACCACTTTCATAGACGTTAGTCTCTTGGAGGTTCTTCTCGTTGGACTCTAAAGCGGGCAAAATACCTGGGCTCCAGCCACACCCATGCCGAAAATATTGATGGCAATGGCAATGGCGTCTTCAGAAGGCGTAAGAGGCTTCTGCTTAAAAGAGCCGCCACCAGTGGCTCTGCTCTCTCTCTGGTTGTGTGCGATCTTCTTTTTTATGGTCTGCTTTCAATCCTTCCATACCTATGAATTATGTATGTAATTATTAAATAGTACATCACCGTTAAATAAGGTACTTAGCCGGCGCCATTCTTCGGTTGATTTACTAGGTGGGCCAACAGAGTTTAGCTCTGCAGTCAACTCGGCCCAGGCAACTGCCACAGCGACTCTTATCACCTTTGGTGTACCCTCGGGCGATTTCGGGGGGGGGATTTCGATTATCAAATAAAATTAATAAATTTCATTTTTACTTACACTTTCGCGTAATTTGTCTTCTTCTTTAAACGTATTCACACAGATTATTCTTCTTCTTCAATCGGGCATTCACTTAATTCGTATGCATATGCCGACATGCCAGCTTCCAACACTGAACTCTTTGCAAAAACTTTAATTTAAATACACATATATTTTATGCTAAGAGGGAGATTTTAAAGATGCCAACCATCGTTTTTTTTTACATCAATATTGTAGCGAATTTTGTGTCCACTGGGACGTCGCCGGGGTGGTCAGCCGAGCGGTTTACTGATTTTTAGGGGGTGGTAGGGCAAAAACTCTCGCCGGTAGCACTCCGGGCACGCTTGGCGATTTAGCAAGGAGGAGGAAGTACACAGCCAATCAGAATCAGTTAACAATTCATTTATTTGCAGTCTTAACAATTGGACAATTCGGTTAAACACGTGTGTCCATTACCAGAGGAAAAACTAGAGAGAGAGGTTAAAGCGATAGACAAATCGTCATCGCCTGTCATCGTTGATCGATAACGATCAGTGATGCCGCCCTGAGTACCGAATCCGGTTCCAGGGATCTGGTTCCCAGAGTCAGATCCTAGGTTCGCTACATTACCCCCTTCTAAGACTCGAGACTCCTGGCCGAGTAAGGTGGGCGAGGGCCCTTGATTGGGGCCGGGTGTTTCACATGAACGGATTTGACCGCACTCTTTCTTGGCAGGCAGACATCGTGAACCAGATCCGAGTGGCGTCGCACATCTGTTGCAGGGCCGTTGACGTTTCCATGCTGTGTGCCGTTGCGGGATAGACTCTCCATGTAGTCTTGCTGGAGGCGTTCGATCGGGCAGGTCTTGATGTGGCAGGGCATCCCAATCCATGCCTGCTTGGGAAGCCGACTTTTCTGAGGTGGAGGGCAGCTTGTATTTCTGCGGGCTGAAGTTAAGCACACGCAGTGAGGCAGCGCGCGTTGTGTTCAGGGGACCACTGCTTAGCACTAAGTCAGTAGGCCGTTGAGAGTGAACTCTTGGTTCCAGCATAGCGAGGGATCTCGGTTCCTGCGTTTTACAAGGAACTTGAATGTAAGTGTCGCTATGTGGCGGGATGTTGATGTTGGCCGTGGTAGCCAAGGGGCTTGGAAGTTCCGTTTTGGGGGCGTGTAATTGGACCGATCCCCAGGCGAACTTCAAATGAAGCGTCTTTAGATCCACGGCTGCTTCATGGTGAGAAATAAAATCGATACCCAACAGACTGAGGATATCACCTTCTACCATGAAAAAGTGGTGCTGAAGTTTTCGGCCAGCAATAGCCAAACGCACATGGGCTTTGGCTGTGGCCACAAACTGCTCCGGTGAAGGGCCTTGTAGGGTCACCTGACAAGGGGTGACAGGCACTGGCGCCTTGAGGTCTCTGGAGCTCAGCAGCGACACTGTGGAGTCTGTGTCGATTAAAAAGCGAACCAAACGTTTCTGTAAAAAGAGAAAACAATGTAGGTTCTGGTCACCGAGGTTACCAAAGGAATACGTAGCTTTGGCAGGCGGCGTTGTGGTCCCACGGTGGACGGTCCATGGTGGATCGCCGGTCTCCTGGTTGTGGTCACCCGAAAGCGGAAACAGGATAGTGGACTGTGAAGACGCTGGCTCTTCGGAAATCTCGGGGAGCGGCGGCTCGTGGAACAACAGGGCGAGGAAGGCCTCTGCTTCTTCAGAAGGAGGGTAGGTTTCTTCGCGTGTTTGCTCTGACGGCGGCAGGCTCGCAGCGGGATGCTTCGATGAGTCGGAGGCCAATAAAGTGACTTCGGTCAACTTTGTTCGCTGTGATTCCGTTTGTTGAACTGGTGGCAGGGGAGGGTGGGCCACATTCAACATCTGTACCACGTTGCTAGGCTGGTTAGGGGCCGCCTGGTTGTAGCTCTCATCTCGACGTGATTTCACCGGCAAGGTGGCTAAGGCGGACTCCGTTTTGGCTGGTGCAGCTGGCAAAGCTGCAACCTGCGGTCCTGGCAGTGACAAGCTTGGGGCGGCGTGCCGGAGCGGAGCACGAGTCAGCGACTCGATAGGGTTCGGCTCTCGGCAGGGCGGCTCGTGGTTCAAACTTGGCGATTTGGGCACAGAAATTATCGGGGTCGTACAGTCTCGTGGGTGCGGGGCCAGAGTTCTGTGCTGAGATTGACCCAGGGGTGGTTCCGTGATTTTTTTGGGCTTCGCATTCCTTTTTGTTAAAGCGAGAGATGCGATTGGCAACTCGCTGGGGGCTATGTGGTTTGTGGCCAACCTCCGCCCCGGAAGGCTGGCGCGATCTAGTTTTCCGAAAGTTGTGCAGGGCTATTTAATTGGCCTGGGCTACGCGCGTCACTTCTGAAAGAATTTCGACGACTTCTTTTTGGGGATTGCGGTTGGGCCTCGGCTGCTGCTGCAGTCACCGTGAGCACGGCGCCTGCTGGGCGTCGACGGCATTGGGCGTCAATGCGGTTAGCCATATCCAGTGCATCCATCAGGGTGCTCGGATTGCTAGTGAGAATCAGGACCTGATAATTGGTCTCTCGAATACCATCGATAAAACGCTGGACCAATATGCTGTTATATGCCTCTGGCGGCAACTCACTAAACACGGCTTGTCCCAGGCACTCCAAGTCCATAGCAAAGTCGTCGAGAGATTCTTTGGGACCTTGTCTGCGATTGTGAAACAAATGGTACCCCATATGCGCGCTTACCGCAAAGTGATCGTGTATGGCCGCTGCTAGCGCCTCATAGGAACGCAAGGTTGCCTCTGGCAGTGTTGCGTGAAACCTTTGGGCCCGCCCGCGAAGACTCATATACAACTTTCGGCACTTCTTTGTCTCTGGCCAATGACATTCAACAGCCATGTCATCTAAAAGACGTTTAAATTCTGCCCAGGGCCTGGTGCCGTCGTATATCGGAAGTTGTTCCATGTCCGGCATCTCCCGATAGGGTGTTTGGCTGGCGACCAGTGTGTGGTTGTTCACCGGCATAGTTTGGGCGTCCACAGGGTTGGCCCTAGGTGCATTTGGGGCTATAGTGGCGTGACATGCCCTCAAATCGGCACCCTGGCCTTGACGATGTGTCACACTTTCTGCTCCTGGCCACGCTGGGGCCGGTGGCGGCGCTACAGCAGATTGTAGATTCGCCCGTCCTGCCATAAGAGGTGTACTGGCAGCAAGTCCGCCGCCACTAGCCTGCGTGGTGGCCTGTGAAACTGTTGTGGCAACCTGCTGGCCCTGTAGCACGTTCGACATCGTTCGTTGAAACGACGTCCACATTCTCTCAAACTTGTGCTCCAGAGATCGGTCCCACATTTCCATGCTGGTGGCCAGCGCCGTTTTCAGCTGCTGTTGAACCTCTTGTTGGATGGCAGCCGCCATCCCCTGTTGCCATTGGGTGGCAGTGGCAGTTCCTTCTCCTTCGCTGTCAAACGCGGCCCGGTTTCGACGAGATGTTTTCTTGGTCATCGTGGTCTGAGTTTCTGCAAACTCGATCGATTTACCCCACACCTGACACCAATGTAGCGAATTTTGTGTCCACTGGGACGTCGCCGGGGTGGTCAGCCGAGCGGTTTACTGATTTTTAGGGGGTGGTAGGGCAAAAACTCTCGCCGGTAGTACTCCGGGCACGCTTGGCGATTTAGCAAGGAGGAGGAAGTACACAGCCAATCAGAATCAGTTAACAATTCATTTATTTGCAGTCTTAACAATTGGACAATTCGGTTAAACACGTGTGTCCATTACCAGAGGAAAAACTAGAGAGAGAGGTTAAAGCGATAGACAAATCGTCATCGCCTGTCATCGTTGATCGATAACGATCAGTGATGCCGCCCTGAGTACCGAATCCGGTTCCAGGGATCTGGTTCCCAGAGTCAGATCCTAGGTTCGCTACAATATATTACTTAATTTATTGAATTACTCAATAATTAACATACTCCGAAAAATTAAGAGCACCATTTTTGATAAGTTGGCATCTTTCTGCTCGGTTGGTTTTGGGTTGGATTTGCTGGCCAACTGTGAACTGCCATATTTTACAAGAGATTTTGAAAAAGGTTAAATTATTTATTATATCAAATAAAACGAGAAGGCAAAGCTAACTTCGTCTGTGCCGAAGTTTTAATACACTTGAAAAGTTCGCTTCAACGGTTAGCGATTTTGACCAAACTTCGCAGATCAGCTTAAAAACAGATAGTGTTAATAATGACAGAGTTTAAGAGCGATATATAATATTGAAAACAAAACAGTTTTTCTCACTAAAACCCATTTTCCGACCGAGCACTTCTATGGCAGCTACAAGAAGTAGCCATCCGTTAGACATATTAGCAGCGTGCAGAAAAAAGAAGGCTCTGTGGAAAATTTTAGCTCGATAGCTTCAAAACTGAGGGACTAGTTCGCGTAGAAACAGACAGACGGACGGATAGACTCAGCTCGTCATGCTAATCAAGAATATATATACTTTATGTGGTCGGAGATGATTCCTTCTATGCGTTGCAAACTCCTGGGCAAAATTAAGAGCACTATAAACTATGCAGATCATTCAGAAAATTCAAAATGCTTTTATTTCAATCCCTAATTTTGGTTTACACTTTTCTGAAAGGTACATTTGGCCAAATCTCTACAAAACAAGGGAGCTTTGAAACCAACCAAAACCAATTTCAGTGGCACCTAAGAATTGGAATTCGGTTGGAATTTGGTTGGAAGAGGTTTCTGTGGCACCCCCGAATATGACCACTTACACTCGTTTACAGCCAAAAAGACCCATTTCTACTGAAACTATTTTTAAGTGTAGTTTGGATTGGTGATCTCAAAAATCAATTTCAAAAATTGGTTAATGGCAACGTTTTTTAAATATGAATTTTTTACATTTTTTCGATTTTTCGACATTTTATGCCATATCTCACTTCATAATGGTCAGATGGAGTCAAGCAAGATATGAATCGAAAGGTAATTGAATGGTCTGTAATTGCACAAAGCACTATTTTCAAATCGGTTAATTAGTTTGAATATAATAATAAAAAATATTTCAAAAAAAACAATTTTTTGCTCGAAAACGCTATATGTTTCGTTTCCAAACGCCTAGGAAAAATATTAAAAAATTCAAAAAAAACATTTTTAATTTTTTCTACTTAAGTAGCGCACTTCTTCGAAGAAAATAAGATATCAATGAACAAAATCTATAAATAAATACAGGAACTGTGTGCTGAAAAAAGTGGTGTTTTTGAGATTTTTTAAAAATAAATTTTCATTTGCTTCGACTTTTGTTCTGTTTTGGAATTTTTTTTTCTGATCTGGCTATTCGACCACTTCTAATATTGACCAAAAGTCGAAGAAAATAGAAAAAAAAATTTCTAGACACTTAAAATGCTTAAATTTGACTGTTAGTTCCTTCACATAAATTGATCCAGCTACAATATTTATTCATAGATTTTCTGCATCAATACCTTATTATCTTTGTAGAAGTGCGATTCTTAAGTCAAAAGAATAAAAATAATTTTTTTTTGATTTTTTAAAATTTTTCCTAGCCGATTAAAAATGAAATTTCTTGCATTTTCGAGCAAAAAATCGATTTTTTTAAAATATTTTTGGTCATTGTATTCAAACTTCTAATCCGTTTGGAAAACAATGTTTTACGTTATTAATAATAACTTATTATTGACAATTTAAGGACCTTTCGATTCATATCTTGCTTGACACCATCTGGCCATTATGAATTGAGATATGGCTTAAAATGTAAGTGCACCTATCGAACAAATTGAAAAAATTCCTATTTGTTGTTGTTAACAGTTTAGTCCACTTAAAGCGAACAGGAGAAATTTCTTCTGCACCGACTCAATAAGGCCCTGGTATGTCGCATACTGTGGTGACCATACGCATGAGCAGTACTCAAGTATAGGTCGGACAAGTGAGACGTAAAGAGGCTTAGTGTTGTATGGGTCATCAAACTCCTTTGACCGACGTTAAACAAAAGCGAACACCCCTTTGGCTTTGCTAGCGATAATCCTAATGTAATCAGAAGAGTTCATATTATGATTGAATAATACGCCAAAGTCTGTTACCGCATGTATGCGCTCGAGATTGTGCGGGCCCAGGGAATAGTTACCCATGAATGGGGCAGAGCGGTAGAAGGACATAACACTACATTTATAGTGGTTAAGGTTCGAGGCATCGTTGTCGCAGTTATCATTGATGCAGTTTTTTTGACGGTGGTGGGTACCAAGCCCGACGCACCAAACCTATATATTGCACCCTGTTCGCCAAGTTGAACCCATTTGGTCCAGAAAATCAATGACTAGAAATTTCTGGACGACCACCCAGTCTCGTGATTTGGTCGCAAGCAGGTGCTTTGCAATTATTTTCGGATTTTTAGCTCAGGCAAATCGAAAATTTGTTTGATATAATTAAAATCAAGTTGCAGCGTGTGGGTGAATAAGGGTGCCAATCCAGTTTCTAAGTATATCGCATAATTGGGTGTGTTTTGTGGGAGTTGGAAAATCCTTTTTATAAAGAATGGCAGCGTTCAACGTCTTCATATTGAAAACATCAGTATACTTGTGCTGGGCAGCACGTTTTCGCCTAAACGGTCTCCTGGTAATCTTGTATTTGGTGCTAGGATTGACATTTTTCCGGCTTAGGAGAGTGTTCCATGTGCCTTCTATCGCTGCTCGGGTGTCGTTCAGCTTCAGTTCAGCGAGTCCGTCAAGCTGCATATTACCAGTGAGTGTCACTCCTAGGTTTGCGTCTTATCATGTTTTGCGACTGAGCGAGACTTTCTGCTAGCATGACCATGTCATCAGCATACATTAGGACTTTAAAAATGTGTCCACCCATATGGTTTACTCCTGGAAGATTCTCTGCAATGTTGTCTACAAAGAGAGCAAAGAGCAGTGTGTGATTATAACTTCTTTTTAATTCCCACAGCAGTTCACCCTCATCGTCATCCTTTAGCTCAAAGTTGGTAAGAAAGTGGCCTTAATGGACAAAATTGTTATGTTTGATTTTGCATGCATATGAATTGAATTAAGTCAACTCTTTAGTTTTGTATTCTGTCCATACTACGATTTTTGCATCTTACATTTTATATACAAATTAGTCATTTAAATTGTACATTTTTCTTAGTTCTTAAAAACATCTTTGCAAATTGTAATAAGTTGAATCCTAGTTTTAATGTAAATTATATATGAATTATTTGAAGTCCATTTTAACCATTTTTTATACTAGAGTATATATATTCTTGATCAGCATGACGAGCTGAGTTGATATAGCCATGACCGACCCTCTGCACGTCTGTCCGTGTGATTCTATGCTATCTCCTCCGTCAGTTTTAAATCTATCTTGACCAAACTTTGCACGAAGTCTTTTGGTACAAATACGCTGCACATTTTTCGGAACCAGCAGGATTGCATAACTAAAGCATATACATAGCTGCGATAGGAACCATCGCTATCGCAATCGTTCCCGTTTCCCTTATCGCTATCGTTATCGTTATCGTTATCGTTATCGTTATCGTTATCGTTATCGTTATCGTTATCGTTATCGTTATCGTTATCGTTATCGTTATCGTTATCGTTATCGTTATCGTTATCGTTATCGTTATCGTTATCGTTATCGTTATCGTTATCGTTATCGTTATCGTTATCGTTATCGTTATCGTTATCGTTATCGTTATCGTTATCGTTATCGTTATCGTTATCGTTATCGTTATCGTTATCGTTATCGTTATCGTTATCGTTATCGTTATCGTTATCGTTATCGTTATCGTTATCGTTATCGTTATCGTTATCGTTATCGTTATCGTTATCGTTATCGTTATCGTTATCGTTATCGTTATCGTTATCGTTATCGTTATCGTTATCGTTATCGTTATCGTTATCGTTATCGTTATCGTTATCGTTATCGTTATCGTTCTCGTTCTCGTTCTCGTTATCGTTATCGTTATCGTTATCGTTATCGTTATCGTTATCGTTATCGTTATCGTTATCGTTATCGTTATCGTTATCGTTATCGTTATCGTTATCGTTATCGTTATCGTTATCGTTATCGTTATCGTTATCGTTATCGTTATCGTTATCGTTATCGTTATCGTTATCGTTATCGTTATCGTTATCGTTATCGTTATCGTTATCGTTATCGTTATCGTTATCGTTATCGTTATCGTTATCGTTATCGTTATCGTTATCGTTATCGTTATCGTTATCGTTATCGTTATCGTTATCGTTATCGTTATCGTTATCGTTATCGTTATCGTTATCGTTCTCGTTCTCGTTATCGTTATCGTTATCGTTATCGTTATCGTTATCGTTATCGTTATCGTTATCGTTATCGTTATCGTTATCGTTATCGTTATCGTTATCGTTATCGTTATCGTTATCGTTATCGTTATCGTTATCGTTATCGTTATCGTTATCGTTATCGTTATCGTTATCGTTATCGTTATCGTTATCGTTATCGTTATCGTTATCGTTATCGTTATCGTTATCGTTATCGTTATCGTTATCGTTATCGTTATCGTTATCGTTATCGTTATCGTTATCGTTATCGTTATCGTTATCGTTATCGTTATCGTTATCGTTATCGTTATCGTTATCGTTATCGTTATCGTTATCGTTATCGTTATCGTTATCGTTATCGTTATCGTTATCGTTATCGTTATCGTTATCGTTATCGTTATCGTTATCGTTATCGTTATCGTTATCGTTATCGTTATCGTTATCGTTATCGTTATCGGTATCGGTATCGTTATCGTTATCGTAATCTTTATCGTTATCGTTATCGTTATCGTTATCGTTATCGTTATCGTTATCGTTATCGTTATCGTTATCGTTATCGTTATCGTTATCGTTATCGTTATCGTTATCGTTACGGTTATCGTTATCGTTATCGTTATCGTTATCGTTATCGTTATCGTTATCGTTATCGTTATCGTTATCGTTATCGTTATCGTTATCGTTATCGTTATCGTTATCGTTATCGTTATCGTTATCGTTATCGTTATCGTTATCGTTATCGTTATCGTTATCGTTATCGTTATCGTTATCGTTATCGTTATCGTTATCGTTATCGTTATCGTTATCGTTATCGTTATCGTTATCGTTATCGTTATCGTTATCGTTATCGTTATCGTTATCGTTATCGTTATTGTTACCGTTACCGCCCCATTTCACTTTATTTCATATTCTATCCTTACAAACCGAGTGTCAAGCCAATCGGATGAACATATTTTTTCCATGCAGAATTTTCCGGGAATTTTCACGCCTGGGGGCGGATTTTCCGACATTGGAAAATCACATTTCAAATTATTTCGTATTCTATCCTTACAAACCGAGTTTCAAGCCAATCGGACGAAAAATAATTATTTGCCTACAGAATTTTTCGGGAATTTTCACGCCTGGGGGCGGATTTTCCGACATTGGGAAATCATATTTCAAATTATTTCGTATTCTATCCTTACAAACCGAGTTTCAAGCCAATCGAATGAAAAATAATTATTTGCCCACAGAATTTTTCGGGAATTTTCACGCCTGGGGGCGGATTTTCCGACATTGGAAAATCACATTTCAAATTATTTCGTATTGTATCCTTACAAACCGAGTTTCAACTCAATCGGATGAACAATAGTTTCTTGCATGCTGAATTTTCTGGCCATTTTCCTCCTGGGAGGATTTTCCAAAATCGGGAAAACAAGTGTCGAATTATTTCGTGTACAACGCTTACAAACCAAATTTCATGTCAATCGGATGAAAACAAAATTTTTCCCATACAAACTTTTCCGACGCTTTTCCGGTTGGAATTTTCCAAAACCCTGTCTTAGTACGCACTTTCACCACTAATGGAAACTCCTGTTCAAATTTCAGATATCTATCTCTTACCGTTTGCGCTCTGCGTTGATTGCCAATCAGTGAATCAGTCAGTAAATCAGTGAGTTAGGACTGTTTTATATATAGAGGAGATTCTGCAAGCTACAAGGGTATATACACTTCGGTCGAGCCGAAGTTAGCTTTCCTCCATTTTTTTTAATTCTAAGCTAATCTTATATCTAGTATCTAAGCCTGTGTTGCGCCTATTTGAGGGACCGTATATAATCTGCTGAATGGCAACGGTAGGGAGGATAAAGAAGGAAATCAAAGTCATCAGATTTCCCAACGCTGTTTGGAATATAATACGAGTATCCGGCTGGAGGATTACTGTTTCGCATATAATTTTTCTAATATCTAATGGTAGTCTATGTCTAATTGGTATGTTCCTTCGGAACTATTTTGTTAACCGTTCACGTAAAATATGGCTTGGGAAATAATGTGTGCTTATGGCATAACGAAGAGTAAAAAAGAACCCCGACAATCCGGAGCTAGCAAGAGCATAGATAGAGGTGCACCCCTCGAAATCCAGCATTACCTCCGATGTGTTAAAAAGTCATCTTACAAATTTACATCTGTACAGTTTAGCACAGCACACTACACATTATACAGCCAATCATACTAGTTCCAAAAAAGCCACTTCCAGACACTGGTAAAAATAGATGGAGACTAGTAGTTGACTACCGAGCTATTAATAAAAAATCAATAGCAGATAAATTACCATTGCCTATAATAGATGACATACTAGACCAAATTGGCCTAGCCAAATATTTTTCATGTTTAGACTTAATGTGTTGTTTTCTCAAAATCGAGCTTTGCCCAAATTTAAGAGACAAACAAACAAAATTCCCAATTAAAGGCCTGTTTCCAGAATAAATAAAAATTTATTTCACGAAATTGCTAAGTGGATTGTAAGATATAGTGGGACCACCATGTCTTAAAAAACCCTACAAAATAATCAAAACGGCCGCCAAATGGTAAAGTCACACTGACTTGTCAGCCAGTTGAATTCAAACTGTGTTTATCAAATTAAAGGTCAAACAATTTAAAAATCACCTCGCAGCTTTCATAGTCACATAATGCACTACCACAAATGTGCTCGACTTCGTGATCCTTGGTCGAGAAAGTCTTGAGGCTCTTAAAATTAAAAAATATAAAAAACTAATGAAAGAGTGCTAATTTATGTTATAATATATTTATATTTTGTACTTTTCTGTTGCGCCTCGAATTTGCTTTCAATTTGTTCGATGTTGTCCAGAAAAATGTGCTGCAAGTTATTTATTTTCAATTTAGCTCAGCAAATCTACTGTGCTTGCAATCCACACTAGCTGTCGATGTGGCAACGCTATGATTATTTAGTTTCTCTTCTGGAAATCAACAAAATAAATGAAACTAAATAAATTGCACATTAGTAGACATCGGATTTTATGCACTTTTTTAGATGAAGGTTGATTGGGGTGAAAATTTGGAATTATACTAATTTAATAAACCTCTTTACATTGAAAACTGCATATTCAATATATGCAAACAAATATGCAAAATAATATCATTAGCCGACACCGATCGAGCCCCAACTCGAGAAAAAGTGACTGATGTAAAAACAGTCAAGGTTTGTTTGTGTACGCCTTAGACCGTTCGCACACGGCTCGTATCGTCATTGTAACGTATGCAACGTGATGTTCGAGAGGTAAACGAATCAATTTCGCAAGTAAAGAACCGCTCACGACTCGTCCGCTCTGTGTAATCGCAAACCAGAAAACCAAGATTTAAATTTATGGCAAGACGACTAGACTCCCATCCCAAATTTTTATAGCAGTCTTAAAAAGGAAACTTAATATAGCATTGGCTTAACAACATATTTATTGAAATGTAAAATAACAACATTTATGGAGCTGCAAAAATATCGATAGTACCATCGATATATCGAATAACTGGTTTTGTGTCACACTATCGATGATAATTTTTCACTATCGATAGTGTCCAGTCATTTTATCATTCTTTGTCATTTTTCGCTAGCGTTGAGAAAGCAGATCGGGTTTTAGACTTGGGTAAGGAAATTAAATATATTATACAAAATTTGATGATAAATTAATAGTAAATAGTTAGTTGCGCTTAGATAAGAACTTACTGGTGCTGGAGGCTCTAAAACTCAATGCTCATCATCATCATCAACAATAATTTCATTAATAAAACCTGCAGTCTGAGGACTGTTGCATAATTTGAAAGGCATTACCAGAGCAATTAATATTACTGATGGTCAGGAAGCACTCTTATGCCTAACTGGAGCTATAAAAAAACTTCTGGTGTCAGATTTCAGAGAGAAGGGCAATTACGCGCATGCCTTAAATTTTTTTAAAAATGAGTGGGCGTTACTTATCAGGCCACCACAACAGGCAATCCTTGATTCAGAGCCGCCAACACCTTTTGAAAAGCTGCTTTCTTTAAATCACTGTTCAAGTTCATGGCTAGCTACAAAGTCTAGGAACAACCGATCAGATGTCATCATGACTCATATTAATGTGTCAATATTGGAGAACGCACATTCCATGGTACATGGAAGTCAAGATGATATGCGTATTAGGCATGTTTTAGTGCCTGTCAATCTGCGAGGTTGGGTAAAAAAATGAGTGAGCCAAAATTATTTTGGTGGGGAAGAGGGGGAGTGATCCCGCATCAAGGTCAAAGCTCACGAAAAATGGTCTAAAATTGGGGTCACAGCTGCCCAGGGGTTGCTTCTAGAGGGGTCAAATGTACTAGTGACCCCTGTGGAGACCTGTAGCGAAGCAGTGAATCCTTGGTCGATAACGATACCCCCTACAACGCGTAATCGATAGCAGGAGAAGCGAGAAGAGGAAGCACATATGACAAGACGGTCCTAAGAAAGTATGAAGAAACTATATTCATACATGTGTTATTATTGACAGTGAAAACGCGGGTTAATACAGTGGCGACGAGGAAAATTTAATTACCCTATTAAACTATTTAAATAACAAAAAGAAAAACAACAAGAAAATCAAGTGTAAAAAAAAAAATTTCGCAACTCGGATCATATGTACATGTGTGCATATGTATATGTACATGTCATGTCATGTGTACATGTGTGTGTGCAAAGACGGTGAGCGGGCGTGCACACCGGCACAACGGTAACGGGATAAAGAAGAGAAAGAGAGAGATTCGGAGATCGGCAAAGTGCACAGTAAGAAAAAAAAAACAGAAAAAGAAAATAAAGGTGAATTAAAAGTGTCACCTGTGTACCAAAGGGTACATGTTGAGAGGCAGAAGCCAAGAAGAAGTCCGCAGGCCAAGGTAATTCCAGTGCGGCTGGACAGCGGAAAAGAAAGAGTGAATTAAAAGTGTCAATGATGTACCAGAGAGTACAGTTTGAAAGTCATTACCCATGATAGTCCAGAGGCCATGACAATAAGATTGCGGTCGGAAAAAAAAAGAATTACAAAAAAAATAAAAAGAGAACTGGGTTAAGGTGACATTATGCAAAGAGTGAAATAGCTGGCAGTGGCCAGGGACTGAGCATAGAAAACACAAGCTACTTTCTTTTAGCAAGCCAAACGCAAAAGAAAAAAAAGTGAAATAGCTGGCAGTGACCAGGGGCTGAGCATAGAAAACACAAATTACTTTGGTTTTGCAAGCCCAACGAAAAAAAAATCTAAAACAGCTGGCAGAGACCAAGGGCTGAGCAGTGATAAAATAAATAATTGCAAGCCAAAAAAATCAGGAAATAGAATAGGACAGATATTCAACATGTCCGAGCTAAAACCATTCTTGTTCAAAACATTGGACAAGAACTTATGGCGGTCTGAATGGGAAACATGGCTACGTTCGTTTACAATATACGTTGAAGCAGAGGAGATCAACTCTATTGTCAAAAGGAGAAATAAACTCTTACATTTGGGCGGCCCACAATTACAGGCTGTGGTCTACAGTTTGCCAGGAGCCATAATTCAGGTTGACGAGGGAAAGGAAACTGATGTGTTTACACCGCTTGTTAACAAGCTTAACGAGTATTTCTCACCACCTCGCAATTCTGCGTATGAACGGCAAATTTATCGGGGTATGACTCCACTTGACGGCGAAGGGTTTACCGAATTCCTGGTGCGACTTCGACAACAGATGTCCAAATGCTCATTTGGCTCTACGCAAGCCGAAGTTCATGAAATTTGTTTAAAAGACAAGCTTATTGATATGTGGGCTCCACGGGAACTAAAGAAAAAGCTTCTGGAGAATGAGTATTCTCTGGACGCGTTCATCAAAGCTTGCAGTATCGACGAGCAGTTCAATCAACAATCGCAGTCGATGGCGCCGACATCTGAGACTAACAATGTTAACAAAGTAAGTTTCCGTGGGACACACGATAAAAGGGCCGAAGTTGAATGTAGCCGGTGCGGCAGGAATGACCACAGCGAGAATAGTTTAGGGTGTCCAGCGCGAAATTTGCAGTGCAACAAATGTTCACGGATTGGCCATTATGCACGGAAATGTAGAACCAAAGCCAAAAGGTCATTTTCTGGATTTCGTGATGGCAACATGAAGCGTAGGCGAATAAGTGATTCGAGAGTAAACTCAGTGTGTCAAACTCAAGCTGAGATTGACAAGAAGACAACCGCTGCTGATTGTTTTAGGGTGGAAGATGTGATGATTCATTGTAAGGTGGGGGGTTCGCCAATAGCGATTGTGATTGACTCGGGATCCAGTTATAATCTGGTGAGTCAGGACGACTGGGTACAATTATGTCGTAATAATACGGCAATGTTCAACAATCGAAGCCAGTCACATAACACGTTCAGGGCTTATGCGAGCAACGAGCCATTGAAAGTCAAATGTGTTTTTGAGGCCCCAATTACAGTGAGAGGTGTGCCAGAAATGATTGCTACGTTCTACGTGATTGACGGCCGTAAAACTTAACATCTTAAGACTGGGCTTAAGCGTAAATTTAGTTGAATCTGGGCAGCCATTTCCTAAATGGAATGGAGCTGTTGTGAAGTTATCAATTGACCCCAATATAAATCCGGTCCTGCAACCGGTGAGACGTATACCTGCAGCTCTAGAGGACAAGGTAACCCATAAGCTCAAAGAGGCTCTGCAGCGGGATATTATTGAGCCAGTAAAGGGACCAAGCCCTTGGATATCGCCGATCGTGGTAGCTTTTAAAGAAAATGGGGAGATTAGACTTTGTTCAGATATGCGTCGGGCGAACAAGGCGATATTAAGAGAAACCTTTTGCCAACATTTGAAACGTTCTTGACCAAGCTCAGAGGTGCAAAATTCTTCTCCAGACTTGATCTTAGAAATGCCTTCCACCAATTGGAGCTCCATGAGGATAGTCGTGAAATTACAACTTTTATTACCCACATGGGCCTATTTCGATACAAACGATTGTTGTTTGGTGTTAACTCTGCGCCGGAAATCTTCCAACGGATGCTAGAAGAACTGTTGGCGTCCTGTCCCAACGTCTTAAATTGTATTGATTCCGAGATTATTTTTGGCAGCACCGAAGCAGAGCACGATGAGGCAGTTCGGAAAGTGCGGGAAATATTTACGGAGAAAAATGTTTTGCTGAATGAAGCTAAATGCATTTGGAAAACCAATAAGCTGAAATTCCTAGGACACATATTATCCGACCAAGGGATTGAAGCTGATCCAGAAAAAGTTAAGGTGATAACAACATTTCGGCCACCCAAAAACAAAGAGGAGGTTCGAAGTTTTCTGCGTTTAGTTACATACGTCGGTAAATTCTTACCAGATTTGGCAAACAACACGGAACTGCTGAGACGACTTTTAAAGATGAATAGTAAGTTCGTTTGGGGGGAAGAAGAAAGTCAGGCGTTTGAAAAACTGAAGCATCATATTTTAACGTACGGTACCGAACTCGTCTGATTGCGGACGCTAGCCCCGTAGCCTTAAGAGCTGTATTGGTACAGTTTGGCGAAGACAATGAGCCACGAATCATCTCATTTGCAAGCAAAAGTCTATCAGATGTTGAAAAACGGTACCCGCAAACGGAAAAAGAAGGCCTCGCTTTGGTTTGGGGTGTGGCGAAGTATTATTATTATCTGGCTGGACTGGAGTTCGAAATGGTGACCGATCACAAGCCATTGGAGGCGATTTTTAAGCCCACATCGAAACCTCCCGCCAGGATTGAAAGATGGATTCTTCGACTGCAGTCAAACAAGTTTCGAGTTGTCTATAAAGCTGGAAAGGAGAACATAGCTGATTCCCTGTCACGGTTGTGTCAATTAAGCGACTCAAACTCGTTTGACTGGAATGGCGAGGAAAACATATTTCACATAATCTCAAGCGCAGTACCAACGTCCTTAACTATATCGGAAATTGTCGAGAAAAGTGCATCGGATAAGGACATATTAGACGAGATGGCCTGCCTAAGCAAGGACTCCTGGATCACCGCCGAGTCAAACCGTTACAGCCCGTTTCGTTATGAATTGTCAGTTGTGGGCAGTATACTCCTACGGGGTACTTGCCTGGTCATTCCGACATTGTTATGATCAAGAATCCTCGCCCTAGCGCATGAAGACCATCCTGGGGAGTCGGCGATGAAACGCAGGTTGCGTTCAAAGGTATGGTGACAGGGACGCAGAAAATTTTGTAAAAACCTGCAGGGATTGTTTAATAGTATCTCTTTCAGATAAGCCAACCCCAATGCAAAGGCACATTTTCCCTACAGCGCCTTGGAAGTTTGTAGCAGCTGACCTGTTAGGCCCACTTCCAAGCAACGAATTTGTATTAGTCTTAAATGACTATTACTCTTGATATATGGAATTTAAAATGTAGAGGTCGATTTCATCTGAAACCATTATCGAGGTCATGTCGGAAATTTTTATCAGGATGGGCATACCTGAGTCACTTTGGACTCACAATAGTAGACAATTTGTCAGCACAGAATTTAGCCAGTTTTGTCAAGTTCATAATATTGAGCAGATTACAACTCCTCCATACTGGCCTCAAGCCAACGGCGAGGTGGAAAACATGAACCGATCGTTAGTAAAGAGATTGAAAATAGCGTACTCCAATAAGAAATGCCTTAAACCAGAAATTCAAAAGTTCGTACTTTTTTAGAATCAGAGGAGAAGGATTCAGACTGTTTGAAAAAACATAAAGGGAAAGAGGCAGCAGACAAAAGGAGGGGAGCTAAGGAATCTAGCATTAGAGTGGGGGACATGGTATTACTTAAAAATGTTGTGTATCCGAACAAACTGACCACAAACTTTGACACTACTGAGTATCGTGTAGTCGAAGTAGACAGAAGTAAAGTTAAGGTGTTTGGAAAAGGGAAATACATAAGGAGAAATATGAGTCACTTAAAAAAGGTTCCTATAGCTGCAGAGGCGGTGCCATTCCCGGCGATGAAGGATGCTGAGAATTCACCCAGTCTTTTTCAGCAGTCCAACGATGTCCATCAACAGCCTAAAAAGAACCTCGAGCCCCATCAGTCCATCCCTACGGAAATTTTAGATGTTCAGGAGCCTACCGAGACGATCGCAAGTAGCGAGACAGGATTGAAGGTCCGTCGAAAGAACATTGGAGGGATGTGGAGACCTGTAGCGAAGCTGTGAATCCCTGGTTGATAACGATACCCCCTACAACGCGTAATCGATAGCAGGAGAAGCGAGAAGAGGAAGCACACATGAGGATGTCGGACAAGACGGTCCTAAGAAATAAAGAGATAAAAACTATATTCATACATGTGTTATTATTGACAGTGAAAACGCGGGTTAATACAACCCCCATTGTTTTTCCCTCCGCAACATTTTTTTCCTTGACGCCTACCCCCTATCTCTCCTCCCTATGGGGTCCCCATACAAAAAGGACATTTTTATAAAATTGACGCCCACATCTTTGAAACTCTTCCTAGGAGGATAAAATGTATGACAAACTCCCATTATTTTTTAATTTCCAACATTTTTGTTCTTGGCAACCACCCTCTGTCGCCACTCCTTAGGGGGGCTCCCATACAAAATTGATGAAAAATGCATAATTGTATGGATCAGAGGGTGGTTGCCAAGAAAAAAAATGTTGGGAATTAAAAAATAATGGGAGTTGGTCATACATTTTATCCCCCTAGGAAGAGTTTTTAAGATGTGAGCGTCAATTTTATAAAAATGTCCTTTTTGTATGGGGACCCCCATAGGGAAGAGAGATAGGGGGTAGGCGTCAAGGAAAAAAGTGTTGCGGAGGGAAAAACAATGAGGGTCACTGGTACATTTGACCCCTCTAGAAGCTACCCCTGGGCAGCTATGACCTTATATATAAATTTTTGACCATTTATTGTGGACTTTGACCTTGATGCGGGATCACTTCCCCCCACCCCACCCCCAAAATATTTTGGGTAGCGCATTTTTTTACCCAACCTCGCAGATTGAGAGGCTGGAACAAGTTGAGATCCCATAGCTTAAAATCTCCATACATCACTAAAACATGCCTAATGCGTATGAATATACGTTTAATTTCAGTGCTTCCCAACCGATAACACGTTTAAAACGGGTGCTACATGTTTCCTTTGCGTGCCTGCCACATCAACAGAATCTAAAAGTTCAGCAAAGCCGGAAGCATTATAAGTGATAGACGGGCTTTCTTAAAAGCCAAAAATGTGGACATACAAAAACTTGAATCTAAAAGATCTCAATTATTTATGAAAAGACGTCATCGTTTAAGTTTTTATGTATTATTCTTACGAAAAAAATTGGAGTCTAAAGGTCTCATTAATTTAAGCAAGGAAATCGTTCAATTAATATTACTCATAAAAAAAAAGGTTGAATCTGTAAGTTCTAATTGATTAATCATTATTTATTATAATTAAAATTATTATAAATTTATAATAATGAAATTATTATTTAATATTATATAAGTTTTTAAGCATTCTACTTTAAAGTTTTTATTTAAATAAATATAGCTAATATACGTATGTTTATTCTGTTTTTCATTTATTTAATTGCATGTGGAGAAACCGATATTGATAATATCGACTTTTTGTCTAAAAACCATCGAAAAAATCGAATAGCGTCACCATCGATAGTTTTGCAGCTCTAATTTATGGCATAGTACGTGAATATGACGGTACTATTCGACAGTCTTCTTCTTCTTTCACTTTAAATCACAACAGCTTAACGGTCTTAGCTGCTGCTATTAATGCCCGCTAGTCGTTTCTGTTTCGTGCGAGCTGGTACAAGTTTCTCATACCAAGCTTGGTTATGTCTACATAAATTCTAAAACGACGAAAAGTCGGAAAATTGGTTATCCGCGAATATCTAGGAAACGGAAACTAAGATATGGCTTTGAAATGCCAAATCGTAATCAGCATGAGTAGACAAGCAGGATTTGTACTATTCACTTGTTCTGATACATATTTTGCTTTTGGCGATAACGCAAATTTATGTCATTTATTATTTATTGTTGGGGAAATAGCGCACTGCGGCCAGTCCTGGTCTATTGTGCCCCCTTACTGAGTTTACAACTCTCCTATCAGCCCTTTTTCCTGTGTAAAGGTCAGGATTTTCGTGGGATCTAGGTTACTGATATTGTTTAGGTATCAAGTGTGATTCCCAAATCTGCTGAGTTTTCGCCTCGCAAGAGCATCGTAGTGTGCTAGTTTATGCTCAGAGGACTCCTCCTTCTCTTCACAATATCTGTGTAGTTGGGTGCTTGCTATTCCTAACTTGTACATGTGGCTCCGAAGTCTGCAGTGGCCCGTGCAGAGTCCAATCAGAATCCTGAGAGCATTCTTTCTATGTTGGATTAATTTTTGAAACCTTTTGAGGTTGTGGCCCACTATTATTGCTGTAGCTTTTCTCATCCATATGGTCTTTACCCAGGAGGCTGTTCTAATAGTATTCTCTTCCTTTCTAAGGAGACTTTTTATGGAGTGTTGGCCTATGCCGCAGTAGGGTTCCGGACCTACAATTGCGGTGGCTGCACCCTTGCGTGCCAATTCGTCGGCCAATTCGATTCCGGCGATGTTGTTATGTCCCGGTATCAATCTTAGGGTCTGGTTGTTCCTGCTGCCTAGTTGGTCCAATTTGTTTTTTGTCTCTAAGACTAGCTTTGAGGTAATCATATTGCTGCTAGTCACATTGAGCACAGTTTGGCTTTCTGAAAGGATAGCTTTTTCTCTGTTTTGGTAGTTCTTTCCTATATTAAGGTTTGCACAACGTGAGACGGCACATACTTCGGCTTCAAATAAGCTTGTAAATTATCTGATTGCCTCAGACCTTTTCGTTCCCGGCTCTGCTACCCCAAGTCTTGGTGGGGTGCGCTCATTCTGATGGCCATGTGACCTATTGTGCAGGTGCAGTGCCCCGTTATGACTCCATTCAAAGTTCTAATCCTGTTCTTGCTGAGGTGTAGGAGTTGGGAAGTTCTTTTAGGTGAGTATCTGGGCCAGAGTGGTCGGGAGATCACCAGCTCCTGTGCCTTCCTCCGTCTTCGAACCGTCTGTATAGATGGTAAGCTCATTCTTCTGGATGGCAGTTGCTTTCTCTCCGGGAACCGGGTTCTAAAATTGTCGTTCCATTTTTGAGATGGTAAACAGTAGTCACTTCCCTTTGCCTCTGCAGTTATTACTATTCAAGCAGGCTGCTGCTGTGGCCTGTAGTAGATGCTTTGATAAGTTAAAGTTCCCGGAGTCTTGCTGCGCTTCTCGCTGCTGTATACTTCAGGAAAGTGTCTTCAGGTGCCAGGATCAAAAATACATCCTCTGCCGACTGGGCGGTACAGCGCAGGGATCCTGTTATACCCAAGCAAGCCGCTCTTTGAACCTTATGAAGATTATTTAGATGGGATTTAATGTTTGCCGCCTTCCATCAGACTTGCGCTCCATATGTAATTATAGGTCTGACGACCGCTGTGTACAACCAGTAAATGATATACGGTTGCAGTCCCCATCTCCTACCGAAAGTCTTTTTGCAGGCGTAATATGCTCCCAATGCCTTCCTCATTCTATCCTCGGAATTTCACTTTCCAGGAAAGTTTCGAGTCCTGAATGAGACCAATATACTTGGCGTTACTGACTATGCTGAGCCTCGTTCCTCCAAGGGATGGCGGTATGAACTCAGAGATTTTAAATATCCTAGTGAACAGCACTAGTTGGGTCTTCTGTGTGTTGACCCCTAGACCGTTTTGTTTTACCCACCGAAGGGTTTTAGCAAGAGCAGATTCCAGTAGATCACTGATTGTGGATAAGAACTTACCCGTTACCACTAAACCAGGTCATCTGCGTATTCTGTCACCCTGCAGCTGCTATGCTCCATGGTAAGAAGAAGTTCGTTGAGATCCAGGTTCCAAAGAAGTGGGGAAATGATTCCCCCCTGTGGAGTGCCTCTCGATGTTCTACTTCTTTTGTTGCTTGCACTGAGATTAGAGTTGATCACCCGGCTGCTAAACATGTTCCTTAGCCAGTGAGTAATCATCGCGTGTGAGCCAATCTTGGCAAGAGCTGCCGTTATCGACTCGGTCCTGACATTGTTGAGAGCTCCCTCGATATCGAGAAAGGCTGCCAACGCCAGCTCCTTCTGATTCAGTGATTAGTCTATGCTAACTACCACTGTGTGTAGAGCGGTGTCAACAGACCTACCCTTAAGGTAGGCGTGTTGCACACCGCTAAACGTGCGTGGTGTGAGCTTAGTTCTCAGGTGAAGATCTAAAAGTCGTTCCATCGCTTTCAGCAGAAACGATGATAGACTGATGGGCCTCAAATCTTTGGCGATTTGTGGTTTATGTTCCCAGAGTTGGGAATGAACACCAATCTCACTTTCCCCCAGCTTTCTGGAATAAAACCTGTGAGGAGACATCCCTTGAATATCTTTGTCAGCCATGGCAGCAGATTTAGGATCGAAAGTTGCAACATGACTGGATGGTTGTCATCCGGTCCTGGTGATTTATAGGGTTGGAATGACGTGATAGCCCAGATTATCTTTTCCTCGGTGAGGATTTCCTCAATCATCGTCGTGTCTATTTCACTTTCTCATAGTGCCTCGCTGATTTGTAGGTCGGTGGCCCCGACCTCTGGTTCAGCATCTAGGCAGCACCATCGGATGTGTTGTCGAATGCTCCCATGTCTTTTTTTGTTTTCTCGAGCATCTTCCCAAGTTAATATAATGCCGTGTCGGTCGAACGAACTGCTCTTTACGCGTGCTGTGTTGATTGGAGGGGTGCCTCTTTTAGCAGCGTACTTCGTTTGCTATTGTCCACTAGCTTTTCAATCGTTTGAATCTGAAGGACTTGAGGTGAAGACTACCCTTGCTCTGCGCCAAGCACCCAGTTGCCAGACTGCTGGTCATGATCTTCCTCAGGATAGGTAGAAGTATGTCCTTTCTTTCCTGCAGGAATGCTGGATAAATGTTATCTGGTCCGGGGGATTTGAAGGGCTGGAATATTCCAATTGCCCAATTACACTGCGGACACAACTTTCTTGGCTTCTGCCCAGTCGGAGCCACAAGGGTGATAGCAGTACACTTGGTCGTCACATTCTTCCACGGGGATGATTCCCGGGTAGTGAGTGTCTAACAAGAGACGTACTTTCTCCTCGTTGCTCATTGTATAGACATCGTTAGCTTTTCATGGTCAGGACTCTATGTAATCAGGCTACTTCTTTCGTGTCTTCAATGGACTCGCAGAATTTCCTATAATTCTTTCTTTTGGCTTTCGTTATCTCGCTATTGTATATTGCTATTGTGTATTGTTAGGGCCTGCTTGTATTTATTTATGCTAGTCCCCATTCTTTTTGGCTTCATTAAAAAGAATTCGGGTCTTGTTTCTGAGTTTCTGCAGGGTAGAATTCATCCAAGGAGCATAATTTTTCTCTTCTCGATTTGGTAAGAGGGCAATTCTCTTCGTACGCATCGATTATACTCTTGTTTAGTTCATTCACTATAATTTCTAGTTCTAGGCATATGATTAAATAGCGTGGAAGTGAAGCCTCCCCAATGGTTTTTTCAATCTTAATTGGATTATTCTATGGTCTGACATAGATTCCTCTAGTGAGACCTGCCAATCCTTTAGTTATTGCGAATTTCTGGAGTTGAAGTCAAGTACTTCCTCCCTTACTCGAGTTACAATTGTCGGGACAGATCCTACATTACATATTTCCAGGTCAAGCCTGGATAAAAATTCAAGAAAGCACTCACCTCGATCGTTCACATCGGAGCTTCCCCATGCGATGGGCATTTGCGCCTGCAGTAGTCTGCCAGGGACGACACCTTTTGTGGGGGACATGTTCGGTCTCCAGCGAAGTAGGCAGAGACGATGTCCGTGGTCTTTTCCTGCTTCGCCTCGGTGGTCGCTATCTCGACGCAGTCCCTACAGAGAAATTCTGAAAGGTAAGAGTCACCGCCCTTATACCACTGCCATTTGCAGCTGCCTTTGATGCGGCCCTGGACGTGCTGGGCATGCCGCCAGGGTCTTCCTCGGGGGCGGCTGCCTGTGAGGGGGTTCTAGCCGTTGTATCTTTCGACGTCACGGCTGTGCACTGACGCTTCGGCGAAGCAGTTGGCGGCGTAATGTTGGTGCTATTTCTCTTTGGGCCAGGGGTGCATGACTGCACCTCTTATGCCAAAGTTCTTGGCTTCTTTGCCACCCGGAGGGCTCCAGAGGACGTGGGCCGTGTTCCCATTGGAGGAGGGGATAATCCCTCTTCGTTCCAATATTCTTCGTCACCGCAGGAGCTCCGTTAGGACCCCGTGGTGGGGTTCTGCGCACTAGTGCGCGTTTTCCCTCTTACGAGGCCTGGACACTTCCGGATCATCTGCCTCTCTTCGAACTATCTCGCGACAGCGGTGGATGGGATATCCTGCTGTACTTTTATGTTTTGACTTTTCTTTATGTTTTGAAGGGCCATTTTTTGGGGCTTACTGAAGTTTGACCACCAGTCGCGGCCCGGGTGCATGTAATAACGCGGGCGTTATGTCCGCGGTCGTTATTACATGCACCCTCGCGGCCCACAAGGCTGGCAAGGCTGCTTAGAACTGGCGGTCGCCACTTGCCAGAGCCCACCATTTTAGATTGTACTATTTCTTATTTGTTACCCTTAGTCCGGCCCGCGGTGAGATGTGTGGGATGGGAAAGGGGTAGGTTTTGTGTAGGAATTGAGTGTGTGTGAGGCTACCTATAGCAGACTGCAACTCAAGCGCCTTGTCGGTGCGGCCTGCCACCCGCTGGCTGTTCAGGACTGCTTATTTGTGGATAAGCCCACTTGTTCGCAGCTAACCTCCATAAGAAGACCGTTCGCTATCCGAAACCGGCGACCCGTCCAATGCCCAACCGCAAGGCCACGTAAAAACCATCTCTCAAGTTCTTCGGGAATCAGACTTTTTATTTCATCAATGCATATATTTAATTATAATTAAAGAATACCACGCAAAATGTAATAAAAATAAAACTGTAATACACAATAAAGAACCAATGATTATAACAGAAACCCCCAAATAAAGCCTTTGACATAGTCCAAATGGAAACAATTGGACTCCTAATAAAATCGGAAACAAAAATGAATAAGTCACTTTTCTTTGCGATTTGACAAAATATTTAATTTCAATACCAATAAAGAGCAAACAAGCAATAGTATTTTAGTTCAAGCTATATTTGACAACTTTATTTTGATCTACATAAATAAATGAAGAACATAAAAATAATTTACATAAGTATAGGAGATTTAGTCTTATAGCCTATGTTCATTATGACAACATATTTCGAAATGTACATTTATTTTTTTGAGCGTTTCCATAGAATATGTACATATTTTGTTAAACAAAAAAAAATATAGAGCGCGTTCACCAGCATAAATCGATGACAAAAAATCGACAATTTTTGTTAGATTGTGCTGCTGAACAGGCATGATGTGCAATCATGATTGCTAATTTTCGTGATTGTGTTAGATGTGAATACATCAAAGAAATAGTTTGTTAGAATTGCTTGATTGTGATTTGTTATCGATAGAACACAGCTGTCAGTTGTAAACAAACAAGTAATTTTGTCAAGGCAAATGCAAAATGAATGTGGGAACCCCTTTGTTATTAATTTATGAACTGGCACACTGAAAAAAAAATCTGGGATTTCCGGGATCAATTCATGCCGAAATGGTTATAAAAATGGGTTGATCCTGGAATGGCATAAATCATTCCCGACAGGAACCACTTAAGTACGGATAATTTTTTAAATTTTGATCCCGCTTATAGCCTGGCCGAACTTAAACTCATCCTCCTTTTCGAACATAACTTAGTCCCATAAGAGATAATATTCTAGTTCGGTAGAGATAGATTTGTGCGCTATATCCGAACTCATCTTTGTGATAACATTCTAGTTCGGTAGAGATTGACTTTTTTTATTTATATATTTTCTGATATTTTCTTCAGGCAATATAGATATTGTTTTTGCATTTAATAAAATAAAATATTTTTGTAATAAATATTAAATTTATAAATATTTTCCGCTATAATACTCGTTCTAGCTTAGCCACTTTTGATTGGGCAGAAATCGAATCGTCTTCATTGGCAAGCTGCAAGTAGAAAAAATTTAAAGATTAAGCTGATAACTAATGCAGATAACTATAAAAGTCTAGATTAATACTTTAGATAACTAAAAATGTCTAGAAGTTTCGAAAAATTGTGGCATGCGGAGTGGCAAAACACAAAAACATTCTTGATCTGGTGGCGATTTTGATACACAAATTTCAATCTACTTACTTCAGTCTGATTCCACCAGAACAGCTTCTGTCTAAGGTCCATACGAGGGCCTAAATCAGGAATCGTTTCTTTAAGGTCTTTAGCTGTTAAAAGCTTTAAGAGCTCGAACTTAATACCCGCATCTGTAAATAATGGAATTAATGTGATAAATGTAATGACAAATAAACAATATACCTGATAAACTAGCATTTAAGTATTTTTGTGTTTACATGCAAACGTTAGTTTGGTGTTTAGTGCGTGCGTCTGATTTTTCGCTTGGGTGTGAAGACATATATACATACATATGTAAAGCCCGGTGTCGAAGCAATGCCTTGAATTCACATATGTATGTACGTGTGTGTATGCAAGCGGGCAAGAATATTCTTGTCCGCTTGCATACACACACATACACCGCCGCAGTAATTACAACACTTTACAATACAACACAATACACTTTACTCTCACCTGCCAAATTCTCCACTATATGGAGCAAGTTGTTGCTCTCTCAAGTTGTTGATTTTTCATCGGCCATTTCATTTTTTTTTAGTTTTATTCACTTTTTACTTCAACTGCTTCTAGCAAGCATCACACAAAGAATGCTGGCAAGCCGAAAAGCGGTCAATGCTGCATGCAAAAAGGAGATCGAACAACGATGAGAGAAGCAAAGAGAGCCAATGTGCCTTTGCTCTCAGGTTTTTCGCTCTCTCACTCCCTCAATTGGTTGTTAAGTACGATCCGTATATAAATCAATCTTTTTCGGAATGATAAATGCCCACTCGTACTTAAAAATTTAATCCTACTGTCAGGATCAAATCACACTTTTTAGGATTACAAAATTCCCGGCATTTTTTTTTCTGTGCAGAGGTCGTGGATTCGCAAGTAGCTCACGGAAATTCGTGCCAGGCCCTGAAGTCTTCACTGGTTGTTGCGGAGGAGGAAAACTTGAAAAGCCGCCTCTTCAAAAAGAAGCAGCCACCGCGTACTCAATTGTTGTGATAGTACAAAAATATAGAATGGACAAATTCAAGGATTATTTCATGATGTGCCGTGCATCGTTAAGGACTCTCAGCTCATTGCCCACTAAATACTTTATTAAAATGAACATTTGCAGACCCTTCTCTGCGTTGCCCTGGATGAACTAATAGCGAAAGTAACTCTTAATAAAACCCAGCGTTATGTCATTTGGCTGCTGGCAAAACACAGGAGTTCTTCATATTACTAAATGACCATTTTGAAATAGGAAAAAGATCAGGCCATCAGATATTCGAGTTTGTTGTGTTCTCGCAGGGATTACAACAAATATTAAAAGGCTAACAAAGTTTAGAGGAAAATTCAAGTATATTCTAGGAGCAGTTGCTGCTATTGACGACGGTCATATAAATTTAACAGTCTGTTCTAAATTTTATTTAGCTATTAGTTGCCAAAAATTCAAAACTTCCGCCAACAAAAATATATCGATGACTTTGTTGTCTTAAAATTCTATCAAACACGTTCACCAGCAGCCAAACACATTTTTGTTGATTGATGATTTATGTTAGATGATTGGTGTGTGCTGGTGAACGCGCTCATATTTTTTCATGCCCTTACCGAAATTTGAACTCGGGTCTTCTTGATTTCTAGTCTCAGTCCTTAACCTCTACACCATTGCTGCTAAGATAGAGTAGCCAGCTAAATGTGCTATATAACTCTGAATTATCTTTTCTGGCTTCCATGAATTTCAAATGACATAGATAAAAAAAAATGTGAAAACCTTCGGGGTGAATGAACACATATTTGAAATATGTACATTTGTTTTCCTATGGAGAATAAGTTACATATTGTTTGATATGTGATAATATGTGAAAATATGTACATATTTGCTATTGGTGAAATAGTCTTTTATAGCCTGATTTCACAGACACATATATGTACATTCGGCCAAATATACATGTTTTTGACAAGGCCTGCTATTTACATTTGCTACACCCAACTTCTATGGCAGCTATACTATATAGTTGTGCTATCAAACTTTGTGGAATTTTGTGAAAGCAGAAAACTGATAAATACGATAAATGAAGGGATTTGAGGAAGGAACCCCTAAAAAGTTAATTTTTCAACAGGACAACGCATCAATGCACGTCAGCCGTGAGACACGTTCTTGGCTTGAGGGCAATAATGTTCTGTTTTTGGAGAGGCCCGCATGCTCCCAGGACATGAATCCGATGGAATACCTGTGGGCGTTGCTGTTCCGAAGGATTTATGCTTAAAACACTAAGTACAATAATACTAAGAAGTCAAATGGGCAGTCATTAAGGTATGGGAAGAACTGTCCCCTAGTGATTTAAAAAATCTCGTAGACAGTATGCTTACTAGGATCTATGAGTCAATTAGTGCTAAAGGAGGTTACACTCGTTATTAAAGTGAATAAAAATATATTAATTAGTTAACATTTTTCTATAGTTTATTTAATTTAGTGAAGTGCGGCCATAATTATGCACCTCGCACAAAACGGAAAAGAAACATAACGGTTAATTTTTGCATTGAGAGTGTTGATGTTTTTAATCTATTTTCACTCATTTTCAACGCTCTTTCAAACGGTAGTCGCAAAGCTTTTCTAGCTGCTCTATTTCTACGCGTACACTGAAAAAACAAGGTGCGGCCATAATTTTGCACCAGAGTATATGCAGTGATCGAAAAAGTATTCAATTTTCTTGCAAGGTAAATGTCAAAAAATATACCTAGGTAAGCTATAAGGTTTACCAGTACCTAGGTAAAGGTAAAGGTACAAAAAAGGTTCTTTTAAATGTAAAAGAATGGTTAAAAATATAATACTGTGCTTATTGTGTTTTATGATATCTCGATTTTTTAACATAACAGCTTCGAGTATTTCGTCACCTTGTCTGTTTCTTTTTTGTGAATTAGGCCCGACAGCTATAAATTCTTTCAATAGGGGTAGAGCTAGGCAAAATGGTATTATACTTATAAAAAAAAAATTACAAATATTTTTATACTTAAGCTGAGATTCAGAAGATTTGCTATTATTGCCAAAATAAGTTAAGGCTTCCATTTCGATATTAGAGTTTGCATAACAACTCTCAGTTTCATCCAATCTTCCGTTACTGGTATCTAAAAAGTCTTCAGAATCCTTTGTTTTTGAACTCTCATTGACAACAGTTTTCAAATTTACCGAAATTTCTTCCATAAGCCAATCTTGAAAACACTTTACAATTTAGTTGTATTAATATGGTTCAATTTAAATTCTGGATGTATCATAGTGGACAAATCCAAAGCCTTTGTCTCGCTAGAAGTCAAGTTTTCAATTAAAGAAAATCGTTTTAAAACTCTTTTTTTAAGAGCATCTTTAAGTGGATCACAACATTTCAGATTATTCAAGCATTGAAGTTTATGTATTACTAGAAGTAAAGTAGGCAGAAAAATCCTAAATAACGAGATTCGCCCTGCAAAAGATCAAAATCCGTAGCGATCGCTAAGGAAGAATAGTAGAGCCTGTTCAGCATATATACAGCTGAACTATACAGGCCTATTACCTTTAAACTAGACTCTTCTAAAAACTGTAAAATATAAATTCTTTACAGAAGACGGATGAACTATCTGTACTGTTCCACATATATTGGTATTTCTAAGTCCGTATTTGCTATGAACTGCTGCTAATATAGTAACAAGTATTTCATGTGTAAGGAAAAATCTCACACGTTTATATGCGAGCACAAGAGAATGACGATGTCGATTGCTATCTATATAGTGGCCTGTTACACCGAAGTAGCTTTTGTTATTGCAACTCCAGATATCGGCAGTCGTACAAATAAAATGAGTATTTTGAAAAATACCAGCGATATTTTGTCTTATACAGTCGTGCTCCTATTTTCACTTTCGTAACAATTTCTCGATTTGAAACCAATTTTCAGTACAAAATTGGTCTTAACATCGCCAAATTATTGGGAAAGTGAAAATGGGAGCACGGCAAATAGTCCGCCTTACATATGAACCGCATGGACCGTATAGTTTTTAAACAGGGAATGTTTACTGGACGTCCAGTGATAGCCACAAGCAGATTTTCTTTTCAATATGGCAGAGCGTGACAGCATCTCGGCTAAAACTGAATCGGCGGGTAAAATTCTCTAGGTATGGTAAAAGGTACTCGAATTTTAAAATAACGAGGCAAGGTAATAGGTACACAAAATATGTATCTAGGTATGCAGTGGCGTATGCAGGATTTTTCCAGGGGGGGGGGTTTAAACGTAGGATCTACAGCAAGAAAAATTTTTTTTTATTTTTTTCATTTGCTTAAACGTGCTATTAGGGTCTTAAAAACATTCCGTACAACTTTCAAGCAGATCTGACAATATGCTTCTAAATATTGCAACCCTAAAATGCATCTCTGCTGATGCATTGGACTTTGACTGGTCGGAGCTACCTTTTATCAGTCCTGATAAGCGTCTAGGAATCACAATAGAAATGCAATTTTCCTTGCAGAACGCTGAGACCTCAGAAAATATGTTTTCAGTCACAGTTTCAGCATTTTTTCGCATATCTTCCAGTTCGGCTGTAATGGTCTTTGTATACTTCATCGCTGTTTCCAGGTCCGCTGATTCAGTTTGAAGAAGTCGGCTAAGTGGCAATGTGACTGCGAATATGGCTTCTATGCTTCTAATTGCACACCGAAACTCTGGGGTTTTAATTAATGTACCCAATTGATGTGCCAACGATGCACTTGTATTGTCATCCCATTCTGCAATTTCGCCTAGAGAAACAATAACTGCTGTCTGAAGTTCCAGAAACACCAGTACAGACTCGTGACGCTGAACCCACCGGGTTGGACACAGCTTCTTCAATTTTCTCGCTGAAGAAGTCGTTTCCAAAAGATCAATGTTTTTTGTTAAGACTGATTGCCGCTTTGGAGTATTAAAAAATGAGCAGATACTACTTAGTGATCCCATGCAGTTGCGAATTGATGGAATACTGCAAGCATCAGAAATGGCCAAGTTAAATGAATGTGCAGCACAATGGACATATATAGCATGTTCGTGTAAATTTCGAACATATTTTTGAGCTCCTTTAAAACGTCCACTCATTGCAGCAGCGCCGTCATATCCTTGACCAACCATCTTTTGAGTTTCGATATTTAGATGTTTCATCGTGTTGATAATTACTTCTGCCAAAGCTTTTCCAGCTACGTCAATGACAGGCACAAAGCAAAGGAAGTCTTCTCGTATATGTTTTTGTTTGACATCATAATATCTAAAGCATAATGGAAATTGCTCTACATTTGCGATATCCGTTGTCTCATCTGCGAGCACTGAAAATGCATTTGAGGAGTTGATTGCCTCAACAATGTGAGTCGTACTAACTCGGTTACATGCATTAATTATCTTGTTCTGGATTAGAGGACTTACATATTTGGCGTTTCTTGGCCCAGTCTCTAAATGCTGTTTCAGTTTGTTATCACCAGCGTCTACTCGATATCGCAGCAGCGCGCGAAAATTTCCGTCATTTTCGACCGACTGCTCCAGAATGTCATTTTGCTCAGCATGCCCACGTAAAGCAAGTCCTTGGCGACCCAGGAAGATCACGGTTTCAATAATAGATCGTAGGCTAGCTCTATTCCGACGCACTTGCTCCGCAAATGTAGTGTTTATTTGCGCATTGATTGAGTCGACACGTAGATTTTCAACTTCGTTTCGTGATACTTGCCGCAATTCAGCGGATTGATGGATGGGTGTTATCTGGTGCTTAATGAACATCTCGACCGCATCCTTCCAGTTTTTAAATGGCTCTTTAACCAGCTTTTTATGCATTGCTGAAGTCCCAAAAAAGACGCAAACGGCACAAAAGGCACCATCCGTAGACATTGAGTAAGTTAGCCATGGCCAACGAGACAGCCAATTGCGATTAAAACGCAAGTTTCGCTTTTTTACTTTCCGGAAATTTAAATGAGACTGGTGGAACCTGAATGCGTTGCATAAACCATTGGTGCCTTTTGCCATCTGGGATGATTTGATTGACAAAACACACTATATCTTGTTTAGAATCAGCATCTTCAAAAAATATGGCAACTTCACTTGCCACTTCACCTGCTGCATTTGTGTTTACAATCAATGACACATTTGTACCGTCAATTTCATTTGTATCACTTTTCTTCTGTTCTTTAGAAAAATAGTACGTCAAATCATGACTTTTTCTTTTCTTTGAAGTCATATTAATTGAATTAAAGTCAAATGCTAAAGAATGGAACGAGCGAAGTCCACGCAATTATTGGAATTGAACTAGATCAAACCAATAGTTCACAACAGTGAAGACGAAAATTATCCAACACTAAACCAGGGCTAGACCATCAAAAATTTTATTTTATTTTTTTCAGAAAAGAGAAAAGTGATTTCTCGCCAGGGGGGGGGGGCATACGCCACTGTAGGTATGTACCTACGTATTTGTACCAACGTACTTCCAAAGACTGACTATAGGCAGCTAGCCTAAAATGCTGAGTCTGCCATTCCAGCGCTGTGCGACTCACCGTAATTTAAGCCCTTTTGTTTACTTGTATGCGCATTGCACATACATATGTTATGTACTGAAACATATGTACGTGCATAAGCACAGCCGCGACTTTATGTATTTAAGTCATTTAATAAAGAATCGTGTAGACTTGCCTGACCATACGGGCAAGTTTCGTCAACCAAATTATTTTATCTGTTTATTGAACCGACTTCGCACTACAAAGGTACGTCCTGAAGGGGTCAGTCATAAATTCTTCAATATAATACAAAGCGCACTTGAAAAGTGTATTATAACGCATAGAAGGAATCATCTCCGACCACATAAAGTATATATATTCTTGGGTAGCTTGACGAGCTAAGTCGATTGAGCTTTGTCCGCCAGGATCGGATGACTACATCTTGTAGGTACGACTGGAACGATAAGTCGGAAAATGGATTGTATTGATATTATTTGTTTTCAGACTGATCTGCAAAATTTGGTCAAAGTCGATAGCCATTTGACCAAATGTATTAAGACTTTGGCACAGACGGCGCACAGTGGCGCCCTAAGAACAAATGAGGTGCCAAAAATAAAAACTTCATGAGAGTTTACGGTATTGAATAAACTCATCTTATAGGAAATTGCATAGCTCGTAAATAACTCTCAACCTTATTTTCAGTTCGCTCTGCTCACGTCACTGACCGAAAGAACAAAAAAAAATTGGGCTCGGGCTTTCCTTATCCGAATATGTGCTGCAATCGCACTCACTGTTAAATGGCTGTGGTTGAACCCACAGCATTGATCGGGCTGCCTGCAACCGAGTAAAAGGCCCAGGTCAGTCAATCGTTCATATGCTGTGTGTTTTTCGAAGACCAAAATGCAAAATGTTATTATACCCGTTACTCGTAGAGTAAAAGGGTATACTAAAGTCGTGCAAATGTATGTAACAGGCAGAAGGAATCATATCCGACCATATAAAGTATATATATTCTTGATCAGCATCAACAGCCGAGTCGATATAGCCATGTCCGTCTGTCCGTCTGTCCGTCTGTCCGTCCGTCCGTCCGTCCGTCCGTCCGTCCGTCCGTCCGTCTGTCTGTATGAACACCTAGATCTCAGAGACTAGAAGAGCTAGAGCAACCAATTTTGAAATGTAGACTCCTATTGTCTGCACGCAGATCAAGTTTATTTCAAATTTTTGCCACGCCCACCCCCGCCCCCACAATAAAAAATGGTGAATAACTCCCGCAATTTTTGAGATATCGATCTCAAATTTAAAACGTAGATTAATATTCGCAACATCTATAAGCCCTGAAATTCATTAAGATCGGATGATAAATAGCCGAGTTAAAAAAATGTTGCATACTTTTCGGCTGACCCACCTCAGGCATAAAGGAAAGCTATTAAACATTTGTTTCCATGAGTAACGGGTATATCGAAGTCGGTTAGAGCCGACTTTAACTTACGCTCTCGTTTTCAATAGGTTGCGTGTGCTAGAACTATGCATAAGCAAAGAGAGACTCAGTGTGAGAGAGAGCATATAGTTCATCGCATACATTCATATAGATAGCCGAGCATTACACACCGCTGCATACATACGAAGAAGACCGGTTTCCGGAGAATCGGTTTCCGCTAACAGCGATCCAACAGCGAGCTGTTAGCGCTCACAAGCCTGTTAACCGTAACGGCAAAACTGTTTGAATTTGAATTTAAACTTTTTAAATATAGTTTTTAGTTTTCTAAGGAGAAAAAAAGTGTAAAGGTCGCGGAACTGACCAATTGCCAGAGAGGAAGCGAGTCCCGCAGGAGCAAGCCGGACTACCCCTCCAAAAAAACGAAAAGGTCCTGGCCCAACCACCACCGAGCAGATCCGTGTATTGGTCAAAATGTTGGATGACATTGTGTGCTTGGTGAACCAAAAAAAGCCGATAGTGCGTCATATCAACCAGACCATGAAGGATCTGCTATCTAAAATGACGCAAATCCATATTAGCGTCTGTGAGAGTTTGGAATTGGCGCTAGCTGAACCCATCTTCTGCTCCCGTTGCAATGTGCCTCTGGGAGGGACCCGAAGGCTCACCAATCGTATACGCAACAAAGGAGTACATAGCACCCAAAAAAGCTGATTTCTGAGCGCAAACAACGCCCATTCTGGGAGGGATCACGCAAAGCGCGGAACGCTGCAAGTCAGCCTCAGCGCAGGCTGAGTGTTCGACCCAGACCTCCCCAAGGGGTCGTAAACAAAGCGCTACTGCGGCCATTAACCGTGCTCCAATGAGTGGAAGTTCAGTGACTGCTGTAGTTAATGCTGAACGTGCTGGTGCAGGAAACACCAGCAGGCGTACAGGCACCAGACCAGGTCCTAAGGAACCGTGGCAGATGGTAGGCAAGAAAGGAGGGGGCTCAAAGCGCCCTGAAGCGCCAATCCAAAAACCTCGAGCAGACGCACTTGTAATCTCTGGTAGAGCCGGACTGTCATACAGCGAAGTCCTTAACATGGTCACTAGGCGGCAGGATGACCAGCTGAAAAACGTTGGCGAAAAGGTCAAGAAGGTTCGCCGCACAGCCAATGGCGACCTGTTGCTAGAACTGAACGGGCCAGGCCTAGAATGTACCCAGCAACTTAAGGCAGAGATCGAGCAGGTTCTAGGGGACAGCGGGGGTATCCGTGCTCTCACACCGGAAACCCGGCAGGAAATTAGCGACCTCGACTCGCTGACCACTCGACAGGAGATTGCGGAAGCCTTGGCTGCCCAAGCTGGCATCCCTCTAGAAGCCTGCAGCATCAAAAGCCTGCGTAGCTCACGCGCTGAGACACAGGTGGCCATTGTCACCATTCCGACAAACCACGCCAAGCGGGCACTTGACCTGGGAAAGGTCAAAATCGGATGGACCCGCTGCCGTATAAAGCAGCGCGAAGGAGTAAGAAGGTGCTACAGGTGCCTTGAGATTGGGCACATTGCTGCTGGTTGCAGGAATTCAGTGGATCGCACAAACTGTTGCCTAAAATGCGGAGAGGTTGGGCACAAGATAGCCGCTTGCCAGAACGCAGCGAGATGCTACCTTTGCAGTGCCAAGGGCACTCAGGATGTGAACCATCAAGCGGGCAGCCGTGCGTGCACACTGTCTCGTCGCAATGGAGCGCCCAAACAGCCCAAACATGCAGTTGATTCAACTTAACCTGAATCACTGCATCACTGTAGATTCTGATCAAGAATATATGTATATACATTATAGGGTCGGAGATGATTCCTTCTCGCTGTTACATACTTTTGCACAAACTTAATATACTCTGTGTAAAATAGTCTATAAAGTTTTACTTTAAATGTGAAATCATTTATTTTGTGTTGAATTCTGATTCGTTTTATTACACAGGAATAAAATGATTAAGACTTATCTCAGAATTTAATTTTTTCAATATTAATAATAAGTAGTACTTATACCGGTACGTAATAGCGAAATAAAAATCCGGGTACCGTATGGAATCCGAAAACCGAAATTAATTGAAAACCGAAACATTCACCGGTACCGGAACCGAAATTCGTTTCGGGATTAAGCCCTGACTTGAAGGTTTAAATATCATAAAGGTCGTTAAAACATACATACATGTAAAAAACGCTAGGCACGGCGTCGTTGTTGAAACTAAGAAAAGTTTCGTTTATAGGGCGGTATCCACGGGTCGGCAAAAAATTTCTTGTGAAAAAGTTGATATTCCGCAGATTCTTAACAGAGTCTGCTAAACCTATGTTAATAACACGATAACACAGTTTACTCTGTCGATAAACGTTTCAAAGAAACCTTGCGCTGCTCCGGCGCTGTTAAATATGCCCGCGAAGTTATAATCAACAACAATTTGAAGGATTATGAATATAACATATTTAGTGTGCTATTTTAATATATTTTTATTATTAAATGAAATTAATAATAAATTAATCGTTCTTATCATTATGACTTTTGACAATCTGCAGTATTAGCGCAGTGAACGTTGGTAGCTGCCTCTTCCGACATTTTCCTTAAAATTGTGTCTGGCACAATTAATGGCATGAAATGCAGTTCGATGTAATCCCAAACAGCGGCACTTAACTAACACCTCGCACTTGGCTGCCACGGCAAAGATTTCGTTCATCTTGATTGGAAAGTAATTCTCGCATTTCTGGCGATTTGCCTCCGTAAAGTTGGTCAGGTCAGCATGATGATCTTCTGGATGTACTGCTGTTGCATGTGTGACTTGGCTCGAAAATGGTATTGGGCATCGGACCCTGGGTGGTCAGGGCACTGCCAGGGAAACGTTAAGAAATGGAAGTGATTTATAAAGTTGAACTTTGGTTCGCCCATTTCTTACCTTTATATAATTGGCATTGATGTAGGGCACATCCTCGTTGCCCGATCCGCTTTTGCTCGGTCACCTTCAGGGGGTCATTTTAGGCTGCACTATCCGCTATACTACCGCTTGAAAGGAGGCCAGCAGTTCGCGGTCCACTGAACTGGGAGCGGGCATTTGGTTTGTGGCCGTTTTACTGTCGCGATCATTGAGCACCGGCGGCTGTTCAATGATTTTCCTTTTGGTCTGGTAGCTGTGATCGAAGACATAGTTGAGGCGAATCAAATCGAACTGATTGAGGGGACTGGAGTGTGAAGTGTTTGAATGCTGGCCAAATAGACTTTAAGCTCCTCGCTTGTGGTTTGTGGTGACAGGAGACGCCACATGATGTTGCAGACCGTGCTCCGGTCCGCCGGTGTCTGGCGGGCTTATCCGCCAAGTCCCGCATTTCGCTCCTCACTTTCATGGCGTTTATTAAATTCAGCTTGCCCGCCATAGAAAGTGCCATTAGGCGACGCTTTCTGAAGGAATCTTTTTTTTCATTTTTCATTTTCAATTTGGCCATTCAATTTCGCAGCACAAATTAGAATAAAAACCTATTTTGTTCACGTCACGGCAAAAAAGAGGCGTTAACAGCACTTAAAGCACTTAACAGCGATTGAACAAGACGTAGTGACAAACGTAAGCGTTTTTCGCGATTGGTAGAAACCGAATTTGAAACGGCCACACACAAAAATTCCTAAGCAGTTTTTTTTATATAGAGTTTTTCATTTCGCGGCCGTTTTCGTGTCCATGGACAGCGCCCTTATAGCATCAAAAACCCCAGTTGGAATGCAATTCTGCACTCAGACTTATTGGTCATTGTGTTAGCAATGGAGAGAAAATCTCTCTCACTAACAATATAAAATCATTGGGGGACACACACACGTACAGCATATTTGCATATTTTGAACCGCTTGTCCGATTTAAGTTCTGATTGCACACATCTTATTTTTATTGATCAATGATCTAGGTCCGCTAAAAACAATTTTACATAAATTCCAAAATAACCTTTTTTTTATGAAATTACATAATGATTCTGTGCTAACCATTTTCTGATTTTGTTGCAAGTCTGTTGGAATTTGTAAATTAACGTCACCAATTCAACTTGTAATCAATTAAAATGCCGAAAATGAGTGATAGAAACACACTTTGAATTCAAAAATGGCTAAGAGATTTGCCATCAAACTGTTTTGCAATACATATTTACATAACAGGCACCCGGCTTCAGAATTTTAAACACAATCAGCCATGCTCCCATTTTCGCTTTCGTAAAAATTTTGCGACTTAGAGTACAAATTTGGTACAAAAACCGGTTTGAAATCGTAAAAGTTTTGCGAAAGCGAAAATGGGAGCATGGCTGAATAAGAAGAAGTGAAGCTTAATAGACAATTGCCATCTATAAAATTTTCATGAGAATCTAATCTCATTAAATTTTTTTCAAATTTCCCGAGTTTTTGGTCTGTATGATCTTCACCTCCTATTGGCCCGTCTGTATACCAGTCTTCCCGGCCTCACTAAGGACCGTAAGGTCTATGTGTGGTCCCTACAAAGGGCCAGCTGGAACTACCTACCTACCTACCAGTCTTCGTGTCAATCTAAACTAACATAAGAATTTCGCAAATGTTACAATTTCTTTAAACCGATTGCCCGACACCTCCTATTTACCCGTCTTTAACTGCCAACTATTAAATCTTTATGATAATCTGAACTAATCATTAAATTTTGTATATATCCGTATTTTTGGACCGCTTGGTCTTGACCCGTCAATTTACCTGTCTACATTATAATCTAACTTATGCAAAAGTTGTGTAAATTTCGCAACTTTTTTGACCTTTGGATCTAACGTTTACAATTGCCATCTATCACATCTTAATGATTCCCAAAACTCAGTTCGGTCTACGCTTCCTATGTTTACCCGTCTACTATTGCTGTCTATTAAGTCTTCATAATAATCTTTGGTCATATGAAAAATTGGCAAATTTCGCGATTCTTTTAACCGTTCGATCTACACCTCCTACCCCTACACCCGTCTACATTGCCATCAATAAGAACTTCATAATAATATTAGGTCATACGGAAATTTTGGACCTGTTCAATCCACGCCCCTTATTTATCAACGCCTGCGCTTTCTTCGTAAATGCTGAAATGAAAATTTGACAAATTTTGCGGTTTTTGGTCTAAGCCTCTTATATACGCGTCTTCAATTGCCATCCATCCAACCTTCATAGTTATCTTAGGACCTTTGAGAATTAGGAAAATTTCGTGATTTTCTTGAGCATTTGATCTTCTTCTCCTATTTAACCGCCGGTTTACCGTTCTTTATGATAATCAAAACTCAAATGAGAATTTTTGAAATTTCGCGATTTTCTTGACCATTGGTTTCACATCTTCTTTATTTACTCTTGTACTCTAGCCGCCCATAAAATCTTCATAAAAATCTGAAATGAATACACAATTTGAAAATTTTCCAATATTTTAGAACTTTCAAGGTACACCTTTCATTTGCTCGGTGTACAACTTCCAATTAACCGTCTATATATGCCATCTGTTTGACTAACAAGCTTTTTTGTTAGTTTTAGTTGCGATTAATTTCCAATAAGTTAGACGGTTTTTGTTTCAATTTTGGGTTTTTTATTTGTAGTTGAGCTTGGAGCAAAAGGTCCGCTTCGATGCTGAGATTGCGAAAGAGTGAGTGCGTGGGCAGGCAAAGCCTAACAGATAACCAAAATGCGGCTGCCCAAATGCACCGAGAGTGCGATAAAGAGAGTGAAGAGAGCACGTGCAGTTACGCGCTGCTTAAAGGCAATTATAACAGAGCGAGAGAATGCGATCAACACAAGGCTGAGCATACAGATTTACAATAGGTTTGTGTGTGTTTATGTCTAAGCGAAAACCATGGGCAACATGAAGTCAAAACAATGCATTTAGTTACGTTAAGTTGGCACCATGGAACAAATTACAAAAATGAGTCAGATTATCGGCTGCGTGACCCGACACCATCTATACATTTTTCATAACAATCTAAGCTCAAGAATGCGAATTTTTGTAAATGTCGCCATTATAGTACATTTTTTATAGAAATACATATTTTGCATATTTATTGCGTATTTTGCATATTTGTTTGCATACTTTGCATATGCAAAATATGCAAAATTAGCATATATTGAATATGCAGTTATTAAAGTAAAGAACTTTCTTCCGAACTCTGGTCGGAAATGATTCCTTCTGCCTGTAACATACATTTGCACGACTTTAGTAGACCCTTATTACTAGACATCGGATTTTATGCACTTTTTTAAATGAAGGTTAATTGAGGTGAATGTTTGGATTTATACAATTTAATAACTCTATTAAATTAGTATAAATCCAAACTTTCACCTTAAACAACCGATGTCTAGTAATAAGGGTCTACTGAAGTCGTGCAAATGTATATTACAGGCAGAAAGAATCATTTCCGACCATATAAAGTATATATATTCTTGATCAGCATCTTGATCAGCAGCCGAGTCGATATAGCCATGTCCGTCTGATCCTCTGTCCGTACGTCTGTATGAACACCTAGATCTCAGAGACTAGAAGAGCTAAAACAACCAAATTGGAAATGTAGATTCCTATTGTCTGCACGCAGATCAAGTTTATTTCAAATTTTTGCCAAGCCTACCCCTGCCCCGACAATAAAAAATTTATAACCCCCACAATTTGTAAGATATCGATCTCAATAAGCACTAATTTTTATAAAGATCGGATGATAAATAGCCGAGAAAAAAATGTTGCATACTTTTCGGCTGTCCCCCCCAGAGGGACTCAGGAAGTTTATTAAACATTTCTTTCCATGAGTAGCGGGATATCGAAGTCGGTTAGAGCCGACTTTAACTTACGGTCTCGGTTAAACAGTTGTTTAATTGTGGTTTAGATGAAGACCGCATATGATTTATTAGAGATTCCAATGAAACAGCTGTTCGGTCAACTAACCTCCTCTGTGGTGTATTGTGTCCCTGTTTTAAAGTTTTGTTCAAACATAGGGAGACCTAGAGCCGGCAAAGACTTGAAGGTTTTATTTATTACTCAAAAATAAAACTTATTGATTAAGTTTTATTATTTAACAAGAAAGAAAGTCGGTCAAGCCCGACTATAACATACTCTGTACCCTTACACTCGCATTTGGTCACGAGTCTAACGACCAGTTATCATATTATATTAAGTTTGCGCAAAAATATGTAACAGGGAGAAGGAATCATTTCCGACCCTATAAAGTATATATATGAGATTATGCACAGCTATTTGGTCCGTCTGTTTGATAAATTTATTAAATTCAAGACTTAAATAATAAAGCCTTCTGTACAGCCATGGTTCACAATTGAAATAAAAAGACTCATTATCCAACGAAATTTTTCGTATAACAGTTGGAAGCGATATAAAACAAATGACTTACTAGCGGAATACAGAAGGCTAAGAGGTAGGATAAGAACTGCAATATATCATGCTAAGCGTGAGTATTATAATATAAAGTTTACGGGAGCCATATCGTCTGGAAAAACCTTTGAAAGAGCTTAAAAAGTGTGGAGTCTTTTCTAAAAAGTCTGAGCCAAGTATAAATATTGATATAAGCAGCCTAAATGATCAATTCATTCAAACTCAAGTACCTGATGCACCAAGCAATTCGTACCTGAGTGCTCTATCTATCTGTGATAATAGCTTTAGTTTTGAAAAAGCGTAGCTGTATCTTAATAAATATTGTTGAGGAGATTCGTGGACAGTTGGACGACAGTAAAGTTACATTTTCAACACTTCTCGATCACAGTAAAGCTTTTGATACTGTCAATCATGATATTCTTTGTACTAAGCTGAGCAATATTTATAATATCTCGGAAACTGCGAAAAAACTGCTAAAATCATATCTAGCAAATCGATCCCAAGCAGTTGTCTCTGGCTTAGTACTGCTCAGCTGAGCCAACTCCAGATAAATGGAACTAAAATTGAATATGTTGATCATACTACTAATCTGGGCATAATTTTCAATAAAACGCTATCGTGGAGTAACCATATATCTAAGGCAACGGGACAAACCTTTGGGCTACTTTCTATATGTCAAACGTTTTTACCTGTTCATATCAGATTACTCATAGCAAAAACGTATTTAATTCCTCCTCTATTCTATGGTATAGAAATTTTTGGCCACTGCAGTGTTGCTGATATGAGAAAACTCAATGTTGCCTTTAACTCGATTGCTCGATTCATATTCAAACGAAGAAGGTCTGATTCAATAACGCAATTGGCGAATACGATATTTGATCTAAGCCTTAAAAAGTGGATATCTTTTTAACAAACTTAAATTCGCTACCTCAGCGATAACATACAACCTAATCTGTCCACGGACAAAGCTGTCTTGCTCTGAACGACAATGTTTTAAGCCTGCAATCAAAATATGGAATAATTTACCTAATGTTATAAAAACTATACGAAACGAAACTCAAATTTATAGTAAATTAAAAGAATTTTTAAAAAACTAAATAGCTTCTCAGGAAAAAAAAAAAAAAAAAAACAATAATAATAAATCAATAAATCAAATCTTTGTATTTGTTATAATTTATGCATGTAGTATGTAAGAGAATATTGTTAGTTATAAATAATAATAATTTTTTTGTTTTTTGTTTATTTCTGTAATTTATCGTTGTGACTACTGCGTTAAAAATAAGTATCATCTTGTAGCACTGGGCTAGAGACAAATAAATAAATTCCTGATCAGCATCAACAGCCGAGTCGATATAGCCATGTCCGTCTGTCTGTCTGTCCATCTGTATAACGCACAGATCTCAGGGATGGTAAGAGATAGAGTTTTGACATGTATGGGACATATATATTTCTTATACTTGCAGGCAGATCAAGTTTATTTTCAATTTTTGCCACGCCGCCTCCCGACCCCGCAATTTTGAAAAAACGTCATAACTCCCATAGTTTCGTAGATAGATGGTTTGTACCTTCTAGAGATAGTAATCAAAATTATTTATCGATTTGCTGAAGAAATGATAAAGATCGGATGAACGATACTCAAGCTATGAGCAAAAAACGGCCAGTTAACACCCCCCACCGCGTTGTGCGCTCTCTAAGTTTCTCTGTCTCACTGAGATTGCCTCTCTTCACTCGTGAGCAAATGTTAGGGTAGTGAGGGTACAGAGTTGTTATAGTCGACCGACTTTCTTTCTTGTTTTTTATTTAATTCTTCGTTTTGGCATGCCTTTCATAAATTAAAAATAAAATCGGCTCGACCGAAGTTGATATACCCTACTTTGAGCATTTGCTTGCCAGTTTGTAATATGGCAACTATACGATGTGTTCATCCGATTTTGACCGAAATCCCCAAAATTGTGTGGAAACTGATAATATTCACAACTGGAAGGTATAAAGAAGCTACCATTGAAAACAAAAAAGTTTTTCTCACTAGAACTACTTTTTCGACCGATAGTTCCTACGCCAGCTATATGCTATAGTCATCTGATTTGGAGCAAAGTTGGTAGAATTGTGCAGTAGCATATAATATTGATTAGTGACAAGTTTGGGAGTTATAGCATTGAAAACAAAAAAGTTTTTCCTACTAAGACTTTTTCTATAGTTGTCCGATTTTCATAAAACTTGGTGGAATTATGTAAAAGCACAGAAAACTTAGAAATACAAGGATTGGGGGCGTTTGCGTTGAAGACAAAAAAGTTTTTCTCATTAAAACTACTTTTTCGACCGATGGTTCCTATGACAGCTATATGCTATAGTCATCCGATCTGACCGATTCCGACAAATGTGCAGCGTATTTGTACCAAAAGGCTTCGTGCAAAGTTTGATTAATATAGCTTTAAAACTGACGGAGGAGATAGCATAGAAACAGACGGACGGACAGACGGACATGGCTATATCAACTCAGCTCTTCATGCTCTGTGTGGTCGGAGATGCTTCCTTCTATGCGTTACAAACATCTGGACAATTTTAATATACCCTCTACAAGGGTAGAAAAAGAAATATGAGTCTATGTGCGGAGATTGAAAATTGATATTGAGTTTTCTTTTTCTTTCTTTTTTTTTTTTTTAGTCAAAGTTTTCCTCTGGCTGCCTCACGGTCTATATGGTTGAGTATATTTCTATATAAATAACACAAATCAACAGATATTAATTACAACATTTTGGAATAGCAATTGGGTATGTCCGTACAACGATCGCTGTTTCGAGAATAACAAAAATTTCCTCATCAGCGGACTTGTTTTGCTGTTCACACTTCAAACAACATTCCTGATAGTATTTAGACAAGCTCAAGCGTCGAATAAAGACATAGGAATACCAATGTTATAAATTCGCAGCCCGAATTTCGGCTATGGTTTATTTTTTTTTTTTTTTAAGGTGTTTTTGATAAAAAAATTTGTTAAAACGCAGTTTCAGAATGAACTAAGAACATACCTTACATGTCAAACTTCATAATTAATTTTTACATGTAACGAATAGGTAGGGAAATTTAACGATTCAAATAATATAACAGAAGTACTAACAACTATAATAGTTTTAACTAAAATTAATATAAAAATTTAAATTTAATGTTAAATTATGTTAGTTAAGTCATGTTTTGATTGTCAATCTTGTATTCTGAATGTTTGAGACTAGTGCTTTAATTTATAAGTTAATCTTGTAGCACCAGGAAATCGCTCAATTAATCTTAATCTAAAACTCAATGAATTAGTTTTTTTTGGGCAATAAATTGTAAAGTAGTTCCTGGCCGAGGTTATAACTCAGGGTTCGCCAGGGGTCCTTACAAGAAATTTGTAGAAGGAAGTGGGACTTGTGGGTAGGGTGGTGTGTCCGATTGTGCCAAAATAAGGGGATTCTCGGTGGATACCCGTGAATACCAGAAATCCTAGAGACGAAGTGTCCTTGCCCTGGGAAATCCTCGGTGAAAACCGGAGGAGTTACTAAACCTAGAGGCCGGAGAATCTGGGGGCGGTACTCGGTAGAAACCGGAGGATGAGCCTAACCCAGAGACCGGAAATACTGGAGAGAATCCTCGGTAGAAACCAGAGGGATGACTTGATCAAGGGATCCTAGAAGGGGGAATCCTCGGTAGCCACCGGAGGAATAACTGTACTACGAAAACCTAGAGAATGGGAATCCTCGGTGTAAACCGGAGGGAATACTTGACCAAGAGCTCTTAAAAGGGGGGGGGGGTCCTCGGTAGCCACCGGAGGAATAACTGGACTACGAAAACCTAGAGAGTGGGAATCCTCGGTGAAAACCAGAGGGAATACTTGAGCACGGGATCCTAGAGGGGGGAATCCTCGGTAGCCACCGGAGGTATATCTGGACTACGAAAAACCTAGAGACTGGGAATCCTCGGTGGAAACCGGAGGGAATACTTGACCAAGGGATCCTAGAGGGGGGGATCCTCGGTAGCCACCGGAGGAATAACTGTACTACGAAAACCAAGAGAATGGGAATCCTCGGTGGAAACCGGAGGGAATACTGGACTAAGGGACCCTAGAGGGGGGGGGGGAAATCCTCGGTAGAGACCGGAGGAATAACTTGACGGAGAGATCCTAGAGGAGGAGAATAGCTACAGGACACGACACTTGGCAACGGAACTCCGGTAGATATTTTTGGTCAATAACACTTCGCACGCGCACTTTATGGGAGCCGAGAGAAAACACTCAAAATTTATATTTGTTTTCCAAAAGGTTTCATTCATTTATTCCAATTGTTTTATCCTAGTCTACACATGTTTTCCAATTAACAATATCAAAGTCCCTATGCTGCACCAGCCCTATTCATGCACGTGTCTTACCAGTACTTTTCCACGCTCGCTCTTGCCCACGTTTTCTTTCTTTTTTTATTCTATTATTAGCATCACTCGCACTGCACGTCTGTCCACTTTGATTGTTCGCACTCGACTCCTCGATCGCCACTCTTGAAAATTCTTACATACCTCTCTCTGCCGTTCTCTTTGCTCGGCGTCGCCAAGCCAGGCTCGACCGCATGTTCGAAACGACGCGACGGCGCAAAGCCCGCTGACCGACCAGCGACGGCGCCAATGTCAGGCGATCTCGCTACTGCGTAGTTCTTACGCTGCCGACTGCCTGCGTCGACCCTGGCGTCTGCACGAATACATGCACTTCTTGTCCGTTACCTAGCAGGAAGGTAAGAGAAGACAGAGAGAGAGCGCATGTTTTGCTGTGCGTTTTGTAAGCGCGGCTGTAACGGAAATTTTGTCCTCAGCAGCGTGCGCATTTCGTTTTGTGGTCTGGCTGCCGAACTGCGAGGTGATACACTTACGGTAAATTTGTGAGCGTCGACACAACGGGTTGTTGTTCTCCTATACGTGTACGCATGTTGTTTTTCGTTGCCCGGCTGCCGTGTAAGTATGTATATACTGATTGGCAAAAGGGCGAAAACGGTAACCTGTGCGTAGCGTTGCTTTATCGGTAAATCGTGTGAGCGTGGTCGTACTTGTACTGACTAAAGCACAGTGGGGTAAACGTAAACACAGAGATTTTGTTATCTGCTTCTTGCGGTGGATAATGACTAGCTTAACAGAAGTATTTATTTATTTAGAGTCGACAAACAAATGCTGTCAACAAAAGTGTAAATACGTTACAAAAAAATGTTATGAGCTAATTAAGTCTATCAAAGAAAATCTAATAAAATTACAAAATAAACTAATAACGACTCCGACACGGTGGGGGTATTTTATTTGCCCGTCCGGCCAGCTATGCCCCTATTTACAGCCGATTGTAGTCAGAGACGTTATTAGAGCTAACAAAAACTTTAATAATATAGAGATCGAGAAAAGGGAGAGAGAGAAAAAACGAAAACCTATAGTTATGTAGGAGCAAAGGAAAAAATAAGATAATTTAATAAATTAAACTAAAACAGAGATAGAGAGAAAGAGAGAAAACTATCTAAAAGAAAACTTTAAAAATAAAAAATCTATACGTAAAACTTAAAACTAAATAACCGGAAAATCTCTGACCCGGTGGGGGAGGATTTTTAAGCCAGTCCGGCAAGCTATGCCCCTACTCACAGCTGGGAGTGGTCAGAGATTTCCCCGGAGATAATTATAGAGGGACGTGTTTAGAGAGAAGAGAGAGAGAGTTCTGTTGAGAGCAGGTGATTGAGATCATTGTAATTCTTACATAAAACCCGAAATCGACTATGCTGAGCATAATCAGTTGTGCATCTAGACAAGATAAAAGGAAAATAGTTTCTAGTTGGCCTAGAAGGAACGGAAAAGTTAAGGCGACCTAAAAGATCAGAAGAGTCTAAATCACCGATAATTAGCTTATGAAGAAAAGAAACACCTAAGACTGTTCTACGGTTAGCTAACGAAGGAAGGTCAATAAGCAAATGTCTGCTGGAGTACGTTGGTAAACGAAGGTTAGGGTCCCAATTTAAGCCACGTAGGGCAAAAAGCAAGAATTGCTTTTGAACTGATTCAATTCGATCGATATACTTTTTATATTGCGGACACCAGACGGACGAGCAGTATTCAAGTACAGGGCGAACTAGATCAGTATACAGAAGCTTTGTGGTATATGGATCATTAAATTCCTTCGACCAACGTTTAATGAATCCAAGTACACCTTTCGCCCTATTAACAATAGAGGAGATATGAGGATTAAAACTCAATTTTGGGTCAAAAAGAACTCCAAGATCAACGACTGTAGATATTCGTTCCAAGGGTTCATTGCCAATCGTATAGGTAGCCAGCGAAGGTTTGCAACTATGGAAAGTCATAAACATGCACTTGGAGCAATTAAGGTGTAATTGATTAATCAAGCACCAGGACTGCAAGGAGTTTAAATCATCTTGCAGTCTGATCGAATGCGTCGGGTCGTTGAAAGATAAAATAAGTTTCACATCATCGGCGTACATAAGTATCCGAGAGTAAGACAATATTGTGGGGAGATCATTAAAAATAAGAGTAAAAAACAAAGGGCCGAGGTGGCTACCTTGTGGTACACCAGAAGTGACAAAGACAGGCTTTGAAGTATTAGAGCGAAGCAGAACTTTTTGAGTTCAATCTTTTAAATAGGACGAAATCCAAAGCAGAAAAGAGGAAGGAAATCCTAAACGATCAAGCTTAAAGAGGAGAATATCGTGGTTCACAGAATCAAATGCTTTACTGAAGTCGGTGTAGATGACATCAGTTTGATTTTTTAAAAGGAATCCATCGTTAACCATTGAGGTAAATTCAAGCAAATTGGTTGTAGTTGACCGACGCTTTGTAAATCCTTGCTGGAAAGGTGATAAAATCGATTTACAATAGTGCTGTAAGGATGAGGTTAGAATCTGTTCAAATAATTTTGGAATAGCGGAAAGCTTGGCTATACCCCTATAATTGGATATATCAGATTTTCCTCCCTTTTTGTGAAGAGGAATGATATATGATTCTTTCCAAAGATTCGGATACACAGTAGATTCTAGAGATAGATTAAAAAGCTTAAGCAAAGGATTGCATAAGGAAAAATAACACCCTTTAAGCACGCAACTGGGTGATTTCAAATAAAAAAGCAAGGAGCTTTCTGAAATTGAGGGAGCACATATCGAGTTGGAAGAAGGAATGTTATAAGGATAAGAAGTATTGATAAAACGGGCAGAGGAATAAGTTGATTGGAAGAAGTCCGCGAATAGGTCAACGGCAATGGAGTCATCGTTAGCCTTTTGGTCACCAAGAAAAAAAGAAGAAGGTAAAGAAGATGATCTACGTTTAGAGTTGCCAAACCTATAGAATTGTTTTGGGTCCTCTGCAAATTGAATTTTGCAAGACTAACTTATAAAATCTAATGTGGCGTTGCCCAAAGGGTGACGTCACACCCCCCCCTTTACTTAGGTGGGCGGAGGGAGATTGTAATGACTTCGGGTTTTGTTAAAGACGAGCGGGTGACTCGATACTCCTGTTAGTCGTACAGCCGTGAAAATCTGACCCCTTTTTCCTTTGGGGGCCCTGGATATATGATTTTAAATTAAGAACCTACCCTTGATCTCTGCCTACTGGTGCAGCTTACAAAATGGTCAGAAGTTTACAATGGTTAGTTAAACTTAGCTTAAAGAGGTTATCGTACGACATACATACTATTCCGGGACGCCTTCCAAGTCTTCGTCTTCTGGGGCGGGCTGGTAGAACTGCTTCAACTCGGCGGTATTGGCGACTCGTCTCTTCCGTTCGTTCGACTTTTGAAGACGGACAATGTTAGGTGATACGAATTGTATTACTCGAAAAGGGCCATCGAACTTCGGAGCGAGCTTTGCCGCAAACCCGTCTGCTGCCTTGGAGAGATGATGTTGTCTAAGTAGGACCAACGTACCCAGAGCTGGCCTCCATTCTCTCCTGCGAAGGTTGTAGTGCCGTCCTTGATCCGCGCTGGCTCTCTGTGCATTGCTCTGTACCACGGCGAAGATCTCTTTCATACGAGCAGCTTTATTTTGAGGTGTCAACTGGGTACTAGCGGATCCTGGGGTGACTTTATCATACAGCGAGCTAGGTAGCCGGGGCTCTCGACCCTGTACGAGGAAGGCTGGACTGAACGCAGTCGTGTCAGAGACGCTCGAGTTTACTGCTAATGAGATCTCGGGTAACAACTCGTCCCAACGATTCTGCTGACCCTCTACGAACTGAGCCACCATAGTTTTCACTGTGCGATTCGCTCTCTCCGTGGGGTTTTCATGGGGCGAGTATGGGGCGGTGAATTGCAGTTCGCTCCCTAGTTGCTGCATGAAGACCTTGAAAGCACGGCTGGTGTATTGCGTCCCATTGTCGCAAACGAAGACCTTGGGGACGCCGAAGTGGCCAAGTATGCGTTCTCGAAAGGCTTTGACAAGGTATGCTGTTGTAGCCTTGCGTAGCGGTATGAGCTCGACCCATTTCGAGAAAGCGTCGAAAAAGACCAGTAACATGGTATTACCCTTCTTCGGCCTTTGAAGCGGTCCCACGAAGTCGGCACACCAGGTTGAACAAGGCTCGTCCACTCTACGGGTCAACATACAGCCGGCCGGCTTCAATTGACTCGCTTTGAACTTTTGACAGGTCTCCACGTCCCTGAACATGCCGGGCCAATAATATCTTTGGGCGATCCGTATGATAGTCTTCCGTACTCCGAGGTGACCGGCCGTGGGAGTATCATGGCATTCTCCGAGCACCCGTTGTCTATGTCTGCTCGGGACACACAACTTCCACGGCACGTGATCTTCATCGTCGGGTCTGTGGCCTAACCGCCGGTACAGTTGTCCGTTCTCGAACGCATAATCAGGGTGTTTCTCCGGTTCCTCCTTGACATGTGCCAGCTTACGTGTCCACCATTTACATGCCTCTACCTCTTCCTCGCTTCGCTGTAACAGATCGGCCGGTTGCCGAGACAAAGCATCAGCCACGACGTTCAGGCTTCCTTTCCGGTAGTGAACGTCGAATTGGAATTGTTGCAATTTGAGCGCCCACCGAGCTATACGGCCGGAAGGGTCTTTAATGGAATTGAGCCATTTAAGGGCCATGTGGTCGGTCACGATGTCGAAGTGGTACCCCTCGAGGTAGCAACGCCACTTCCGAATCGCCGAGATAATGGCCAAGCACTCCTTTTCCGTGGTTGTGTAGTTCTCCTCAGCTTTCTCTAAACGACGACTAATGTACGCGATCACCTGCTCTACTCCGTCGACCTTCTGGGTTAACACTGCACCGAGTCCCACATCACCGGCATCCGTCTGGACCGAGAACCTTGCATTGAAGTCAGGGCATGCTAGCGTGGGCGCCTCTGTCAGCCGTCGCTTTAATTTATCGAATGCCTGTTGCGGCTCACTACCCCAGCTCCACTTTTTCCCTTTTCGTAGCAACGCGGTCATGGGTTGGACTATATCGGAGAAATTCGGCACAAACCTGCGATACCACGACGCCATGCCCAGACAACGCCTTAATTCTTTGAGAGAGGACGGGGCTTGTAAGTCTTTAATAGCGGACACCTTCTCCGGATCCGTGTGTATGCCCTCCTCGCTAATCACGTGTCCGAGGTACTTAAGCCGCCTTTTGAAAAATGAACACTTCTTTTGGTTGATACGAAGATTCGCTGCGCGTAGCCTTCGTAATACCTCTCTTAAATTCCGGATGTGTTCGTCCAGATCCCGACCGACGACGACGATGTCGTCGAGGTAGGCGAAGGCATAGGGTTCCATTTCAGGGCCAATTACACTATCTTACGCCCGCTGGAAAGTGGCGCTGACCGAGTGTAAGCCGAAGGGCATGACCCGCCACTGAAACAACCCCCGCCCTGGCACCGTAAACGCCGTGTATTGGCGGCTTTGAGGGGCCATGGGGATCTGCCAGAACCCACTTTTAAGATCGAGAGTGGATATAAACCGGGCGTTACGCAGCCTCTCAAGGTGATGGTTGATACGAGGGGTCAGGTACGCGTCAGGGATGGAGAGTGCGTTTACTTGCAGGTTTCGGTTCGTTCGGTTCCGTTCGGTTTCAAAATGAATGCCCCATATAAAAGAGTGTTACGGCTCCACGAATCCTCGATACCGAGCCGTCCACGTTTATTAAATACGCAATGAGGTTTCGTTACGCACTGAATATGTTTATAACAAATTCTCTTTTATAGTCTAACATTTGTTCTTATTTTCTAAGTCGGTCAGTCGCAGCTGTGATCCTTTGTAGGGGATCAGTGTCTACTTTTAACAGCTAATAGGAGACCTTGTTTTATGAATTATGCTACTGAGCTGCTATTAAAGGTGGGGTTTTAAGTCTATACTTAAGACTATCTTAACCATACATAGGCATACATGTGGTTACAATTGTTTTGTGTGCAGATATTTTGGACATAGCTAAAAATAGTTTGTCTGTGTGTGTGTACAATTGTTACATTTTTGTATATCCTCGTGTTTATGCTTAAACAAAGACTGACTGTATCCTGACTGATTGATTCACTGACTTCTTGGCAATCAACGCAGAGCGCGAACGGTATGAAAATTTGGACAGGAGTTTCCATTATTGTTGAAAGTGATTACTAAGACGGGTTTTCGGAAAATTCCACCCCCAAAAGGGGTGAGTGGAAAAGCGTCGAAAAGTATGTATGGAAAAATTTGCGTAGTACGCGAAATAATTCGACACGTGTTTTCCCGATTTTGGAAAATCCGCCCAGGAGAGAAATTCCCGGGAAATTCTGCATTCAGAAAGCTATTTTTCATCCGACTGGCTTGAAACTCGGTTTGTGAAGATAGATTACGAAATAATTTGAATATGTTGGAAGATTTCCAATGTTGGAAGATTCGCCCCTATGCACAGTGGGCGAAACGGCAAACGGCGTCGAAATTTAATTTTTCAAGTTTGAAAAAGCGTTAATTTTTTTTTATTTATCGACTACCGATACTTTGATTAGCTTTTAAAAGTTTATCTCAAAGCATTCCGATATATATCTGAACAGCGGAGAGTTATCAAACACAACATATGTTTTGGCAAGTGCTTTTCAATTTATTCCCGCAGTTTGGCAGTTTTTGTTAATTTACCTGTTCGCGTTATTTTACAAAAAAGCTTAGTTATATATTAATATAATATAAAGGTATGTTTTAAACAAAAAATCAGTGTAAGTGACCCGTCTATATATGTATTACTTGTAAGACGTCAGCATCAAAACAAAAGCTTTTTTTAGTTTGGCTCAACGAAGATATCCTCACAAAGAATTTTTTGGCTTTGGAAAATTATTTTTTGATACAGTTTCATAGTACAAAACCTGAAGTAAGCTGAAACGTATTGAAATCTGAAAATAATTGCGAGATTTTACGAATGGACTTGTTCAAATCGCCGATTTGCTTCCAAGCTATGATGTATTGCGATCATCGAATATCAATTCGATGTTTATCCATAGATTTTCTTTATTTAAACCTTATTTTCGATTCTTAAGAAGAAAAACAAATTTATTTCATTTCTTAATATTTGTTCTAGATGTTGAAAAAAAAAATTCGAGCGGTTTTATTTGAAAAAATTATTTTTTTCAAAAATTGTTTCTGTTTGTATTCAAACTACTTTACCGATTCAATAGCAATGTGTTGCGCGATTATTGGAAATTCAATAACATTTCGATTCATACCTTGCTTGACTCCATTTAACATTTCTGACTCGGGATTTGACTCAAAATCGAAAAAATTTAAAAAAATTGAACTTAAGCTTAAAAACTAAAAAAAAATGTTATCAAACATTTTTTTATATTTTTGTTTCTTTTATTCCAAACTTTAAAAAACTTAAGCAATCTTTTGGAAAATTAAAAAAAAATTTTTGTTTTTAAATTTAAAAAATAAAAAAAATTGTATTCTTACCTTTAACAAAAAAAAAACACACAGGCATGTTATTTATCATTGAGTGCTTTGCTCCAATCTATTTTTTTTTTCTATAATTTTCCTTGGCCGAGGCGGGATCGAACCCGCAACCTCCCGCACCAGCAGCCACACATACAACTGGTACGCCACACCCGGCCACAACCGCTCCGATAGCAATAGTACCTTTTTTAATTTTCCTTGGCCGAAGCGGGATCGAACCCGCAACCTCCCGCACCAGCAGCCACACATAAAACTGGTACGCCACACCCGGCCACAACCGCTCCGATAGCAATAGTACCTTTTTTATCCAAGGCAGCTAATGGCTGCGCTATTGTTACGTCATCTGATTTTTCATGTATTCTTCCGACCAAGCGAGGTGTCCCGCAAGGTTCTGTCCTTAGTCCACTGTCATTTACGATTTATGTTAATGATCTTCCTAGTGTATTGTCAAATAGTGAAGTCCACATGTATGCAGACGATGTCCAAATGTATGTTAGTAGTCCGTTAAGCCAAATTAGTGAATGTATAAATGTGTGCAATAGTGAGCTTCAATATATATATAAACAAATGGGCGAACGAAAATGGTCTTGGGCTGAACCCTTCGAAGTCAAAATGTTTAATTATATTTAAGAAGAAATTAAACCGAACATTTTCCGATTCTGAAAATTTATGACAGTCCCACCGAGAATGTTGATCAAGTCATTCTTGGTTTTTTATTTAGTGCAACGCCTTCATGGGGCGATTGTATTATCAGGGCAGTTGGAATGCTACGACAACTAAACTGATTAGCATTGCAAAAAGTGCGTATTACCACACGAAGCTAATCAGAGCCGAAACATCTGGTCAAATTTCGAAGGAGCTCAAGAAGCTAGGAATTAGCAAAACCACTCCCCAAGCTGGACGTGATCTGGATGTGGATCAACTAAATAAAAAATTTGTGCAGACAAATGTACCTGCCCCCACCCATAATGTTTACGTAAGACTTCGGCATCACTGTGATAATAGTTTTAGCTTCGTGTGTGTCCGTCCTTGCGATTTTTTAGAAAGTATATTAAATGTTAAATCTGATGCAGAAGGTCAGGACAAACTAAACCAAAAATTTTTAAAAATTCTATTGCCAATGCTAATTGAACCCATCACCCATATATTTAACACTGCTCTTACTACATCCATTTTCCCCAAACAGGTGGAAAGCCGCGAAAGTAATTCCAGCACCCAAATCGAATGGTGATTTCAGACCTATTTCCATCCTTTCGTTCCTGTCAAAGGCCTTCGAGCAAATAATTGCCAAGCAAATGCAAGCATTTCTGGATTCTAACTCTCTCATTAGTCAGAAGCAGTCGGGTTTCAAAAAGAATCGTAGCTTTACAACTGCCATCGCAAATATAGTCGAAGATATCCGTAAGCAAACTGACGTAAGCCATGTAACATTCCTGACCTTACTAGATTTTAGTTAAGATTTTGACAATGTGGACCACAACATTCTATGTACTAAGCTAAGCTATCTAGTCATATCTTTCCTTTAGACAGCAAGCCGTTGTCTCGGGCACTCGCATGTCACAACTGCTTCCAACTACAAGGGGTGTCCCTCAAGGTTCTGTTCTTGGTCCACTTTTGCTTTCTATGTATATAAATGACCTACCTGATAATTTGAGTAATTGTACCGTCCATACGTATGCTGACTATGTTCAGTTGTATGTTAGTCGTCCGCTGGGTGAAATCGTTGACTGTGTCAGAGTATGCAATGAAAACTTAGTCAAACTATGCACATGGGCAAAGGAGAATTGTTTGGAATTAAACCCGTCAAAATCTAAGTGTCTAATCGTGTACAAAAAGCACATTTTTATAACACAGCTGCCTGGACTTATCATTGATGATATCGCCCTCGAATATGTAAATCAAATCAGCAACATTGGAATACACTTCAATGCAACTCTCTCCGGGAGTAACCACATAGCAAAAGCTTCTGGGAAAACTTATGGTACCCTCAGGCAACTATATGGCTCAAAATCCCTCATACCTTAGAACATTAAAGTGCTCATAGCAAGATCGTGTTTAATCCCAATGTTATTCTACGGTATAGAAATTTTTGCTAATTATGACGCCAATAGTATGCAACGACTCCGAGTAACTTTCAACTCTATTGCAAGATATGTCTTTCACCGTAAGCCCTCGGAGCATATAACCACAAATGCCAACCAAATATTCGACCTGTCTCTTGATTCCAGGATTAAACTTAGAACTCTAATTTTTGTCCATAAAATCATTGTTACTCATGAGCCTCAGTATTTATATGAAAAATCAGAATTCGCCTCATCCGTCAGATCATTCGAGAACTAATAATTTAATTTGCCCAAGATTAAACCTGGCCAGTTCAGAAAAACATTTCTATGTCTCTGCTGCTCGCTATTGGAACCAGCTCCCACACCATCTTAAAACTATTGGAGACGCAACACTCTCTAAAACCAACCTTACCGCCTATCTTAAAAATCTAATCGTTTGAAATGATCTAATCATATTACTATTATTAAAAATAAGCTGCACTCTAAACTTAAATTTAATTGATATCTACCCTACTAGTTATTAAGCTAGGATAAATTTTATTTTTATCAACATCCCCGAATTACATTTTGTGACCAATACTATAATTATCAAGACAAGCTCTTGTTGTATTGGGAAATAAACAAAAAAAAAGACTTGACAAGGATGTATCTGCCTCAACAAATCCGAGTGCTTATCGCCAAAGCTCACTTGATCCCCTCTGTATTTTATGGAGTAGAAGTCTTTGGAAAATGCGATGCTTTTAGCTTTAATAAAATGAAAGTTCTTTTTAATAATATTGCAAGGTATTTGCAAACCGATTATTTAATTTGAACCTAAAATCGTTCATATCCTTAAAGGTCCTAACCATGCTTCACAAAATAGTTTATACTAAGGAACCATCCTACATTTTCTCTATGTTAAGCTTTAGTGCGTGACAAAGGACAAGAAATCTAATTTGTACTAAGACCAGGCTGAAAAGTTCGTATTGATCATTCAATTATTCATGCAGTTCGACTCTGGGACCAACTTTCTCATATCCTAAAAACAATTACTAGCGCATCTCTTTTTAAGGCCAAAATTTTTAGTCACCTAAACACCGCATAAAATAAAATAATAAATCTCTTAAGTTATTGTGTACTATCTATCTTCTTTTTTTTTTTTTCTTTTCTTTAGTCTTAGATTTTAAATTTAAATAATCTTCAATCTCAAATTTAAATGATTATATAAAAATTTGTTCGTCTTTTAATTGTATGTCTTAATTTTAAATAGAATTTTTTTAAATTATGTTTTTATTCTTTACATTATGTTTAATGTTATACAAACTAAATGTATGTCTTCCTTAAGTCTTATGTAATGTTTATACCAAATGTTTCATTGTAGTGACTAGCACAATATTTATAAGTTAATAACTTTTCGTGCTAGGATGTAAAATCTCATAAACTATAAGATAAGACGGGGTTTCGAAAAATTCCACACCGAAGCAGCTTAAAAGCTTCAGAAAAGTTTGTATAGGAAACTTTTTTTTCATCCGATTGACTTGAAATTTGGTTTGAAACAGGGCTTAATCCGAATCCGAACGAATTTCGGTTCCGGTACCGGTGCGTACCGAAATGGATGTTTCGGATCGTGGTTCTATTTCGGTTTTCAACTAATTCCGATTTTCGGTTTTGATATGGTACCCGGATTTTTATTTCGGTATACCGTTACGTACCGGTATAAGTAGTACTTATTTTTAATATAGGAAAAATTAAATTCTGAGATAAATCTAAACCGTTTGGTTCCTGTGTAATAAAACGAATCAAAATTCAATTCAATTGTGGTTGAATAACAACATCTTAGCAGACTCATTATAAATTTTACGCCAGAGAATAGGCGTTCCACGCTAACCTGCGTAGCTGAAACAGAAAGCAAGACTTTTGATATCACATACAATTCTGGGAACTTTGTGGAGGATTCTGACCGCCAGTTAAGAATGTTTTCATGGTTTCGAACACGTTTAAGTATGAAAAAACTCTTAATGGAATCCAGTAGTTTATTTGTTGACACAATTGATGTATTTTTATCACCCAGTTTCTTTTCCTGGCCTCGGCGCTTTCAGATGCACTAGTATTAGCACTGCATTCATCATTAAGCAGTTATTGATCAGCAACCGTCGAAAATTGTGCATAAATATTTATTATAAGATTGATTTAAGTACAATTTTTTTGCTCAGTTTTTTGCTTGCACAACCCTGACACCTAGGGTTAAAAAATATGCCACATAAAAAGGCATTGAGCGGGTTCACCAGCATAAATCAATGACAATCAAGTGAGAAAGTCGGTCAAGCCCGACTATAACATACTCTGTACCAGTTCATTTGCCCCCGAATATAATATTATAATACATCCTAGGTGTCACGCGTTTATCGTGTATTTTTATTATACGCTCATCTCTACGGTTCTCTCTCCCTCTCTCTCTCTCTCTCTATCTCTCTCACTAAGATTGCCTTTGTTCAATGGAAAGGTGTGGTGATGGGTGGGGGTGCGGGGTGTTAACGGGCCGTTTTTTGCTCATATGACGTTTTTTCCAAATTGCGGAGGCGGGAGGAGGCGTGGCAAAAATTGAAAATAAACTTGATCTGCCTGCAAGTAAAAGAAATATATGCCAAATACGTGTCAAACATCTATCTCTAAGCATCTCTGAGATCTGTGCTTTCATACAGACGGACAGACAGACGAACGGACGGACGGACATGGCTATATCGACTCGGCTGTTGATGCTGATCAAGAATATATATACTTTATAGGAAATGATTCCTTCTTCCTGTTACATACTTTTGCACAAACTTAATATACTCTGTGTACCTTTGGTACAGAGTATAAAAATCGACTATTTTTGTTAGATTGTGCTGGTCAACAGGCATAATGTGCAATAGGCATGTTTTAGTGATGTATGGAGATTTTAAGCTATGGGATTTCAACTTCCTCCAGACTCTCCATCTGCGCGGTTGGGTAAAAAATGCGCAACCCAAAATATTTTGGGGGTGGGCTGGGAGGAAGTGATCCGGCATCAAGGTCAAAGTTCCCGAAAAATGGTCGAAAATTGTTATATAAGGTCATAGCTGTCCAGGGGTAGCTTCTAGAGGGGTCAAATATACCAGTGACCTCCATTGTTTATCCCTCCGCAACATTTTTTCCTTGACACCTACCCCCTATCTCTCCTCCCTATGGGGGTCCCCATACAAAAATGACATTTTTATAAAATTGCCCCCACCTCTTTAAAAGTCTTCCTAGGAGGATAAAATGTAAAACCAACTCCCATTATTTTTTAGCTCCCAACATTTTCGTTCTTCGCACCCAACCCCTATCTCCACACCTTAGGTGATGAAATTCATGTTTTTTTTTTATTTCGTACCACTGCCACTTGACTGCCACTCCAAAAGTGCCTTCTAGCCATGGAAAATATAAGAACAACTCCAACTATTTTTCACTTCACAACATATTTGTTCTTGGCACCCACCTCCTGTCTCCACTCCCTAGGGGTCTCCCAAAGAAAAATGATGAAAAATTCATGATTGTATGGATTTATTAATACAATGTTATGGTATAATATATACCTAGATTGCCCCATTCAAAAAAATGGCATTTACATATTCGAAAGTACAAAAACCATATTGAATACAAAAATTTTAATTTAATTTAAATGTGATTTTAATTTTCATGTTATTAAACGCATTCTTCGCAAATGGAGCCACAAATCAAATTAGTTTATTTTTATAACATAGCGGAAATGCCTTTTCGTTTCGGCATAAGAAATCATTATACTCTTTCATTAATTTTACGGCCCTTTCAGCATGTAAGTTGTGCAAGACCTCTTCGGTTTGTTGGTAGTCTTCGCGCACTGCCCAGGTATCTGCATCGGTTGAAAGGAAATCGGAAGACAATTCGAAACGTTTAAAAAATTTTGCCGTTTCACACGTCACGAAATCACTTAATCTCTCGTGATGAATTGATTTACTTGATTTAATGTTATCGAAAGTCTTTTAACTCCTTTATAGTCGACAATTTGGCTTGTACGGAAATGTCCTTCGCTATTTTCTTTGTAATCATCGCCGTGCTTATCGTCAGATTTGTCATCTTCTTCGGAATATCTCCCTGAATTATCGCTCTGATCCATCTCCTCCTCAATGTCAGAAAGGATTTCTTCGTGTTCTTCTTTGACTTCTCAAATTCAAGAATCATTTTGGCCATTTTACGCTTGATGTCAAAAGGAACATTTGGATCAAATACCAGTGATGTACCACAGATGCCCACAAAATTTCGACACTAACGCCAGCGACATAATTGGATCGAAATATTACGCAGCCGATTTCAAAAAATTTAAATCCTGATTATGAGCCTCGATAGCACTGGTGCTGCTTTACAGTACCTTTATGAAAAGCGTGACAATAAAAATGCAAACATCACAGATCCCGTTATATATATATATATATATATAGCCTTAGAAATCCATCGACCATGACTGACGGCCCCTGGAGGGCTGAAGTTCCTGGTATTGAAGAGGCTGGTATTTTGGCAGCGACTAAGTCATCCTTCGTCCCAGAGCAGAACGGTTCGTCCTTTATTTCGTCCCATTTTTCTTTGAAACAACAAAATAAAACCTATCCTGGGCCAAAAGTTTTACCAAATTTGGCTTCGAACTCTCGATTGGAGTTCATAAATATAATATCTGCATGGTAAATACAAAAGATCTCGTTTTAATAATTGCTTGAGTAATGATGACGCACCTTGATATTGACCAGTGTTTGATTCTGTGGTGTCGAACGAAATATCTTGAATGCGGTCAATAATGTTCCTCTCTTTCAACAAATCGTATACCGCCTCTGCGATATGTTTGTCTTTTCCATTACCCTGATGCTACTTTCGGCACGCCTAAAAGCTGCTCGTTTCCATCATACATCACAGGAAGTCGAGGAACTTCATCACATTTTACCATTCCAGTGTATTGCCACCTAAATATATTTCCATAACATTGTATTAGTAAATCCATACAAACATTACTAGCATTTAATATCAATTTTGTATGGGGATCCCCCCCTAGGTGTTGGTCATACATTTTACCGTCCTGGGAAAAGCTTAGGGTGTTTAGGCCATTTTATAAAAATGTAATTTTTGTATGGAGACCCCCCTAGGGAGGGGAGATAGGTGGTGGGTGCCAAGGACAAACATGTCGGGAAGGGAAAAATAGATGGGGTTGGTTTTATATTTTCCCTGGCTAGGAGGCACTTTTGGAGTGGTATTCAAACAGCAGTGGCTCAAAATAAAAAAAAAACATGAATTTCATCAAATTTGTATGGGAGCCTCCCTAAGGTGTGGAGATAGGGGGTAGGTGCCAAGAACTAAAATGTTGGGAATTAATGAATAATGGGAGTTGGTAATACATTTTATCCTCCTAGGAAGAGTTTTAAAGAAGTGGAGACAATTTTATAAAAATGTAATTTTTGTATGGGGACCTCCATAGGGAGGAGAGATATGGGGGAGGTGTCGAGAAAAAAATGTTACGGAGTGAAAAACAATGGAGGCCCCTGGTACATTTGACCCCTCTAGAAGCTACCCCTGGGCAGCTATGACCTTATATATCAATTTTCGACCAGTTTTCGGGAACTTTGACCTTGATGCGGGATCACTTCCCCCCAGCCCACTCCCAAAATATTTTGGATCACGCATTTTTTTACCCAACCTCGCAGATTGAGAGGCTGGAGCAAGTCGAAAATGAAAAATCGTGCACTAAAACATGCCTAATGTGCTATCATGATTACTAATTTTGGTGATTGTGTTAGACGTGTATACATCAAAGAAACAGTTTGTTAGAATTGCTTGATTGTGATTTGTTATCGATAGCACACTGCTGTCAGTTGTAAACAAACAAGTAATTTTGTCAAGGCAAATGCAAAATGAATGTGGAAACCTCTTTGTTATTAATTTATGAATTGGCAGAGGACGTGGATTCGCAAGTAGCTCACGGAAATTCGTGCAAGGCCCTGAAGTCTTTACTGGTTGTTGCGGAGGAGAAAAACTTAAAAAGCCGCCTCTTCAAAAAGAAGCAGCCCCGCGTACTCAATTGTTGTGAAATTACAAAAATATAGAATGGAAAAATTCAATGATTATTTCATGATGTACCATTAAATACTTTATTAAAATGAACATTTGCAGACCCTTCTTTGCGTTGCCCTGGATGAACTAATAGCGAAAGTAACTCTTAATAAAACCCAGCGTTATGTGATTTGGCTGCTGGCAAAACACAGGAGTTCTTCATATTACTATTTAGTATTAGGTCATTTGACCATTTTGAAATAGGAAGAAGATCTGGCCATCAGATATTCGAGATTGTTGTTTTATCGCCGGGATTACAACAAATATTAAATGGCTAACAAAGTTTTGAGGAAAATTCAAGGGGATTCTAGGAGCATTTGCTGCTATTGATGACGGTCATATAAATTTAACAGTCTGTTCTAAATTTTATTTATTAGTTGCCAAAAATTCAAAACTTCCGCCAACAAAAATATATCGATGACTCTGTTGCCTTAAAATTCTGTCAAACACGTTTACCAGCAGCCAAACACTTTTTTGTTGATTGATGACTTATGTTTGATGATTGGTGTGTACTGGTGAACGCGCTCGTTGTTTGCAAAAAGTGATTTCCCTCGCTTTTTTTGAACAAACGTTTTCGCTAGAGAGGACGAATTTGTTCATATTTCCAATTTGCAGTATCCAAATGAAATAAAAATCACCCAAACCTAGATTTCCGGCTTAAAGTTTAGTTGTGGCCACCTCAGCTGGCCACAGCTTTCCAGTCTAGAAGACAGTCGCTATCATCAGCCGCAAAACTGGAGCAAATGTTGAAGATGTCTTTCGCCAGCAAATATTTTAGCTTCCTGACCAAAACTACGATCCGCTCTGCAAAGTTACAAAAAACCGAAAATGTACCGGTACCAACGTTTCAGTTTTGTTCCGGTGCTATCTGTTCCATTAATAACGGTAAACGGTTTTCGGTTTTCAAAATAAAATTTGTATCGGTTCCGGTTCCGGTGCCGAAATAGTTCGACATGTGTTTTCCCGATTTTGAAAAATCCGCCCACGAGGAAAATTCCCGGAAAATTCTGCATGCAAAAAACTGTTTTTCATCCAACTGGCTTGAAACTCGGTTTGAAAGGATAGAATACGAAATAATTTGAAATGTGATTTTCCAATGTCTGAGGGTGCAAGCAAATATTTATGTCCACTATAACCATTATTATGGCCTAGATTATTGTTAGCTTAGAACATGACATATACTAACTTGTCTGGACGCCACTGTTAGCGCACTGCTTTAGTTTTGATCAATTCAGTATTTATATTTGCAAAGTCAGATTTTTTCCCTTATCGGATTTGGTCACACTGGTAGACACTTCGCGAATTTCCGCTATGACTCTGGCTTTTATTCTTTTGCAAGCAGCGATTAAAGACATATTAATACATTGGGTGAGATCTAAGTCTATATTAAACCGCGTGCAACGTCCATTGAAGTTTTGCAATCCCCCGAAGAGCAATTAGCATCATTGCCAAGGCTTTTACTTTCGGCCCCAAGTGCTTGAATATAAGGGGTGGACAAACGTTTTCTTAATTGTCGGCTTATATGATCACACGATTCGACGTCTCCAACCTCACACAGTAAGCTAGTGAAAATGCTATATGCAAATGTTTCATGCGAGAATCTGTTTATAGTGTTTCTGATCTGCGGTGTCTTTGTGTTCCTGGCAGTACCACCCAACAGTATTTTGTGGTGAAGCGGATAATTTTCTTTGGGGCACGCCATACAAGCTCAGGCCAGGCGTGGCCATGTGCCAGCCCTAGGCCAAAACCTTCACACACACAAACTCACAAAGCAGACCATACCGAGAGCGAAGATTTCCAAAGTAATGGAACATCCAAGGTCGTAAACCAGGTTGAGGCCTCGGATTCTCGCTCACACGCCCGTTTTTATGGAGCGTTTTGTCGGCCCTAACCTCTTGCGTTAGGTTACATAACCTTTGGCCGCATGGACTGAGTTCCAGGCGAAGACAATTGAAAAGAAGTTCATGTGCTTTCTGATGCTGGAAGAAATTTGTTAGGTGCGGGCTGCACCTGCACACATCCCAGAAGGAGTAATCGGAAAGAGTTTTGGAATTTAATGAAATTAATTTGATTTGGATCATTACTTACTCGTTAGTTCAGCCACACGATCTGCTTTTGTTGCATCTGTAAATTTTATTCTTTAAAGCCTCCACAGTCAAATCAACGTCAACAGGCCTGTTGACATCGATGGACCCGACATGGTAGTGAGTACGGCACAGCCGAATTGTATGTATAATATAAAAAACAGCTAATAAATTGTCGGAGGGGGGTCCGGAAATTATGAAACTTGTTTGATAATTGTCAGAGGTACCTTTGGGAATTGAGCACAAAATTTAAAAAAGTACAGCAAAGAAGACAAAAAAAAAAACTATAATTATTTGGACAACTGAGTGGTGGACAAACAAGTGGAGCTGATCAAAGTGGGAGAGTCGCAACCAAATTCATAGAATCCGGCCAACAAACACCATTTCGATACCCGCAGCTGCATCACTTGTGGCGGAGAATCCTTCTCTGTATTAGAGTTGGAAATTTTAGTTCATTTCAATGACCTAGTTCATTTTCGAACTATAGTTCATTTTCGAACTATAGTTCATTTTTTGAACTATGGTTAATTCTTTGAACTATAGTTCATTTATTGAATAATAGTTCATTTAACCTTTAGTTCATTTTTTGAACAATAGTTCATTTGAACTTTAGTTCATTTTTTGAACAATAGTTAATTTGAACTATAGTTCATTTTTTGAACTATAGTTAATTTTTTGAACTATAGTTAATTTATTGAACTATAGTTCATTTGAACTATAGTTCATTTATTGAACTATAGTTCATTTGAACTATAGTTCATTTATTGAACTATAGTTCATTTATTGAACTATAGTTCATTTATTTTTTATTTATTGAACTATAGTTCATTTGAACTATAGTTCATTTGAACTATAGTTCATTATTTGAACTATAGTTCGTTTGAACTTGAGTTCATTTTTTGAACTATAGTTCGTTTGAACTATAGTTCAATATTTTGACTATTAAATCAAATTTTAAGGCTGCATATACACTGTTTAACACATGAGACACAGCCGGCATGGTTTCGACGGATTTGTTGAGTTTGCGTGCGCGTTAAGTCAGGGCTTCGACACTTGCTCTCGCAGTTGCTCACTCAGTGTGTTGAGAAGAAACTATTTTGCTATCTGCATAAATGTTGGCAGGGATTTCTTAATGTTTCTGTAGCCAAAATCGATAGATTTGTCTTCATAGATGTCGCAGGCATGGATCACATCTTGTCGCGTTGGGGGAATCCTTACAGTAAGGGCGTCTCCCTTTTCCTATGCCTCTAGGCTCATTTATGCATATATAGGCGTTGGCAGGCTTTACATTTTCCGGACGGCTAGCTCTGGATAAGAGACGATGCTACCGTCTTCCACATAACCACATAACAAGGCTCAACAGTAAACTTCTCGGCACAATGCTCGGTGAAGAAACAGTCAATGGTATCCAGTACCACCATGGCCTTGGTAAGATCCGTCGCTGTTTACTCAATATGCACGTTCTAGGTATTAAGCGAGATCTTCGAATGATCACCATTAACAATGGGCTGAAGATCTGCAGATCCACTTTAATGATGGAAAGAGAGAAAGTCGATTTACCCTCAGCTCGTTTTATACATGCAGAAGAGTCTATGCATTGTGGGCAATTTGTGGCAACATCAGTTCCTTCGGAGCGTCTGTTTTCTTTGGTTGGGCAAATCGTAAGAGAAAGCAGAAGCTTGTTACTTCCGAAAAATGTAAATGCTCTAGCGATTTTCCACAACAATATGAAAAAGTAATGTAATGGAGTTTTAATATAAACATTTTTCAGACGCATTCCGTCTCCTTTAGCCTGCGATGCCGCCTGTGACTGCTCGGAATATTTATCTGATTTTATACCTTTAAAGATGGTATGATAATTTTGGCCATATGTTTGTAACGCTCGGAAGGGAGCATCTTCGACCACATTTCTGTTAATTTATCTATCAACCCGTCTGTCTGTTTCAATCTACTCTTTGAGTTTAAAACCTGCACGGGTATATATATAATCTTCGGCTTGAAGATGCAAGCTCTCCTGAACCTACAAAAATGGTTTTTAATTTCTATGAATAAATGATTATCTTTAAAAACTTCAAATGATGAATGATAAATGTTTATAATAAATATAACAAGCGAACACAATGAAAAAGGTCGAACAACCTAATCCATAATGCATTTTATTCAAAACCTTTCTTTACGAAATACTTAATGAGCCGATTTCTGTTCATCTAGATATTTGCTTGTTTTTGCAGCTGCTAAAATTTTGATCTGTAATTTGTAAGTTTTTGTGAATATATGTCTATAAAGGTTATGAGAAATCGGCCCATAGTCAAACAAAAACAGAAAATGTATCCAAATGTATTTTTGGCTGCATATACACTGCGATTTTTTTTTTTAAATTTGATCTACACCTCCTGTTTTGGCCAGTAGTTTACAAGTTTCGCAATATATTTTGGGCTGCTCAATCTACAACTCTTATTTATCAACGTCTGCGCTTTCATTAATAATCAAATGAAAAATTGGCAAATTTCGCGATTTTTGGACCATTATAAGTTGATATGAATAATATTAAATTTTCGCGATTTTTTGATCGTTCGGTCTACAACTTCTATTTAACTGTCTATATTTGCCATCTATCTATTCCTTTTAATAATCTAAATTCAAATGAGAATTTTAGCAAATTTCGTAATTTTGATACATTTTACATATTTTATACATTTTGCATATATTTTTATATTTTTTGCATATTTTATTGTTAAAATTTTTGTGGTTAAAAAATGAAATATTGTTCAAATAATGAACTATAGTTAAAATATTGAACTATAGTTCAAAAAATGAACTATAGTTCAAATATTAAACTATAGTTCAAAATTCATTTTTTGAACTATTGTTCAAATATTGAACTATAGTTCAATTTAACTTTAGTTCAAAAAATGTTCACAAAATGAACAATAGTTCACATGAACCATAGTTCAAAAAATGGGCTATAGTTCAAAAAATGATCTATAGTTCAAACACCAAGACCTAGTTCATTAGTTCATTTAAAAGACTAGTTCAAATGAACTAGTTCAAAAAAATCGGCACAAGTCTACTCTGTATGCTTCTCCCGGTATGCCATTTGCCCAATATGTGCACACCACCGGAGTCTAAACCTTCGCAGTCTCCACAGCCCACGGAACGGCCCTACAGTTTATTTTAAATTTTTGAAACGCCCCCTCCCGCCCCCGCAATTTGGAAAAAACGTCATATCTCCCACAGTTTTGATGATAGTTTGTTCGTACCTTCTAGCGAAATGTAGTAATCAAAATTATTTATCGATTTGCTGAAGGTAATAATGATCAGATGAACGATACACAAGTTATGAGCAAAAAAAGTTAACCGGCATCCCCCACTTCCTGCCAACCACCGCTATATTCATACAAACACAATCTTTGGGAGAGAGAGAGAGAGAGAGAGAAGGAAATTTAGAGATGAGCGTATAACACGAATAACAGCGTATAACGCGTATAACACGTATAACGAGCGAGCAAATGGCAATGAGCAAGGGCATTAACTGGTACAGAGTATCTTATAGTCCGCTTGACCGACTTTCTAACTTGTTTTACATGTTTTCGAATAGATTCGCAAAATTTGGTCGAAATCGGATGACTATATCTTAAGGCTGCCATAGGACTGATCGATCGGAAAATCAGTCTTAGTGAGAAAAACTTTTTTGTTCTCAATTTTATCGTTCTTAAGCTCGGCGATTGTTAATTTGATATATTTGAAATCAGATGTTTATCTGTCGGATAATGGATTTTAGTTAGAAACATTTTTGATTTTTATGTAAGCGTTCTTAAACTCTGACATATCAAAAACAGCATTTGCAAGGGTATAAAAACTTCGGCACAGACGAAGTTAGCTTGGCCTTCTCGTTTCATATATTTATAGATGTTTTTATTATTTAAAAATACACGTGGTGCAGTGACAAAAAAACAATGAAATTTCTGCAAAAGAAAAGTCACGATCAGGGCCGTGGCAAATCTCCAGGGATGCACAATAAAATGTTTGAGCCAGTAATTAGGGTTCGTGGTTCTATATTCTTTTAGAGCAGTTAAATTGTATTCCTATATTTTAACATTTATTTTTCGAGATTATGCCGAAATTTTGTCAATTCCGGCCAGTGTGGATTGGCTTGAACCCAGTCAAGTGCCAGCTGATATTTATTGATTTATTTCCCTTCCATTAAATTTTCAAGATAGATTTCAGTGTGAAGCTCAAACCAGAAGAGGCGAATCGAGAATATGGTACAGTCAGCTCAACTACAACCTTGGCATAAACAATTATTTTAGTGAGCAATACAGCACGGAAACCATTGGAATTATTTTCGAAACCAGATGTGAATTGCTTCCACTGGGATACCGACCCCACTACGATAGTATTTGTACCTAATGTAATACGCGATCGAGAGAAGACATGGTAAAACATCCGGTGGTAAACATCCGGAAGTACTCGAATCATTTAATGCGGTAAACGAGAACACCGCACTGTGCAAAAAAATGCAAAGAAAAAGAAAATAGCCTACGAGGCACATGAAGAGACAATAATTGCGTCTATCATAAAAATTGTGACTACTGACGGCTGGCCATTTTTACTGTGAGACTGCGAAGTGTTAAACCCAAAATGTAATGCCCTGCAAATGGCTCCAATAAAAGTAAAAGTAAAATTGGCTCAAACAGCACCTCCATGAGGGCCAGGGCCAAGCTTCTCTCAATCTCTTGGTGTGTGCTTATATTTTTTCGCACAAGAGAAAGGGACCTACAGTTTAACGCCGAATCCGAACGGCAATAGTTAGAGAATTTGCTTTTTCATGGATAGTTATTACTTCACAGCTGGCGCCAGTAGCTGGTGAAGGTGATCGGGTGTGTAAAAGCTTTTTCTAAAGAAAGAAAAAACTTTTTCTATTAGATGGTCCGAGGCGGGATCGAACCCACAACCTCCCGCACCAGCCGCCACACATACGACTGGTACGCCACGCCCGACAATGGCTCCAATAACCTCGAGAAATATTATGGATCATGTCCGTGTGAACTGTCCATAAAAGAGGACATAAAGGTTATGGTAAAACGCATGCTCATATTGCTTAAAATTGATGTTTCGACCAGACTGCAGAAATAAGTCCAAGGAATTAATTTGCAACTAAATAATTCGACGTTGTTAAAGACTGAGATTGACGTGAAAACACTTGGGATGATCCTACTGTTTTAGTAAAAAATAAATCATGGAGATTATCCAGTAGCATGTCATCGAGCTGGATCAGATTTTTAGGTAAACGATTAATCAAACTTAATTTGCTGTACTACCAATATAATGCTTCAAAATAAGCATATAAATGATTAGACATGGATATTTGCATATTTTCAAACAGTTTTTAATCCTAGTAGTCTAAGGTGAGTGTGTAACAGAACAACATCAAGAAAGGAAAGCTAACTAACACACTTGAAAAAGCTCGCTCCAAAGGTTAGCGATTTCGACCACACTTCGCAGATCAGTTTGAAAACATTTTATTTTAATAATGACCGAGTTAAAGAACGCAATCATTGAAAACAATCAAGTTTTTCTGACAAAATCCCATTTTTCGAACGATCGTTTCTATTGCAGCTACAAAAAGTAGTCATCCAATCCGGTCGGTTCCGACATATTAGTAGCGTGCAGCTAAAAGAAGGCACTGGGCAAAATTTCAGCTCGATAGCTTCAAAACTGAGGGACTAGTTCGCATAGAAACGGACAGACGGACGGACAAAGCTCAATCGACTCCGCTCGTCATGCTGATCAAGAACATATATACTTTATGTGGTCGGAGATGATTCCTTCTATGCGTTGCAAACTCCTGGGCAAGTGCAGAAAAAGACACTTTGCACTGACACTAGTCTCGATTTGCTCAGTTGCTTATGCTCAGCTGCTGACAGCTGAACGAAACTATCCCCTCATACTGTTATAATCAGCGGTGTCACAGAAATCTCTAGAGATTTCATCTTCGGTTGGTTTGCAAATCGCTCGAAAAATTCGTCGGTGTCACAGAACTTCAAGAGATTTCATTCATCTTTTTTGAAAATCTATTTAGAACAGAAGCTTTTCCAATTGAACTATCATCTCTAAAAACAGGGCTGTATCTCTCGCAAAAAAATTTCCCTTTTTTATTGATTGTGTATAACTCAAATTTTTATATATTCATTTCATATTCTCCAAAAATAAAATGCGAAATTTAAAAATGTGTTCGCGCCACTCCTAAAGTGTAATTTGCCAGCCCTTAGTCAGCTAGCTTTTACATAGATGGCGCCACTTGAGGTGGCTGCTTTTGACTAATACGAAGGTCTTTCGTTGGTTTTGCGAATAATAATTAAAACGCAAATTTCGATGCTTAAACTAATTAAATAATTTATTAATTTGATGTAACATATCCAGAAAAATTATGCTGTTTACATTTGCTTAACTAATTTTACTTGTCAAATTTGTTAGGGTGGTGAATTTTGCTAAATCTCCTGACAAAACAAGAGAGATTTGAAGCCTATCGAAAGATATTTTTGTGACACCGAGAATTGGTTCTCTCTCATAGATAACTATGAAACAGAATACACGAGAAAAGCAAAATCTAGTGCTCTGTTGAGAGAGTGAGTCTGTTAAATTTTTCCCTGTCATTTCGGTGAGCAGACAGCATAGAAAAATTTGGTTGACCATATTTTTCGAGCTCTGGTTTTTACTCAAATGTAGAATAGTAAGGATACTATTTCAGCTTTCAAGTTATCAATCTACTTGACTTACCTTACTCTTACCTTATTCAACTACCTAATATTGCCTTTAAATATGTCTTGTTTTATCCTTACACTAAGAAAAAACTAGAACGAATAATTTGAGTACGAACGCTCTTGAAAAAAAATTAGTCGCTCTTGAATTTTCAAGAATTTCGCTCTTGGAATCGAGATAAATTCGTCGCCTGTGTGTGTTTCAGTCTTTCGAGGTACCGTGTTCAAGTCCCAGAAGAGTAAAAAAAAAAGAAAAAAATCTCTGTGGTTATCTCAAAATCAATCACTGTTTAAAACAAAGTTTGGTGGGTGGTGGTTGTTGGGGTGTTGGTGTGGTTGATTTAATAATGGTGCGTGGGACCGGGGGAGGGGGACGAGACGCGGACCACTTCGGTCAGGTCGGGTCGGTCGTGTCTCTCCCACCCCCCACCCCAAATATTATTTTTAATTTTTTTATTTTGAGAATTATTCGTTCTTGGATCAAGTACTGAAACTCTTGAATCAATAATTATTCATACTTGGATCAAGAGCTGAAACTCTTGAATCAGGAATGTCGGGATCAAAAATTCACTCTTGAATCAAGAATTTCGCTCTTGGATCAAGAATTTTCACTCTCACCGTACTTTTGAGAACGAATGCTCTTGATTCAAGAGCGAAATTCTCTATTTTTTCTCTGAGTGTATATACTTGTTTCGGGGAGATATTAGTTTATATCCCCTTCGCCAATTTACTTAATAGTTTTAAATAAAAAGACCGAGTTCAGTTTTTTGCGTTTAATTCTCTCAGGCCTAATTTCTCAATGTCCGGTTAGTCAAACTTTCCGGCAGGTTAGCCGAATTTGCGTGTCTCATGCTGTCTTTGGCGAGAACCGAGCGGCAAAGTTAGCCGCTGCTAACGATCGATCGACAAACAGCTGTGTTCAAAATTTGTATTGTTTACTTTGTCAATTGCCAAAACAAATCTTTATAAATAAACAAATTTCTTACATCCACGCAATGGTAATGGAAGATTCAGGCGGTAAGAGCAGGCAAACTCACTGCCCGCCGTCTACAAAATCGAAGGGCCCACCTGGCCAATGGCACCACCAATCGCCTCATGCGATGTGGTATACCGACAGTGATCTAACCGCTGATACGTGTGCTCCATAATGAAACTATTATCCACACGCACGGCCAGCACCAGGAACGGTATTACCACAATGGCCAACATGGTGGTGGTTATACCCACATAACCCAAGACGGAGCAATGAATAAATAATGCGAGAGAGTATTTTACTGATCTGGATGATGCCAAATTTGTTCAACGATTCAGGTTAACAAACTCAGCATGTCAAATAATTCTTGCTAGGATTAGAGCAAATATCTTCGCTAAGTAACACGTAAAACCTTAACTTCATTTGTGATTCAATTTATAATGGTTTGGATTGTTAACAGGAATCGTGGATTGTTGTCAGAGAGCAAACTTATGGTTTCGCTGCGCTCTTATGCAAGTGGCTTTCTTATCATTGCGGGCGACTTCTGTTGAGTCAGACTTCCTTCGGCAAACCGCGCAGTTAATCAAGATTCCCACTCTATTGCATCTGGCTATCACAAATGGACACTGACTGATTGATTTTTGCTTAAATTTTAGAAGTCTTAAATATTTTTAAAGCTTACATATCATAAATAAAAATGTACCATCATCATAAACCACATTTTCCAATCTTGTGGCTGAGCTTGGGATCATGCCACGATTTTTTTGGAAACAGACAAGACTCCAGCGGTGCTGGGGATGCCGCCACAGTTCGAGAAGTCTCCCGCTTCTTTATTATTCTCGTACTAATCCCGTACTAATCTCGTACTAATCCCGTAAGTCTTTCCAAGGGCGATGAACTCGAAGCCCAGGCCTTCTGCTTACAGGCTTCCGCATCCCTCTTTTTGTTCTCCAAAATGCATTTGTTTGACTCAAAACGTCTACAAGCAAATGTTCCTCAGCCGCAGAAAAGTTCTTCGCTCTTGGTCTTTTCGGTGTTTCACATTGATTCATCATCGCAAGCAATTTTATATAATTATTTGGCCAAATAATTACCAGCGACAACAATAGCATTAAAAACAAGTGAGAAAGTCTGTCACGCTCGACTATAACATACTCTGTACCAGTTCATTTGCTCCCGACTATATTATTATAATACATCCAAGGAGTCACGCGGTTATCGTGAAAAATTTTAATTATACGCTCATCTCTAAGTTTCTCTCTCTCTCTCTCTCTCTGCCCCAAAAATTGAGTTTGTTTGAATACAGCGGTGGTTGGCGTGAATGGCGAGGGGGTGGTGGGGTGCCGATTAACTTTTTTTTGCTCATAACTTGAGTATCGTTCATCCGATCTTTATCATTCCTTTAGCAAATTGATAAATAATTTTGACAACTCGATATCTCTAGAAGGTATGAATCATCTATCATCAAAACTGTGGTAGATATGACTTTTTTCCAAATTGCGGGGGCGGAAGGGGGCGTGTTGAAAATTGAAAATAAGCTTGATCTGCCTGCAAGTATAAGAAATATATATCCCATACATGTCAAACCTCTATCTCTTACCATCTCTGAGATCTGTGCGCTCATACAGACGGACGGACAGACGGACAGACGGACAGACAGACAGACAGACAGACAGACAGACGGACATGGCTATATCGACTCGGCTGTCGATGCTGATCAAGAATATATATACTTTATAGGGTACAGAGTATAAAAAGACAAAACAAACAGCTGTTTCGTCGACAGTGTCAGGTCACACTTTTGCAGCGATAGCAATTAATCGCTATCGGGTGAACCTGCCGGGAAGTCTCGTTGAGAAAACCAAAAGACTTAACCTCTGGTAATTCCGGCCGGCAGATTTGACCGGCCGGTACCTAACCGCAACTTTTGAGAAATTGGGCCTCAGAGTTACAAGCGGGGAAACAAAAGTGATAGCGATGACACAAGAGATCGATAGTAACTATCGCAAGTTTACAGTAATGAAATAAATTAGTGATGCTCGCTACTCGTGACTTAACAATATGTAAAATAGTGACTTCATATTATATTTGAAATAGATTTTAATTCATTGGATTAATTAAGTAGGGTAATTTAAGAATGGCGTTATTTAGTTAGCGTTCTGCAGCCAACAATACTTATATTCTATGTAAACAAATCGCACGAAGCGCACCCTGTACACAGGAAACATACTCATAACTTCATTTTTATAGTAACTAATTAATTACCGTGGTCGGGCGTGGCGTACCAGTCGTATGTGTGGCGGCTGGTGCGGGAAGTTGTGGGTTCGATCCCGCCTCGGACCATCTAATAGAAAAAGTTTTTTCTTTCTTTAGAAAAAAGCTTTTACACACCCGATCACCTTCACCAGCTACTGGCGCCAGCTGTGAAGTAATAACTATCCATGAAAAAGCAAATTCTCTAACTATTGCCGTTCGGATTCGGCGTTAAACTGTAGGTCCCTTTCTCTTGTGCGGAAAATTATAAGCACACACGCCAAGAGATTGAGAGAAGCTTGGCCCTGGCCCTCCTGGAGGGGTGCTGTTTGAGCCAATTTTACTTTTACTTTAATTAAATTACCTGAAATCATACTTTATAATTTCGTACTGAAAAAAAAGATTCAAAACACGCGCGCACTTTCAAAAGCGCGGCACCTATCGATCATTAACAGCTGGACGATAGATGAGGCCCATTGTTATCGATATCGCGCGCGCTGCCACTGTCGACAGCGCCCAGCAGCCTATAAAAGCAGAGCATCAGCGAACTGGGAGCAGCACGGTTGCCACCTTACAAAATTAGACTACACCAAAAACAATTCAAAAATGAGATATTCAATAAAAAAGTGCCAAAAAAATGGCATTACCTTATTCATGTTATATTTGCATTTAATAAAATATAAAATATCTCTTTCACAAAATCGTTAAATTATACATCCATTTCATTTCTTCAGTATTTTAAACCGTACAAATAAACCCAAAAAACATTTCATATATTACTTAATTTTTATGGCAATAAGGCATAACAGCATAATTCGAGATATGGGTATTTCCATGATGTCGAACGCGACCGTCGTACGCCATTAAAGTGATATAAAAGTCAAACTATAAAATTTTAATTTTCTTCTGTTACTTTAACTTATAGCACTTTCGAAGCTCTTTAATTAGTGGTAAAGTAAAGAGCATACCTAGTGCTGGTTCCAAGATATAGCCAATCAAAAAGCGATTCGCACGCGACAAAAAACGGAAGTTGTATTTTTGGCCATCAATATAAAAGCAAAACTCAGCGAAATCTGCCAAAACTATATAGTGCGACTAGTTTGAAAATGTTGTTGAATAATTTTACTGTATATTAGAATTTATTTGATCGAAAAATTATCTTTAGTTTTTTTTATTTCAAAATAAAATATGATTCGATACGTGACATTGCGAACGCGACATATTTTTCCACTATGGTTTTTTTAGGTAATTATTTATATGTTATTTATTTTAAGAATTATTTAGTAATTAAAAGATTGATTAGATGAATTTTAAGAACAAATAGGAAAGAGTTGTAAGTTTATTTAAATATTTTTCTTTAAAGAAAATGCGGTCCGAGCTGCTTTAATTTGGTGACCGTCACAGGAAAAGCTGTGTAGTTGATGGATACCAGGGATACTTGAAAAATCCTTCCATTTATGTACTAGTTGAAGAGAAAATCCTTCAATTTCCTCTGAAGAGACGTACAAAATTTGGCGACCGCTTATGTTATTTAGTGCACATTTATAAAACGAAATCGCATCATTTAAAACGACATTTTTTGATTTCGTTATTTGCCAAACTTTTCGTTTTAAGACTGCCCCTATTCCATCGACGGCACCTTTCCCATGTGAAGTTACGAAGTAGTTCTATTCCATGTAATTGCACCCAAATTCTCTTACAAAATCAACTAGACTTGAGACGATAAAATTGTTTTTAAACTGCGAGCTGCTTCCATCAGAGAATATAAATTTGTTCAAAAAACTTTTATACTGACTTTGAATTTGCTGAATGAGTTTCGTTAAAAAACAGCAGACGTCGTGTTTGTTGTGGGTCAATTTGTCACTAACGATAGCAAATAATTTCATTTCGCCAAAAATCCATGCCACACAAGTGAAAATAGTAACTTGGCGGTAATTAAAGTGAGCACTTTGAATCTCATTTTGAGTGTTAAGGCGATAATTTTCTGCGAAATCTACTTGCAAAACAATCTCCGCTGGCTTTATTTGTTTTCTCTTGTCTTCAAAATATTTTTGTTGGGCACGTATATTAAAAAAAATGCAATTTGAATGCCGGTAGCCGCGTCTCCAGTTCATAAATAAGGTCAGATAACGGAGCAATAGTAAATGTTCGGTTTATTCGGTTTTCAATGCTCCGCCAATGTTGCCATTTAACATCTTCATCCATTTTTCCTCGATATTTGAGCGAAACTAACTCATGTTCTACGTCTCGTACACATTTTTCGCAATCGCCAGTCATACAATTTTCGTCAAGGATATCGCAGCAAGCAGATTTAAAATAAGTTTGGAAATCACTTGGAAAAGACGGAATTACTATTGCACACCCTTCATGGTACTTGCAAACACACATGTTATGCGGAAATTTGTTTGTCAATAGGACATGTCTTGGTCGATTTTTAAAAACGGCGGCTTTCCGTAATCCTTCAGTTGTAAGCTCAATTCTACACAACTGATAGGCTTCTGAAACCGTCATCAGCATAAAGCGCTTGGCAACTACTTGTCCATCACATAGAAGAGTATCTTTCCTTCCAGCAGCTTGCACGCTAACATTATCGCTCATATAAAAGTTTTGAACTGCTTTTATCTGGTCTTCTTTCAGTAAGTCACTGGATTTTATCTCTTCATTTGTTCGTTTTTTATACTTTTTATTCAAGACGTCTAGGATTTTCAGTTTTTTAGCCAATTCTCTTGGCATGCTGCCAACACACATTAATATATATTAAGACTTAATTATATTTAAAAAGAAATGTTACACTCACGATGTCGCACGCGACAAACTTCAAAAAAATCCAAAAATTTCAAATTTGATTTTTTTACACTTGTTGTTTTTTTATATTTTTATAGCCACCAAACTCTGTTTAGCGAAAAGTTTTCACACACTTGCTGCTGGTATCAATCAAGAAATGAGAACAAATTATGTTTTTCGATGTCGCACGCGACATTAGAACATGAACTAAAGCAAATTAAAAATTAACAGTTAATCGTGATTGGCTTGATCTCTTTGCACTTTTTTTAGATAGCCGTTGTTAGAAGAGAGATTTTATGTAATGGCTATTTTCATGTATCATCTCTCTTAAGGGCAATAACATTTAAGAGAAAATGTTATTAAAAAACTACAAAAATAAAGAAATGGCATTTATGCAGTTTTACCGTTGGTTTATTCACCTTGAGAAAGGAATTTAGGTGTGAATTACTTAAATTAATTAAATATGAATGTTTTTCTAAGATTATATCATATAACAGTATTTTTGTAATGACTTATATTTTTCCGGCCACGGTGGACTTTTCTATGGAAATGCCCATATGTTAAATTTGAGATTTTAATACCTATGGCTTCCTCAGCTTTAATTCTATATTGTGTCCCAATTTTACACTAATCGGATGAGTGGGTTACAAAGACAAAACGGTAAAACTAAACAACATAAGTCTTGAGAAGTCTGAATAAGTGAAACAACAACTTGATCAAAAAGTCTTATATCAGTATACTTAAAGAAATAACTCTTTCAATCTGTAAAAAATTTCCACTTAAGACCAAACACTTTTTTCACATTCTCATTAAGGGCCGACTTCTCATCTCCTATATATCTGCTATTTGCCAGATAAACTTAGAATTTACTCTGTTACTTGTTACTTTAGGTGGTAGTGCTTTGTAGAAGCTGTGAAATCGGCCCTTAAAGGTTTATTACCTTCGTAAAAAATACGGAAACAACACTTTTGCTTATACTCCTTATTGCCACAGATTTCTTTACATATTTAAAAACTAAATAGTCAATATTTTGGTATATTGAAGAGTGGGTGGTGATTAGAATCAGATATATGTATGTATAGATATGATTTTCGTTTGCTGAATCTGTTTCCGAAAATGGTCCATCACGTCTAGATTTTAGGTAATTTGGTCTTAAAAATGCTTTGAATCCAAATTTTGAGCCTTATTAGGCTCGTTTTGTAAAGGAGCTATACCTTGTTTTACTATTTCTAAGGACTAAAAATATTATCCCAAACAGTTCAACGATTTTCCTAAAGGAAGATATACCGTTTTGCATATATTTTTAATAGTTTTTGGTCTATACCTTTTAAAAGCGCGATTGTATCGAAAAAGTGAAAATATGATACATGGTATTAGTTAAAATACGATATATCTTCTCTGTTGCAAAAGTTGGCCTTTTTTGTAAACCCATAGACTAGAATATGGGCATTTCCAAACTGACGTGACGTTACGTTCGTACGAAAAGATCTTTTTGAAAAATATGAAAGTCTTGGATTTTTAAAAAGATTGTTCTTTATTTAGGTAGCAATTAAGTAGCACTATAATCAGCAAAAACAATGACATCAATCGATCATAAGGAATTAAAGATCTAAGCAATCATATATGCTGGCGTTACGTTACATAAAACGGAAGTGGGTTTTGACTTGGTTCTAGAAAAATGCAAAATTCTGCGAATTGGGCAAAGCCTTTTGAATAAAATTTTTTTTAGTATGATTTGAAATAATACAAGTTTATTTTCCAGGTTATCTTGTTCAAAAATGTTTGCTCCTCTATTTTTTATTTGCATAAAACGTGACATTACCTGACGTTACGTTACTTAAATTTCCTCATTATAATTATGTTGTTTTTGTTCTAATATAAAGCAGAAACTTACAGTTAATTGCAATCAGATAGTTTCTTATGGTATCTTCTGCATTATTTTTTAACTCTTTGTACCCTTAGAAATAGTTTAGAGACCAAAAATCAATGCAATCTAACGGCATTTTTATGACAACAAAACGTATCCAAATGAGAAAAATGGCGCTTGGGCGAATTTGCATTCGAAAATCTCGAAATAAGTTATGAATATATTTAAAATTAGCTCATATTAGTTCATTTTGATTATTTGCCCATGAAAATATGATAAAAAATAGTGTTGATGTGTTGTTGGGCCGTTTTTCGTTGTGTATTTGTTTGTTTGTTTGGGGTTTAATTTCGGCCGTCTTTCTTCACTCCAGTCAAAACACTTTTTGGCTGAGTTGTTCTCCTACGCGTTTCGGCAAATATATTGCCTTCTTCAGGGAGTCTGGGGAATAGTGTTTTTAAGTACTTTTCATTTTTTGGTCTCGGTGGACTTTTCTGTGGAAATGCCCATATGTAGATTTAAGAAATTAGTCAGCTGCTCGCTCTCACTTGCGCTCTCTGGATACATTTGGGTTAGCTGTTCGCTCTCACTTACGCTCTCCAGATACATTTGGGAATATATCCGTCTCGCTCTGACCACTGTGATTTCATACTGAAATTATAAAGTATCTTTTTAGGCACTATCGTTAAGCACCAGCAACATTGAGCGGCAGCGCGAGTTTTATCTCTAGCACTCATTCTCCATGGTAAACCTGAGTATTCGGCGAGCATCCCACTGCTCAAACAAGCTCGCGCAATATCTTTTTCTATGGACAGTCGTCTTGTCACGGTTATTCACAAAATAATAACTGGGTTTACTTCGCATAATTTTTGGAACTCTTTTAATTTATACGTCATATTCGGGCTTAATGCATAAGAGCCAATTTCAATAAAAAAGTGCCAGTGCACCAAGAGGAAAAAAAAAACACCATTTTTGGTGCAAAAACACCAAGTGTGGCAACCGTGACTGGGAGCTCAATTAGTCCGCGGCATCGATCGAGTCAACATCTTGGAACAGCATCACCAGCAGCAAGTATTAACCACCCCAACCAAGGAATCTGGTGCGATTTACGAATCGGCTCGATTGGCTCCGGATGAGCGATTTTCGAATCGGCACCTGTGTCTGGATAGGATTCCCGGTTGAATAGCACCGACGCTCGCCCAATCCGACTCCCAACGCTCGGTCCTCTGACCGGCGGCGGGTGAGCCTCAGGTTGTACGATTTTCGCTAAAACAAAAATATCACCGAAAAATATCACCAAAAAATACTCTATTTCCGATATATCGCCTCGTAAAAATATCCGATAATGAAATTTGTCATTTTGGGCAAAAATATCGATATTTCGATGTATCGATAATATTTAACACACTTGGCAGTAGGTTTCTAGCCGCAGGTGATTACAATGCCAAGTATGTACACCCATTGGGGCTCTCGCCTAATAAACCCAAAAGGAAAACAGCTGTATAATAAACTTATAATATTTATAAATAAACTCACTTATTTATCTCCGGGAAAGCCTACATACTGGCCATCAGACCTCAGAAAGCAACTAGTCCTAATTGATTTTGCAATAGCAAGCAAAATCCCAACTACAAACATAACCGCCCGCACATCGGCACATCTGTCATCTGACCACTAACATGTAGTTTTTAAACTCGTCTTCCTGACGAACAAATGCACAAGCTGGCTTAAATACAGAAAGTACATCACCGCACACATTGAAAACAAGTGAGAAAGTCGGTCAAGCCCGACTATAACATACTCTGTATCAGTTCATTTGCCCCCGACTATAATATTATAATACATCCAATTAGTCACTTGTTTATCGTGCAATATTTTTATTATTATTATCTCTAAGGCTCTCTTTCTCTCTCTTTCTCTCTCTCTCTCGAAAAAGTGTGTTTGTTTGAATACAGCGGTGGTTGGATGGGTGGGTGGAGGTGGGGGGTCTGATATCTTTTTTGCTCATAACTTGTGTATCGCTCATCCGATCTTTATCATTCCTTCAGCAAATCGATAAATAATTTTTATATATATAATAATTACTAGATATCTCCAGAAGGAACGAACAATCTATCATCAAAACTGTGGGAGATATGACGTTTTTCCCAAATTGCGGGGGCGGGAGGGTGCGTATCAAAAATTTAAAATAAAGTTGATCTGCCTGCAAGTATAAGAAATATATGTCCCATACATGTCAAACCTCTATCTCTTACCATCTCTGAGATCTCTTCGTTCATACGGACGGACAGACAGACAGACGGACAGACGGACATGGCTATATCAACTCGGCTGTTGATGCTGATCAAGAATATATATACTTTATAGGGTCGGAGACGATTCCTTCTTCCTGTTACATACTTTTGCACAAACTTAATATACTCTATGTACCTTCGGTACAGAGTATAAAAATTTACAACTTAAAACGAATGAAGACATAGATCAAACCGTCGGAAAACTGAAACTTATACTGACTTAAGCAGACCAAATAAACAACTTATCCAGGAGAAGCGACGCTTAAGGCGGGACTGGAAAAGCTGCAGCTCCACAAACTCTAAGTTTCCTTTATGGAAGGCCCACCTCAACTTAAGTCCACCAATCGAGACAACAACACCAATCAGAGATGATACTAGCTCATGGGCTCGCAGCAATGAAGAAAGGGGAAACGTGTTACCAACACATCTTAAAAACGTTTTCCACCCAAAACCAGCAACAAATCAATTCACTCTTCCACAGCTCTCAAATTCACCTTCACAAACGCAGCAACTGAATCCTAAGAAATCTGCGGGTCACGATCTAATCACACCAAAAATTATCATTCAACTTCCACATTGGGCATTACACTTCATTTGCTAAATTTTTAAGATGATTTTCGTGTGCTGAACACGAATCTGTTTTCGAAAATGGTCCATTACGTCGAGATTTTTAGTAATTTGAGCTTAAAGTAAAAAAATTCCTATTTTGACCCTTTTTAGAGGCGTTTTGAGCGGAACCTTTACTTTTGTTTTGACTTTTTTTAATATTATCGAAAATTACTATTTCTTAACTGTAAAATAAACTATGAAAAAAAAAATTTACGATAGCGATAACGTAGATAAACCATTTTGAATATATATAATAAAACGAACAAAATTGTCTACTGCCCAAAGCAATGACTTGAAAAAACAGTACAATCAGTAATTTGGTTAGAATTTCAATGAAAATTTTCAACAAGACCCATTACATACTTTGTGGCAGCAACAATATATACGATTTTTTGTGAAATCGTATACAATTACCAAAAGTGGTCATTGGAAAAAATCGTAGAAATGTTTGTCAAAGTTAAGGAGTATTACTTTACGATAATATCAAAACAAAAATATAGGTTCCCCACAAAACGCGTCTAAAAAAGGTAAAAATAGGCATTTATTGCAACTTTAAGCTCAAATTACTAAAAATCTCGACGCAATGGACCATTTCTGAAAACAGGTTCGTGTTTAGCACACGAAAATCATCTAGAATCAATATTCTGGAAAAGGTCAAATTTTGTTGCCTTGTGTAATCATAGCGTTGCCACATCAAAAGCTTGTGTAAATTGCAAGCTCAGCCGATTTTTTGAACTAAATTAAAAATAAATAACTTTCAGCAAATTTTCCCGGACAACATTGAACACAGTGAAAGCAAAAGCGGGTGCACCAAAAAAATACAATCAAGTAGGAAAGTCAGTCAAGCCCGTCCGTACTATACTCTGTACCTGCTGTGGCAGCTGAAAGCAGCGCTGCGGCAGCGGACATTCTTTTGCTCATAAATTAAGTATCGTTCATCCGATCTTTATTATTCCTTAAGCAGATCGATAAATATTCTTGAGTACTAAATATCTATAAAAGGTACGAAACACCTATCTGCAAAACTGTGGAAGATATGACGTTTGTTTTAAATTACGAGGACGGGACAAGGCACGGCAAAAATTAAAAATACTTTTGATCTGCCTGCAAGTATAATAAGTATCTGTCCTTAACATGTCAATCCTCTATCTCTTACCATCTCTGAAATCTGTGCGTTCATACATACGGAAAGGCGGACAGACAGACGCACATGGCTATATCGAGTCGGCTATTGATGCTGATCAAGAATATATATGGGTGATTCCATGAAAAATCGCCCACTCAAGTTTAATTTTGATCAAAATAATTTTTTTTGCATTCTTTGTTATAAAATAGTATATACGTATTTTCAGCACTTTACCGATCTTTGCTTCATCTATTAACGGTAACGGGTAATTGTCCTTTATTGATCATTGATTTATTAATTGTTCTGAAATTTTCACCAGTTTTTTATTTACCAAGACTGCTGGCGATGCTGGCGAATTCCTTTTTTCAAATATTCATCCAGAATTGCGTTTTATTTCTCTTTAATTTCTCTTTTTCAGAATAAGACAATCTTCTCGGTGCAGAACTAAAAGGTTTTGACTTTTCAAAATTTAACTTAGTCTCACATCTCACCAATGGTTCATTTGGTCTTTGTGCATTTATGTATGCCCTCTCAAACAATTTGACAAATTCACATAACCTCATAACTTATGTCATCTCCAACAAGGCTGCAAACCTCTAAAATTTTGAAGAGAGTCCGGTCCAGCAAGTCCAGCAAGCGTAATAAAAATCACTTGGTAGTAATTGTGAATCCCGCAGATTAAAAAAGTTTTATAAATTGGCTGCAGTAAATTACAAATATTTTGAACAACGTTTTTTTCGGATGTTTTTAGGTGGAGCTCTTTTGAATGAATGAAAAAATATTTAAGAGTTAGCAAAAGTTCGCACATTTTGTAGGTTGAGTTCCATCGCGTCACACAGTCTAGCACTGTTTTTTTAATTTTTGCATATGCAATAGATTTAAGATGGTGTGAGTTCGGAGTTTCTTACAAAGTGTGCGGAGAGTTCAAACTGAACTTCCTTAAAGAAATCGTTAACTACTAAATTGAGAGTGTGCAGCACAACGAACTGTAATTATAGAGTCCTCCAGGGAATCTATTGAGTTGACTTGGTCATCGTCCAAATCAAGAAATGTTTTTGATTCACATGAGCAGCGTTCATCAACATTACATTCTGCAAAGTTGCATTCCTTTTCCGCTATGCAGGTGTCATTTAATAGTTCTCCTGCTCGAACCATATTTGCTCATATTTGATAGTATAAATCTGTCCTAGGAATATGTCGTAGGATTGGAGAACTTCTTGAACGATAGCAGTCAAATTATGACTTGTTTGCCGGACGTGGACCTATTTCTAAATGCGAACCCTTGCAAAGGGTATTATAAATTTGCCCAGAAGTTTGCAACGCATAGAAATATTCATTTCCGACCCCATAAACTATAAATATTCTTGATCAGGGCGATGAGCTGAGTCGATTGAGCTTTGTCCGTCCGTCTGCCCGCCCGTCCGTCTGTCCGTCTTTCCGTCTGTCTGTCTGTTTCTACGCAAACTAGTCTCTCAGTTTTAAAGCTATCGATCTGAAATTTTGAACACCGTCTTCTTTTTACTGCACGCTGATAATATGTCGGAACCGACCGGATCGGATGACTATATCTTATAGCTGCCATAGGAACTATCGGTCGAAAAATAGGTCTAAGTGAGAAAATTTTTTTTGTTTTCACTGTTAGCGTCCTCAAGCTCGGCTATTATTAATGTTATATGCTTTCAAACAGATTTGCAAATTTTCGTCAAAATCGGATGACTATATCTTATATCTGCCATAGGAATTATCGTTCGGAAAATGGGTCTTAGTGTGAAAACTTTTTTGTTTTCACTGTTAGCGTCCTCAAGCTCGGCTGTTATTAATGTTATATGCTTTCAAACAGATTTGCAAATTTTGGTCAAAATCGGATGACTATTTCTTAAGGCTGCCATAGGACCGATCGGTCGAAAAATGGGTCTTAGTGACAAAAAACTTTTTTGTTTTTAAGTAAATCGTTCTTAAGGTCGGTGATTATTAATATTAAACGCTTTCAAACTAATTTGAAAAAGTTGATCGACATCGGGTGACTATAGCTTATGGTTGCCATATGACCGATCGGTCGAAAATGATTTTTATTAAGAAATTTGTTTTGTTTTTTATGTTAGCGTCCTTAAATTCGCTGATGACTGATTTTATATGCTTTCAAACAGATTCGCAAAATTGGGTTGAAATCGGATGACTATATTTTAAGCCTGCCATAGAGCCGATCGGGCGGAAATTGAGTCTTAGTGAGAAAAACTTTTTTGTTTTCAATTTTATCGTTTGTAAACTCGGCGATTGTTAATTTGATTTGTTTTCAAAAAGATTCGCGAAATTTGGTCGAAATCAGATGTTTATCTGTCGGAAAATGGGTTTTAGTTAGAAAAATATTTGATTTTTATGTAAGCATTCTTAAACTGTGACATTTGCATTTGCAAGGGTATAAAAACTTTGGCACAGACGAAGTTAGCTTGGCCTTCTCGTTATGAATCTGACAATCAGACAATTCCAATTATGGCGCGATCCGAACGACTTACGCAATCAACTTTAATTGACATGAAGCTAAAATAAATTCGTAAAAATATAATTTTGATTTATTAGTATTTTTGGGCAAATACTTATATAAATATATGGTCGGGCGTGGCGTACCAGTTGTATGTGTGGCTGCTGGTGCGGGAGGTTGTGGGTTCGATCCCGCCTCGGACCGTCTAATTGAAAAAGTTTTTACACACCCGATTACCTTCACCAGCTACTGGCGCCAGCTGTGAAGTAACTAACTAGCCATGAAACAGCAAAAATTCTCTAACTATTGCCGTTTGGATTCGGCGTTAAGCTTTAGGTCACTTTATATTGTGCGAAAAATTATAAGTACACACGTCGAGAGATTGAGAGAAGCTTGGCCCTGGCCCCTCCCGGTTGTGCTGTTTGAGCCAATTTTACTTTTTTACTTACATATATAAATATTTATGTGCAACCTTCGTAGTACATATGTAGATATTATGTATGTTTGTTATGTACACGTGGACACAGTGTCAAATACACAACACAAATTTTGGCGCCAAACGCTATTGTTTTTTTTTTTTTTTTTAATTCATTTATTTATTTATATCTATTCACAACACTTATAACTAGTCTTAAAGAGGTAGGTGGCGATTTTGCGGTACGGCCGTAAAGCATTGCTTCGCAAAACCATCAGTACCCTTACTCCAACGTGCTCCTTCTATTCCGCTCCTTCTATTCCGGTCATTACACAAGCTGTATATTGGCTAATCAGCTCCCAGTTCTCGCTGCTTTCCAGCATGAGTGGGACTATACTCTCCAATGATAGGCACCCAGGGCTTAGAGCTCCCTCTAGGTGCTGCCTGGCGCTGCTGAACCTGCCGCATGCAAAGAACGTATGCTCAGCGTCCTCCACAGGATTCCCGCAGTAGGTGCAGCTATTGTGTGTATGCGTCACACGTACGCAATGCGTGTACATATGTATTTCACTAACACACATTTGCGTTTGGCGCCAAAATTTGTGTGGTTATTGGGCGCTTAAGGCAAGATTTTTCTTGCATAATTTAAATTTGACAAGGAAAATACCCTCTAGTACGGGTGGGGTCAGTCACTCTATTTTCGTCAACCCAACGTTGCTCTTTGTACGGTGATGCGTCGTGCCGCCTGTCAAATTGTAACATGGGCCGAAAGCTAAACAGAGAGAGAGAGAGAGAGAGAAGGCGTACACTCAAATTTTTTCCTTGAGAGAGCGTGTGCAAAGAATAAGAAAGGATTTAAAAAAAAAGGTATATCAATCCTCAAACGCCCTTTCAGCAAAATATTTCACAGCATGCCAGTGGAATGCATTATGGCGCTACATGCATGGCATTGGGTTAAAAGAGCGTCGCTTATGGCGCTCCATGCATGGCTTTAGGGAATATGAGTGTCGCTAAAGTCGCCCCGTGAATGTCGCTTCTCTACATGGTATCGTGTCGAATGAGAGTTGCTTCGGTTATGTCGCTTCTCTGCATGGCATTGCGTCGACCAAGCGTGCCTGGAGAGCCGTTTACGTATTGAGCGGACATCGCCTTGAAAAATACGTCAGTCGAGCTCATTGTGAGGGAAATAAGCGAGCGTCAACGACAGTCACAAAATCGTCGACGGAACGTTGATACAGCGTGGGTCGGCCGTACTGGAAGGTAACTGCATATATACATATGCATACATATATACATATACATTTACATATACATATGCAGATATATGCAAAGACATTGCATCTGCAATGAAAATGAATACACACACACAAATATGCACAATCTGCTAACATATGTATATACTCATCGATTTTTTAGAATTCCGCTGATTTCATTGCGAATAGTTGAAACCATTTTTTGTGACCATTTCAACACACGCGTCTTCACTCAATTTTAGTTTCAGGAATGCTTTTTCCTGTATGAATGTATTTATGGTTGGCTGTTGATCAACTTTCTTTTGGCGCATTTATTTTTAATTTCATCGGCTACTTTTTTATGCTGACGCTGAATGTGTCGCAGCAAGTTAGTTACGTGTCGTCCAGCCATTCCAAATCCGCATTCATTGCACACACTTTTAGCGTACTTTTTTATATATTTACTTGCAAATAACCCGTCGCGCTTCGCTGCGACGCCATCAGTATAGTAAATAATTACCGCTATCGTTATCATTATCGTTATCGTTATCGTTATCGTTATCGTTATCGTTATCGTTATCGTTATCGTTATCGTTATCGTTATCGTTATCGTTATCGTTATCGTTATCGTTATCGTTATCGTTATCGTTATCGTAATCGTTATCGTTATCGTTATCGTTATCGTTATCGTTATCGTTATCGTTATCGTTATCGTTATCGTTATCGTTATCGTTATCGTTATCGTTATCGTTATCGTTATCGTTATCGTTATCGTTATCGTTATCGTTATCGTTATCGTTATCGTTATCGTTATCGTTATCGTTATCGTTATCGTTATCGTTATCGTTATCGTTATCGTTATCGTTATCGTTATTGTTATCGTTATCGTTATCGTTATCGTTATCGTTATCGTCATCGTTATCGTTATCGTTATCGTTATCGTTATCGTTATCGTTATCGTTATCGTTATCGTTATCGTTATCGTTATCGTTATCGTTATCGTTATCGTTATCGTTATCGTTATCGTTATCGTTATCGTTATCGTTATCGTTATCGTTATCGTTATCGTTATCGTTATCGTTATCGTTATCGTTATCGTTATCGTTATCGTTATCGTTATCGTTATCGTTATCGTTATCGTTATCGTTATCGTTATCGTTATCGTTATCGTTATCGTTATCGTTATCGTTATCGTTATCGTTATCGTTATCGTTATCGTTATCGTTATCGTCACCGCCCCATTTCACTTTATTTCGTATTCCATCCTTACAAACCGAGTTTCAAGCCAATCTGATGAAAAATTGTTTTTTGCCTTACAAACCGAGTTTCAACTCAATCGGATGAAAAATAGTTTTTTGCATGCAGAATGTTCCGGCCATTTTCCTCCTGGGCGGATTTTCCAAAATCGGGAAAACACGTGTCGAATTATTTTCCACTTCAAATCCACTTCCCCCCCAAATCCCTCCTACATCCCACCCACTAACCACCAACTTCCCACCCAGTTCCCATCCATTTCCCAACCACCTACCACCCACATCCCACCCACATCCCACCCACATCCCACCCACTTACCACCCAGCTCCCATCCACTCCCCACCCATCCACTGTAAGCAAATTAGGCTGGTTTTTTGTTTGTTTTTTTTTTTAACAATCATTTAGAAGAAGAGAGAGAGAGAGAGAGAGAAAGAAACACGCAACACACCTATGCATTCTGCACACAAACGAACTAACTGTTTTTTTGTGCCCGCGTGTGTGTGTATATGCCCAACAAAATGACACCATACATTGCCGATTTTTTGAAGGAACACAAATTTTTTTTTTATTTCATTTAGTGCATGTTGATTATTATAAAGAGTACACACATATGTACATATGCTTAACTAGATTAATAACACTACTATTAACTTAGATTAAACATTTGTTGTAGTTGTTTCATTAATATTATTTATGTTCTTGATCTGCTGAAGTTTTTGTTTTTGTTTTTCAAGCTGGTTTTGTTGTTGCTTTAGCTGCTCTTGTTGTTGTTCTTCGGATTGTAGTTTTGGTTTGGCACTCTCCTGCACTCTCACTCTCTTGCTCTCACTCTCTGTTTACAAATTTTTTAGTTACTCAAACACAAATATGTGTGTGTGTGTGTCTTAGCAAACTCGCTCTTTCTCTCTGACACTTGAACAAAAAGAAACCAAATATTGCCGATTTTTTTAAGGAACACAAATGTGCATATGTTTAACTATATTACTAACACTACTATTAACATAGATTAAACTTTTGTTGTAATTGTTTCATTAATATTATTTCTGTTGTTGTTCTGCTGCATTTCTTGTAGTTGCTGTCGTTGTTGCTAAAGTTCTTGTTGTTGTTTTTGAAGTTGTTTTTGTTGTTGCCTCAGCTGCTCTTGTTGTTGTTGTTCGAGCTGTAGCTTTGCTTTTTGTTATAGCGGACCATCATTGGGCACTGAATTTGTAATTGTAAATTCTTATTTTGCTGCTGGAGCCCCAGTGCTCCCCAACAAAGTTATCGCCATATGGAAAAGTGGCTGAGGCTGCTCTCCTCCCGTCGGCAAATTCGATTTGCAACTGATCGCTCAACCCTGCGTGCTACGTCAGTGGTGACTTTGCTGTGCATCTCTCACCTCACAAATATATGTGTGTGTGTGTGTGTGTGTAAGCAATTGAATTCATTCTATTTATAGACTGCTTAGCATAAGCAAACAAATTGACAAATTTTCGGGAAAATTTGTAAGCAGTTCTTCTTGAATTTTCATTAAGATCTTTGAAAATGAATTTGAGCATGATCGGATGGTAAACAAAAAAGTTGCATACAAAAGTTTTCCGCAAATTTTCCACATTTCCCGACAGAATTTTCCAAAACCCCTTCTTAGTACGCACTTTCAATACTAATGGAAACTCCTGTCCAAATTTCAGCCTTCTATCTCTGACCGTTTGCGCTCTGCGTTGATTGCCAATCAGTGAATCAGTCAGTCAGTCAGGACAAACTGTTTTATATGTAGAGTAGATAATGTTCAAAAACTGGATTCGATGCCATGTTGCGTTGGCAAACAATTAAGATTTCAGAATTAGCTTTAAATTATGCGTCTGTCGGTCAAGTGAAAATCTCACTGGGGACGACAAGTGGGATTATGCATGTCACGACAATAATACAACAAAGTCAGAGAGCGTTCTCTCTCTCAGCTTACACCTCTTTAATGCATGATACAACTAATTTAATTATGTTCAGCTCTCAGCTCGCTCTCTGTTTTAGCGTGCAACTCTATTAGTTGGGTCATGCTTCAATGTCCAGCTCACAACTTTAGTCTCTTTTCATCTTTTTATTTTAGCACGACGCAGCGACGCTACGTAGCTGCAATTGGCTGCAAAGCGCTGCAGAAAAAACAATGTGCCCGTTCTCTGGTTTTTGTACCCTTGTAGAGGATATATTAAATTGTCGAGATGTTTGTAACGCATAGAAGGAAGCATCTCCGACGAGCTGAGTTGATATAGCCATGTCCGTCTGTTCGTCCGTCTGTTTCTAAGCTATCTCCTCCGTTAGTTTTAAAGCTATCTTAACCAAACTTTGCACGAAGTCTTTTGGTACAAATACGCTGCACATTTGTCGGAACCGGCCAGATCGGATGACTATAGCATATAGCTGCCATAGGAACCATCGGTCGAAAATGTTGTTTAAGTGACAAAAACTTTTTTGTCTTCAACGCAAACGTCCCCAAACCTCGTATTTGTAAGTCTTCTATGCTTTCGCATAATTCCACCAAGTTTGATAGGACAACTATATAGTATAGATGCCATAGAAATTGGGTGTAGAAAATATATATAGGAGGCCTTGTCAAAAATATGTATATTTGGAGTGTACATTCTGTCCATATTTGTGTCAGTGGAATCAGGCTACGAACTTATATAAATCATACAAGATACAAGGGTATAAAAACTTCGGTCGAGCCGAAGTTAGCTTTCCTCTATTTTTTTTCTTTATTTTAGGCACTGTTATTTCATTGACACGAGCAAGAAATAGGCACTCGAGAAATTTAATAATGAAATCACTTTTAATGCATTTATACAATTGTAAACATATATGTGCATATGTACATTGTACATATTTGGATGTAAATAACATACACATGATATAGGCTATATAATGTACGTACACATGTATGTACATGTGTTTTTGATTTGGGAATTTAAGCAAACTCGTGTATGTGTGAATATGTATGTAACGTCAAACTACAAGCAGGTAAAATAACAAATATTTGTTATACCATTGGAATATGTGACGTGCGAAGGTATATAAGCTTTTCCAAAACCATATTTAGCCTTTCCCTATTCCTGTGTATGTAGTTTGACATTAGATATACACATTAATCGAGCTTGCGTTAGTACCCTGATTAGGTAGGTAGGTAGTTCCGGATCTTTGACGATTTGGCAAATGCCAATAGTGGTTTGGGAGACTTCCTTGCCGCCTCTTTAAGAGAGGTGAGACTTGGGGAGTGCAGATGTCTTAGTCTCGTCTTAGCGATCGCTGGGCAGCTGCAGATGAGGTGTTCCAGAGTTTCAACGACTCCAGCTTCCTTACATTTCCTGCAGATGTCCGTTGTCGTGATTCCTAGCTTTTTCGCGTGAGCAGCTGCTAGGCAGTGACCAGTTAGTATGCCTATAAGCAGTCTACAGTCTCTTCTTTGGAGCTGTAGCATATAGTGCGTGAGTTTTTTGTCTCTTGTCTTGCACATGATTTTCGAGATTCTGCAGCCGGTTGTGCTCTTCCACTTTTCCTGTACTTCTTTCTCCGCTATCTCTTCCATCTTGCTGTATAGCGTCTGTACGGAGATAGGTATGTTTAGTGTTGCTTCTTGGCTTAGTGCGGTTCCGGCTTTTGCAATACTGTCAGCCATTTCGTTTCCATCAATGCCCCGGTGGCTGGGAATCCAATAGATTTGCACCTTTCTAGAGATGCTGAGGGAATCTATTGCCTCCCTGCTTGCCAGAACATTTTTGGAATTAATAGTGTGTCTCTGCATTGCTTTGATTGCCGCTTGGCTGTCAACGTATATGTTTATTTGGTTGTGTGGTGCGTATTGTACTGCCAATTCCGCTGATTTCCTTATTGCGAAGACTTCCGCCTGAATTATGGTGCAGTGGTCTGGCAGTTTATAGGCGAGCCTCAATTCCGGCTCGTCGCAGTATACGGCGGCTCCGACTCCTGAGGCCATATTGGAGCCGTCTGTGAATAGATGCATTGCTTCCTGGGCCAGTCCTGTACGCCAGTCTTCTGGTCCCAGTAATGCTGATGCTCCTGTGAAGTTGGCTTTTGGGATCATGTAGTCCGTGCTACTGTTGATCACTCTACCCACCATGCTGGGTCCATGGCTTTGTAGCGCCATGGTGCCTGCCGCACAAAGACGTTGGGCCGTCTTTTGTGCAAGGAGGCGTGCTTGGATGTCCAGGGGGCTGACTCCTAGGATGTGTTCGAGTGCTTTTGTTGGAGTGGACCTCAGCACCCCCGTTATGCAGACTAATGCCTACCGCTGAGCCTTTTCCATCAGCTTAAGATATTGTGAGGAATGGTTATTCCTCACAGTCAGAAGGTTATGAAGCGAAAGGGGGAATGTAGCGATCGAAAGGGGAAGTGCGGCGAATTCGCTGCATACAGGGGAATCAAGGCGGATTTAGGGAAAAGGGGAAATGAATGGGAGTCCATGGGAATAGCAGCACGACAGACGACGGATGCGCAGCAAGTAAACGGAAGGATCCGTTAAGTTTGGAGCAAAGGCTAGTTGTCGCAGTCACTCCAATTAGCTGAGGGGGCGATATCGTTGGCAATTCAAAAGAGCGCTGTTGCCAGGCAGAGGAAAGTGCCGTATGGAAGATCTGGGAGTCTCGAACGTTCTAGAAGGAGACAAGGAGACACCGGGAGACAGCCCGGGAGGGCTATATAAGGGGTCGCTGACGGCATAGACAGGAAGTCAATGTGATTCGGCATCTAAACGAGTGCGGAACGAATCGTAAAAGTACAAGTGCGGCGAAACGGAGTATCCCAGAATACTACAGACGGGAAGTCGAGTCCGGAATCCTTGAAAAGGATACGGAACAGTCCTCGTGGAAGGACTTGAACCAGACACAGGATATCCTGGAGGATGGATATCGACTATCATCGAGAAAGGTAGCTGTGCGCACGTAGAGCCTGTGTGTCAAACGCAGATTCGACGTTATAGGCGATCATACTAGCCAGCGCATCATTTGAGTCCTTGGAGGACGATAGTATGGCAGTACGTGGGAGTTGTGCGGAATAGGCGAACCTGCGAGTCAAGCGATTGCTTGGACGTGCACGGCGTGTCTTTGGCCAACGAAACGGATAGGAGGCGCACCTTGCGATTTGGCAAGGATACCTCAGATAGGTTTATGCGAATGTACCTGATTTAAAAGAGAAACATCAAAATGAACAATAAAGTGAACCACGTCGCTGGTGAATAATAGAATAAAGAATTCCCTGTGTTGTTATTGCCAGTCCAATATAAATTGGTTGGAACGATCCTCGATTACCCTGAGCATAGCCTGCATTGGTTTTCGGGTCAAAAGGACTCCTTACAACTGGCGCCCAACGTGGTCTTGTCAATAACAATATAAAAGGATTCAAATAAAAAGTGCTAAAATGGGGAGAGCATGGATTTATCACCTCAAAAAGGAAGAATTGTTACACCACGCAGAAGAATTCGGTATCGAAATAGTCCGGCAACGCGGATAACATGAGGGAACAATTTGGAGAATGGATCATAGTCAACGAAACATGCCAGGAATGAAGACAGGATAAAAGCAATGGCGGAAATATATGGTAAGTCACCATTACCAAAAGCTGTACAATCATTGCTATCTAAAAAAAATAGCCACCCACCTTGAAGAATTGTCAATCAAATACATGTCAGGAGTAAAGACATCAGGTGAAGAGGCCAAGCAGGAGAAAACAGCAACCAAAAACAAAAACATTAACACAAATTAATGCGCGAAAGTAGCGAAACAAGTCAGGGAATGGGCATTCAGGTTCGACGGAAATGCTAAACCGTTAGAGTTCTTAGAACAGGTCGAGTGGTCAGCAAAAATGTACGGTCTTGATCTAGATATGATCCCACTAGCCATGCCGGAATTACTCAACGACAAGTCCTTAAACTGGTATCTAGCAAACAACAAGCAATGGACGAAGTGGGAAGAGTTTGGAGAAAGCTTTAAGGCATATTTCCTTCCTAGGGGCTATTTTATCAAACTAGCTGAAAAGGTTCGCCAAAGAAAGCAACACTGGAACGAAGCATTCAAGGACTATATATTAGAAATGCAATCATTAATGAGGCCATTACAGTGTACAGAAGTCGAGCAATTAGAAATACTCGGAAAAAATTGCACACCAGACTTCAGTGCATTTGTTCGCCCACATCGTATCAAAAATTAAGATACTCTAATGCAATTAGCAGACAAATTCGAAGCATTGGAAAGGGATCGGGAAACATTTAAACAAGAGAGCCAAGCTGAAAGGAACAAATCAATGCGTATGGCCGCACCGCGGAAGGCAATAGGAGAAGACATATGCAAAAGATGCCAAGAGCAAGACAGGCATATGACTCAGCGAGGCCCACAAACACAACAAAGAACAGGACCGGCAAATGATGGAAACGTGAATTTCATTCAAAACCCAGCACAGGCATGCCGCAGATGCGGACAATCAGGACATTGGGCACGAGAATGCTCGAACCGTCGACTGATATTCTACTGGCAATGTGGTCGAGTAGGGGTAAGAACATGGGAGTGCTGCAGGCAGTCGGGAAATGCTCAGCAACCTCAGCCTCCAAGGGGAGAGCAGAGGTCGCCACAATCTTATTATCCTTAACCATTTCACTTTCATCTGTCATAACTTTCTTCTGCTCTGTGTCCTTAATTATCTCATCAATTTCCAATTTTGTGTTAACATTTGCACACTCCGTACCAAATGTCTAGAGATATCTAGTAATCAAAATTATTTATTGCTGAAGGAATGTTAAAGATCGGATGAACGATACTCAAGCTATGAGCAAAACACGGCCAGGTAACACCCAAAAAAACTACAGCATTCCTTTCAACAGAGGGAATCTTAGTGAGAGAGAGAGAGAGAAACTTAGAGATGAGCGCGTATAACTCGTGATCAATTGCGAGATGCGACATTAAGGGTACAGAGTATGTTATAGTCGGGCTTGACCGACTTTCTTTCCTGTTATACCCTCGCAAAGGGTATTATAATTTTGCCCAAAAGTTTGCAACGCATAGAAACAATCATTTTCGACCCCAAAAACTGTATATATTCTTGTTCAGGGCGACGACCTGAGTCGCTTGAGCTTTGTCCGTCCGTCTGTCTGTCTGTTTCTACGCAATCTAGTCTCTCAGTTTTAACGCAATCGAGGTGAAATTGCACAGAGTCTTCTTTTTACTGGACGCTGCTAATATGTTGGAACCGACCGGATCGGATGACTGTATCTTATAGCTACCATAGGAACTATCGGTCGAAAAATGGGTCTTAGTGAGAAAAACTTTTTTGCTTTCAATGTTAATGTCCTTAAATTCACCCATTATTAATATTATATGCTTTCAAATAGATTTGCAAATTTTGGTCAAGATCCGGAAGACTATATCTTATAGCTGCCATAGGAATTATCGTTCGGAAAATGGGTCTTAGTGAGAAAATTTTTTTGTTTTCACTGTTAGCGTCCTCAAGCTCGACCATTATTAATATTATATGCTTTCAAATAGATTTGCAAATTTTGGTCAAAATCGGATGACTATTTCTTAAAGATGCCATAGGACCGATCGGTCGAAAAATGGGTCTTAGTGAAAAAAAACTTTTTTGTTTTTAAGTAAATCGTTCTAAAGGTCTTTGATTATTAATATTAAACGGTTTCAAACTAATTTGAAAAAGTTGATCAACATCGGGTGACTATATCTTATGGTTGCCATAGGACTGATCGGTCGAAAATGTCTTAGTAAGAAAATTTGTTTTGTTTTTTATGTTAGTGTCCCCAAACTCGCTGATAACCTTTTTTATATGCTTTCAAATAGATTCGCAAAATTTGGTCGAAATCGGTCGGAAAATCAGTGTTAGTGAAAACTTTTTTGTTTTCAATTTTATCGTTCTTAAGCTCGGCGATTGTTAATTTCATATGTTTGAAATCAGATAATTATCTGTCGGAAAATAGATTTTAGTTAGCAACATTTTTGATGTTTATGTAAGCGTTCTTAAACTCTGACATTTCAAAAAGAGCATTTGCAAGGGTATAAAAACTTCGGCACAGACGAAGTTAGCTTGGCCTTCTGGTTTTTTCTTAAAGATACGTCCATTAATACTTTTTCTGCTTTGAGACCTGAACAATTCTGTTTTGTTTCATCTCTTATTTTTTCTACTGCTTCCATTTTTAAGGTTTACATGCTTCCATCTCTTTTCTACCCAAAAATACATCATGGCTCCTGGACTCACTTGCAACTATTGTTAAATGAAAGTATATTTTTAATGAATTTTTCAGAACATAACATAACACTTTTCCATGTGTTTCAAGGAGGCTCTTATTTAGGCTAAAATATGAATTTGTGACTGGCAACAAACGAATTTTCTTCGGTATTTGTGATTTCTGAACAAATGAAATTGAACTTCCTGAGTCTATGAAGCAGGCTGAAATCAGTTGGGAATCAGGACAGTTTTTAAAATAAATTTCAAAATCTCTTACAAAGCTATTGCCTCCATTCTTTTTATTAACTGGACATAACGCCATCAAATGTTCCATGGAATCGCATCCAAAACAAGACCCAGGGTCTCTCCTAGGCTTCTTACACTCTTTCTGCCAGTGTTCTTTAGAATAGCAATTGTAGCAGCGATTCTCCTTGTTGCATCCTGCTCCCTTTGCTGCCAGCTTGGTTTCCCCAATAGTGTTCCACTTCACAGGCAGCTTTACTTCCGAAAATGCGCGACGTAACTCTGCGATGCTCGTAAAACACTGAATCTGGGTTTTTGTGCGCGAATTCCCCGATGGAACTCCATCGATGATCTGGCCTAAGCGTTTTTCTTCATCGATGTTAATGCCAAGAGACAGAGAAACTTTGTCTTCCTAGTAGTTGACAAAACTTTCCTTTGATTGCCATTTCATGCTTCAAATTTCTGTCTGGTTTCAGCTTTGGATAATTTTGCTCCAAATGTTTCGGCCGACTGGACACATGAACCTCCACTGGTTCCATTATACGTGTGTCATTTGCATGTAACCAGCCATATGCATATCCCCCTAACTTGCACTCCAACAACATATGTAAATACACATCTTCCATGCCATAAATGGTCACAATCTTCTTCATTTCTTTCTTCTTTTTTTCACCTTTGGCTTTGTCGTTGTCGTTTTCTCTTGTCTCTTTCTTTGCCGTTTCTTCGATTTTCAGCAATTGTTTTGCGGCTCCATAAGGCTGGCCACCTACAACTGAAGATGGTGAAGTAGTTGTAGCCGTCTCACTCTCGTGCGTGCTCTAATATGACGCCAGCGTTTTCGACTTCAAGAAATTTCGACGGAATTTCATCATTTACTTGATGTCGCCGTCCATTTGGGCTTCTGCACAATTCCTTCTCGTCTTCATGAGTTTCATCGGGGTTGTTTGGGCCTTGATCTTCTGCTTTACCCAGTGATATAAAGCAAGACCCACGGCGGTCAACAGGAATCGCATTATGGCGTGCCACCAAGTCCGCCTTTGTGCCCGTAGTTGGCATCTCTAGAAGCTGCAACCATTTCTTTTAATTTATGACGTTGTGTGCGTCAATATTAATTGGTAAATCTATTGCGGGGAAAGGTTCACCTCTTCTGATATTGTAGGAGGAGCAAATGATCCGAGTTTAATAAAAGTCGTTAGGTGTTAGGTCTTTATTTATTGACGTTTCACTTGTAATGCAGATCAACGACTGACTCAAACGTTTGTAGTCCACCGATGGCTTGAGCAGCGTTTCGTTCGACTTTGGTTCTTCTCTCTCTCTTTGAGAGGATATGTATAATACAATAGTAGTTGAGAGTAAGGCATTGTTGTCGCAGTTTTCATTGGTGAAGTTTTTTGACGGTGGTGGGTACCAAACCCGACGCACCAACCCTATATATTGAACCCTGTAGGGAGGGCTCGCCGCTCACGTTAGCTAGAAGCTTTGCGGATGCAAGGCGTTCTGTTTACAGTGGTCACCAACGAGGAGGTGTGAGTCGACTTGAGACTCAGTAAGCCAGGTCCAGAAAAACTATGACTAGAAATTTCTGGACGACCAATTCGAGCGAAAAATCCTTCGGAGGATCTATGGACCTTTTAAAGTTGGCGATGGATACCGCATTCGAATGAACCACGAACTGTATCAGCTCTATAAAGACATCAGTCTAGTCAACCGCATAAAGCAACAGCGGCTGCGCTTGTTAGGACATGTAATCCGGATGGATGAAGAAGCTCCAGTAAAAAAGACGTACAAAGCGAAGGCGGCAGACTTTGGAGGACAAGGCAGGAGGGGTCGCCCACCACTAAGATGGGATGATCAAGTGCGGAAAGACATTTCAAACCTTGGTGTGAACAACTGGTGTCAGCTCGCACAATGCAGAAGTGAGTTTAGGGCATTCGTTGCAGAGGCCAAGACCGTCAAGCGGATGTGATGCAACATCGGGCCAATAAAGAAGAAGAATAAGTTTCGAGTAAGGAAGTATCGAGAATGTCTACGTTCTCTCGCCTTTCCTACTATAAAAATAAGAAGGAAGCATCTCTGACAAATAGACAAACACGTATAGTAATCCTCCTGTACAGATTGGTGAAGTTGCGTCTTTGGTAACCTCGCGTTGAGTCCGTTGAGTCTGTTGTGAAAAAAAAAACAAGTTTCGGTAAAAGGCTCTGTTTTGGTTTTTTTATATTTCGGTATTCGGTTTCGTTTCGGTTCCTAGATTTTTCTTTCGGTATACCGGTACGTACCGGTATGGACCGGTAAAATTAACAGAAATTTTAAGACTTAAGTCCAAACAAAGTGAGTTACAGAGTACATCCTCGCGTACTGATTGCGGGTTAATAAAATTCGCACAACCCAGGCCTTTAATAATTGGATTTCAAATTTCGCGGAATGCGAGGTCGTTCATCAAGCAAACAGCCTTCCATCAACCGTGCACAGAGAAACACACGCATATCGAATAGTCTGTTTGGTAATTTCCACCCGAATGCTGGGCTTAAACAATTCATCAATGCACCTGGACCTGGAACCAGCAGTTTTCATTTCCGGAGCTTGATTCGTGTTTTGCTGATCGACTTGATTGTGAAGCTTTTTTTATCAAATCGGCGTGAGATCGAGCAATGTGCTTTTTAAATTTGTTCCATGATCGCCCTATAAAAAGGAAAGAACATACATACATACATATATGTCATTTATGTTCCCTTGCAACTGGTATATAGACATATGTACATATATGTACAATGTACATACAACCATAGTTTTCGCTTCTTTTCATCAAAGGTATGCATACATTAGCATGTACGTATATACATAAGGGCAGGATATTTAACTTTCTAAGCACTTACATACGAATTAACTATGTATGTTTGTATATGCATGAGAGAGAAGTCTCGAAGCTTACATATGTATGTGCATTAGACTAAGTATCATTGTACATTGTACATACATATATAAATGTATATTTCTCGGAAAGTAAGTTCGTAAATATTAAACTCACCTTAATTTTTTGTCCACACTTGTTTATTAAGCAATTGCTTACATTTTCTTCAATGTCAACGGCGAAATACTTCCGATACACATTTGTTTTTGGCCTTGGCGTTTTAAGCGATCGTTTAGATTGACTTGCACCTCTTAAATAAATTAATTACAGTTTCGCAGCACAAAAACGAATAAAATTTTACAACGATTAACCGTAGGTGACTGTACACTGAGCTCTTTCGTGTTGCATAAAAAAGGGACAGCATCCGAAGAATTAGCAGAAAGCCAACATGCAAAAACGGAACTTAAGTAAAAGACCGCCAAATATATACATATTTTTGTTGCTGTTTTTATACTCTGTACCGAAGGTACATAGAGTATATTAAGTTTGTGCAAAAGTATGTAACAGGGAGAAGGAATCGTTTCCGACCCTATAAAGTATATATATTCTTGATCAGCATCAACAGCCGAGTCAATATAGCCATGTCCGTCTGTCCGTCTGTCCGTCCGTCCGTCCGTCCGTATGAACGAAGAGATCTCAGAGATGGTAAGAGATAGAGGTTTGACATGTATGGGACATATATTTCTTATACTTGCAGGCAGATCAAGTTTATTTTCAATTTTTGCCACGCCCCCTCCCGCCCCCGCAATTTGGAATAAACTTCATATCTCCTACAGTTTTGGAGATAGATCATTCGTTCCTTCTAGAGATACCTTGTAAACAAAATTATTTATCGATTTGCTGAAGGAATGATAAAGATCGGATGCACGATACTCAAGTTATGGGCAAAAAACGGCCAGTTAACACCACCCACCCCCCCACCAACAACCACAGCAACATACCCTAACCGTTCAACACAGGCAATCTTAGTGCGAGAGAGAAAGAGAGAGAGAAACTTAGAGAGCGCACCGCGTTGTGCGCGGGGTGTTAACTGGCCGTTTGACTCCTGAGCAAATGCGAGTGTAAGGGTACAGAGTATGTTATAGTCGGGCTTGACCGACTTTCTTTCTTGTTGTTTCAGTCTTTCTCACAGAAATAGACAAAACCAATATCTTTTGTCTCTCTCTCACGCGCAGTCAATAGCTCTGAATATAGAGATGACACTCTCTAGCAGCTCTGAATATAGCGATGACAAAATTCTGTGCGGCAACTACGGAAGTTAAAAAAAATAAAAACTACTCAGAACCGAAACTGTACCGGTACACTGTTTAGGTTCTTTTAAGTCTTTTCGGTTCTAAATATATCGGTTCTTGAACTCCGGTATACTTAAAATAAAAAATATAGGTTCCGGTACAGGTTCTGGCTCTGAGTTTTAATCGGTTCTTTTCGGTATACGGTTCCGGTTTGATTCCCTGGATAAAAGTGATTTTAGCAGTTTTCTAGTGCACGACACACTTGCCCAAAAAAAAAACATCGAGCTGTTTCTGTAGTAGTAGGATTGTGCTTCTTTAAATAAATTTATGAAACAGATATTACATAGATGATAGCTGTGATTCTAAGTTTCTATCTAAAGGCCTGTTTCCAGAACGCACGAGAATAAATTTTTATGTTGAACTTCATATAAAAAAACAGCTTCGAACAGCTGATGAGCCATTGATTTAGTCTCATTTATTTTGTAGATTTCCAGAAGAGAAACTAAATAATCATAGCGTTGCCACATCGATAGCTTGTGTGGATTGCAAGCACAGCCAGCAGCACATTTTTCCGGACAACATCAATCAAATTGAAAGCAAAAGCGAGGCACAACAAAAAAGTGGAAAAAATAACAAATATACTAGCACATAAATTAGCCCTATTTACCATTAGTTATTCATATTTTTTTAATTTTAAGTGCCATAAGACTTTCTCTACCAAGGATCACGAAGTCGCGCACACTTTTGGGAGTACATCATGTGACTTTGAAAGCTGTGAGGTAATTTTGAAATAATTTAAAGTTTAATTTGATAAAACATTTTGAATTCAAGCGGATGACCAAGCAGTTTGACCCTACCACTTGGCTGCAGCGGCATGCCGTTCTGGGTATTTTTAGGGTTTTTTAAGACTTTGTGGTCCCGCTATAGCTTACAATCCACTTAACATAAATAAATGGCGATTTAGTGACATAAATTTGTATTTGTTCTGGAAATAGAATTTAAACAAGAAATTTTTTCGTATATAATATACTAAGATAAATAAATCGACTTGGCAAGAACCGTCAGTCGATCACTGCCTTCCAAATTCTTCGCTATTCAGTATAATACACCTGGTTTCCCGGATCTTCCCCAGATACCCAGCACGAGATTCGGTTTGCAGTGTCACTCTGTTTTAAAAGTCCCCTTCCAATATTTGTTTTCGATTTTTAGTTGCCTGACTTATGAAGTTATATAGGATCAACCAATTTGATCAATTTAGTAGCTGGTGAACTTCGTGCAGATGTAGTCTTACCAAAATGTCAAATTCTGTATTCCCTCAAGATTGGGCAGTTTCCAATAAAATGGATTGTGTTTTCCTTCTCGATCCAACTGCAAAGAGAACATGTTGTGTTGCTGCTTGCTATGTTTGAGACAAAGTTGAGTTTGCGCAATTCACCTCTGGCCATAAAAATTGTGCGAACTCGTTCCACTGAAAACGCGTCGTTGAAATAAATTCTCTCTCCTAGGTCGTAGTTCAATATATTGTATATTAGCTTCTGAGAGCTCTTCTCTGATTCGATCATAAAAGATGATCACTCTGAACTTTTTTCAAGGTTAAGTCTTTCTCCATGATTGGCTGATAGAAGTTCCCGAAAGAACTGATGACGTCCGCTTAGCAGAAACTGAGCCAATATTTTAGCCTGTCTATTTTCGGGCATGCGAAAAACCTTCTGGATATAGGAGAAGTGCATGTCTGCGGTAAATATGTGGAGAGGTGACAGTCGCGAGTTCAGATATATCATTCTGTTTGGAGTGCTTCTGGGCAGTCAGAATTGCTTTTTCAGGAAGTATCTGAGCAACCTCAACGTACTGCATAGTCCCCCAGACTTGTGCGCCGTAGCACATGATGGACCACACAGCTGCTCCGAAAGTTTGTATTTGGTGCTCGTTGGTACGTCTTTCCTGCTCAGGACAGATTTCCAGGTGAATTTGATCGCAACTTTCGCGTCTTTCAGTTTTTATTGCAAATGGTACTTAAATTGCTCATTATGGTAGATCCACACTCCCAGGTATTTATATATTTTTACCACTTCAAGCTAGGTCTCTTACAAGTACCATTTCTCTTCTGGAGAAAGTCTTCTGCAGTGTTTTGTGAAGACTAGAATCTTTGAATTTGCGGTATTTATTTTGAGGCCCCAGGTTTTACAATATTCTTGCACAGCATTTATCATGTTTTGCATTTTTTTTGGCGACTCTGCAAACACCACAATGTCATCGGTATATAATAGGGACTTAATCTGGTATCCATTTATGTGAATGCCTTCCGGTAGATAATTTAACACATCATTGAGGTAGATCGAGAACAAAAGTGAACTTAGCACCTGTTAGCTGGTCGGTTTCATCCCCCCACCGGTTTAGCCTCTCAAGTAGCACGGCAGAGTTTCCATAGTTTCCTTATGGCTTCCCAGTAAGACATACCGTCTCTAATGCACACTAGTGACTTTGCCAGGTTTGAGAAGTACTGATTTTTAGCACTCCTACATATTGCCTTACATGTTGCGTTCGCTTGTTAGTACATTTGCATAGCTTCTTGGGAGGACTCCATCCCTGCCTTTCTCGAGGTTCTAAAGGAGAGCTGTCGCGCTGCTTTACATTGCCTGGTGTACCATATTTTTTTTTATTGGGTACTGTTTTCTGTTCTTAGTGCGATTGCCGTGTTTGTAATGCAATTTGTGAGGAATTCTACTACTTCATTTGGGGTGTTCCATGCTGGTACATTTCCGTCTTGAAGATTGCGGTCTAGATTACTTTTAGAGCGAGAAATGAATTTATTCGACCATCTCAGCTTGGCAGAAGTTTTAGTTGCTGGGTGCAAGCCGACTGATTTGTAGAAAGGTTATGTGCTATCTTCAAAGGGAAATTGTACGAGTATATCATCTCATGCACTTGACATCTTTAATCAGTTCCAACCAATTCCCTTTTGCAAGACAGAAGTCTATTGTGGATCGGGATTCCCTCTGCAAAAATGTATATTCTCCGGATGCATCGCTGGCTGTCCTCCCATTCACCAGAGTAAATTCAAACATTTCTATGCCCACATCATTGCAATTCCCCAATTCTCGCATTGCAATCGCCTATTATCATAAGGTTATCTTCGGCTTGTACCATATTCAGAAGTTGTATAGGTTTTCTATATCTCTGTTCCAATGATTGCAGTTGATATATTCTGGCAGTATGTACAGCATGTCACTATCCGCTCCATTAATTTTAATTAAGGTTTTATTATCTATTTATAGAAAACATGCCACTCTGCTGTCTCAAAGAGTTTTCTTTATACCATACAGCATTCCACCAATGGCTCTTCCTCTCCTGCTGATCCTAACGGCAGGAATCCACTTAAGGGCGTAGTTTGTTGCATTTGTAGTTTTGTTTAATTGATTTAAGTTTTGGTTGTTTGTTTTGGTTTAAGATTTTCGATTTCGATAGTCATTTCTATCGAGATTGAGTTGTGTAGCTGTGAGAGCGCCGATAAAGCGCCATCTAGGGTTCGAAGTTGGCAAGAGAGGGTGTAGATCGATGCGGGAGGGGGGTAATTTAAAATTCGAAGTTAGAGGCAACGCCTTGAAAACGGCCAATGACCCCCCTGAGCATTGATGTAGGTCAGGAACAAATGGGAAGTGGGAGCTAGACTAAGTCTGACCGCTGTCTGTCGCCAAGGGCGCAGAATAGTTTTATTAGCAGGCTGAGGAGGCAGCGAAGTGCCGATCGCTCAAAATATAATTTTTTGGTGTAAAATAGTACAGAAAATTGTGAGTGTATAAAAGTGTCCGGTTGTGTTTTTTTTTTGTATATATAAAATATATATATAATTTTCAGCCTGGACCGGTGCCTAGATTAAAACCGGTCACGATTTTTTGGTATTCCGATTGCCCAGTGGTTAAGACACTGGACGTTGTTTGGTTCCTGCTGCCCAAACCGACCAAAAGTCTGGATGGTTCTGGACACCAAATCCATAGAGGGTCCGGTTATTTTCGGCATGCAGCTCTTCATCGCCCGGCCAATTTAAGGCTGTTTGATCTGCACAGCGTCCCCGTAAAATGTGGTGAGTTCGTTCCGAACTTTGGGTTGGCCAATAGGACCTCCAAGGAGGCCGTATTAGCCTGAGGACGACGTGTCGCCTCTCCCGGAAGCCAGACTATTTAAACTACACTTAAGAATAAAACGAGCGACCTAAAAGGTAAATGGCTGCCTGTTAATAACGCTTATATACATACCTGACCGGCGCCCATACTTAGGAATATATAGGCATCTTATCGAAGGCACCGAATGTACAACCACCTATACAGACAGGATACATATATATATATATATATTCATACACTTACATACACATATTCCCCTAAAAACCGTGTAAATACTGCGCGAGACCCAGTAATCTTTTTTTTTTACCTGGCCATAGATTCCCTCATGTCCATATTGGAGAATTAGTGTCCTTTGGGGAGGGTCTAGGATAGCTGACTTTAGATTTTCTGGCGTATGCGATGACTTTTAGGCAGTAGAAAGGATTGCTTGGCCCGTACGGTTTCATTTAAAAAAAGAAGAGGAGAACCTCATTTGACTTAATCTATATAAAGAATGCAAAGAAGCAATGTATGAAGGTGTAAACTCACATATATGATTAAATGATTATAACGAAACTTAATATGTTATTGTAAGAGTTCTTGGAGGGGAGAGAAGGAGTATGTTGCCAAGTGTGGAGTAAGCCGACCGACAAGACTTCCATATTAGGGCAGCTGATAAAGCCAAATCGCTGCATGGAGGGGTGGGAGCGTTGCCGGTAGGATCAGCTAAACCGGGTTACCACGCTTGCAGTCAGATGGCGCTGTTTGTCTGTTAGATTTGAATTTTTGTTATTTAGCCGTTTTTTTTGTTAGTGAGGAGTTATTTGTAGTGATTGTACGCGCTGCGGGCTAGGGTTAAGTATCCCTCCCTGAATGCCGAAGCTAGCCGGTGTCAGCCCGAATGCAGTGTCCGTAACAAGTTTTTGAGTATCGTTTCAATATTTACTAGTTTCGTGTCAAAATTTCGAATAAAGCTACGGATCTGAAGAGCTCAGTAAAAAGTACTTTCTTTGCAAGTCCCGCTACATTATAGGAGAGTATTCTGATCTGTTTTGTTTTGACATCATTACTGGCCTTGGCATTTGAATAAGTATTATTATTAACGCCTACACTTTTATTCTAAGCTTATTGGACTCGGCACTTAGACTTGTTACAATTATTTTTGTGTCGACCTAGTTTTTTAATTGTAGTTTTAGATCTAATTGCTCGTAAGTTATGTTGGCCAAATTTAGGGTCTTTCCAAACAGTTCTTTTAGTTTTATTTCAGCTGGTTTCCCCTGGCACATAAACACTTTGTTATTGTTGTACGACATCCAATATCCATCGACGTTCAAACTATCGTTCTGTACTTTTAGTTTCCGGTTTTTGTCAATGGTCGCTAGCGTTTTTTTTAATTCTATCGATTCTTTAGTTTTAGGCTCAACAGATTTCACATAACCCTTGGCATATCCTGTGCTGAGCTGTCCAGCTTTCACTTTTGCGTTGCTTGAGTTACAGGATTGAAACTCATTTTGCAGCTTAATGGCTTTTACATGGCAGCCTGCATGTATGCAAAAAAATTGGTGTTGTAAAAGCTCCGCTAAGTGGCTCCTTCTTCGATTGTTGTAAATCTTAAGAAGCTTTTATGGAGCTTTGATCAACTCACTACGGTTACGGGTACTGAACAGCTGTCTGGTACCACCTCTAGTTTTGTTGTTTTGCTGCCTTACACTCAGGCGACACTTTCTTAGTTTTCGCGACTTTCCACGGCTTTCGCCGAAAATGAGTGAAAATTTGCTTCTAATGTGTCCACCGGGAGATGTCTTTAACCAGGTCCAGATGCCTCGACTTGGCCTTTTTGTGGTAATGTCGTCTTGACCGACACAGAGTGCGTCGTTCTAAATCCAGTTGTCCCTTTTGTTTGCCGTAGGTGTCACAAAAGAAAGCGTCAGGAGCTCGATGTAAGCACGTCTATACAGTTTGACTTTCTTTTTAAGTTAAGTTTAAGTTTAAATAGTACTCCTTACTTCAGTTAGGCTAGGTTTACATACCGTCACACTATGACAATGTTGTCTGCGTCCCTCTGTGTCAAAAGTACTCAGAAGTCAAAAGTGTTTACATTGGCGTCACAGAAATTGCATGTCACAGCGCTGTTACAAGCCAAAACAGTAATTTCGAAGTGAACGCTTCTTGTCGTCGTCACAGAGCGTCACTTTGCTCATAAAAGTGAACATTGAACAGTTCTTGAGCAATGAGCCAGTTCCGCACATACAATAACAAGAATAATTAAAAAAGAAAACAATGGAGAAGGCAAAAATTATAAATCGTGATCGCAGTGTGGCCATATCGTGTGAGTGTACAGTTCAATACAAAAGCTGCCCGCATATAATTTTATTTTTATTTACATTTTTGCAGATTTGTGGCGCTTGGATAAGATAAATTCGAGGATGAGCATCCGGACTTGGCTTTGGAGTTCCTAACAAACATGCAGGAGAAGGTCCTACTTGGTAATATGAGGCTGCGGCCTAACTGAGACAACTCAAGCTACTCGGCCAACCGATGCTAATCAAGCCGCACGTTCAAGTCAATTGGATGAATTTGAGCAAATTGAAGGAGAGGAGAATCTCTTTGAAAGTATGAGGTTTTGGAGGATCTTAAAGATACTTACTTTGGCATTAAGTGCTACCACTTCTACTTCAATATACACATATCAAAAAAATAAACATATTTAATTAGTTTTAATTACTCATCTCCAATACTTTATAAATGCATGCCATGCTGTTTCCGGAATTACTCCACATATTGTTGCCTTTGACATTCTAAACTTGTATGATAGGGATGTTATGCTGGATCATGAAGCCCAATAGCGCAGTGTCACCGTAAATTTATCACCAGGTGAAATGGGCTCTCGAAAATTCGCCGTCTGCTTTCTCCCAATAAAAGAGATCATCGAATGTCGCTGCATCCAAGCGCACATAATTAATAAATTTGTGAGGAATACTTCGCAACTCTGCATTCTGTAGTATGTTCACATATCGAATGCACACTGTACTCAGTGTTATGCATTAATATTATTACAAACACATTGTAACACTTGGCCACAATATTTAGATACAAATCCAAGTCCCAAGCAGTTCCTCAAGTGCCTGGTAATATGACCGCTCTCGAGTGCAATGGAACTGGACAGTGCTAAGTCGGCACATCTGACATGCGCAACGGCTCTGTCACCATGTGAACATAATACCTCCTCTCTGCCACGGCATTCATAAGACTACTAAATACAACAAATACAGATCAGTTAGCATAAACAACTATAATTTAAGTTCACTTTCAAATCACTTCAAAATCACTTTCAAAATACGATGTAGTTGAAACAGACTTAGGAAACAGAGAAAAAACTGTATTATCCCAACTCTCGAAAAATTTCCCGCCACAATTTTATACACAACTAACAACATTATGCACCCAATATAGCGATGTATTCGGACTAGAAACCGATTCAATAACTACAAATAATTTGTATAAAAACAAACTGAGATTGAAGAATGGATGGACCAATATACATAAAAAATTACAGAAGTCCTCATCATTAATGACAAAATAGTCGAACCATCTGTATTACCTTATAATAGCCCACTTTCATTAGTACCAAAAAAGTCACTGCCAAATTCCGAAAAGAAAAAATGGCGATTAGTAATTGACTATCGTCAGATTAATAAAAAACTGTTGTTCGATAAATTTCCACTCCCTAGAATTGATGACATTTTAGATCAACTAGGAAGAGTACAATATTTTCCATGCCTTGACTTAATGTCAGGTTTTCATCAAATTGAACTCGAAAAAAGTTCAAGAGATATAACATCTTTTTCAACAAGCAATGTTTCATATCGCTTCACGCGATTACCATTCGGCTTAAAAATAGCGCCAAATTCCTATCAGAGAATGATGACTATAGCTTTCTCTGGACTAGAACCTTCGCAAGCATTTCTTTACATGGATGACTTAATAGTCATTGGTTCTTCCGAAAAACATATGCTCAAAAACTTAACTGATGTTTTTGAGAAATGTAGGCAACATAACCTAAAGTTACATCCCGAAAAATGTTCATTTTTTATGCATGAAGTCACTTTTCTAGGACATAAATGCACAGACAAAGGAATCTTGCCCGACGACAAAATATACGACGTCATTCAAAATTATCCAGTCCCACATGATGCGGACAGCGCTAGAAGATTTGTTGCATTTTGTAATTATTACAGACGGTTTATAAGAAATTTTCATTCTCGTCACATAACAAGATTATGTAAGAAAGATGTGAAATTCGAATGGACAACTGAATGCCAAAACGCCTTCGAACATCTAAAATCGGCACTAATGAACCCAACTCTTTTACAATATCCAGATTTCAGCAAAGAATTTTGCATAATTACAGATGCTAGTAAGCAAGCATGTGGAGCAGTCCTAACTCAAAACAAAAATGGACTCCAGCTTCCTATTGCATACGCATCAAGATCTTTTACAAAAGACGAAAGCAACAAAAGTACAACAGAACAAGAACTATCAGCTATTCATTGGGCACATTTCAGGCCATATATTTATGGTAGATACTTCACTGTCAAAACAGATCACAGAGTACTTACCTACCTATTTTCAATGGTAAACCCTAGTTCCAAACTTACACGCATGAGACTTGAATTAGAGGAATATAATTTTACAGTAGAGTATCTAAAGGGCAAAGATAATTATATAGCCGATGCGCTATCAAGAATTACTATCACGGACTTGAAAAATATTCAAACAAATAATAAAATTCTGAAAGTCACTACCAGAAACCAAAGTAAACAAAAAAACTCCTGCGCAGGAAAAGAACAAGTAGATTTGCACAAGCAAACTCTAAATAAAGCTTCTCAGCCCAACGTATACGAAGTCATTGTAAATGATGTGACCTTGCGAATACTACTTACTAAAACATGGAAAACAAGTTATGGCAAGAATTGACGTTAGCGATATGTACACCAATGGAATTCTCGACTTAGGTCAGTTCTTTCAAAGGCTTGAAAAAGAAGCCGGTATACTTAATATCAGCCAACTCAAAGTGGCACCTAGCGAAAGGATCTTTTACACCATCTCAATAGAATCTTTTAAAATAATGGGCAATAAAATATTACAATCTCTAAGAGTAGCGCTACTCAAGCCGGTGACCCTATTATCAAATAATGAAAAAGAGAAAGAAGCAATACTGTTTACATTCCATGACGACCCAATACAAGGAGGTCATACAGGCATAGCTAGAACATTAGCTAAAATAAAAAGATATTATTATTGGAAAACCATGACACGAGATATATCAAATTATATAAGAAAATGCCCTAAATGCCAAAAGTCAAAAACGACTAAACATACAAAGACTCCATTGACTATAACTGAAACGCCACAAATGGCTTTTGACAGGGTAATTGTGGATAAGATCGGTCCACTACCCAAATCTGAACAAGGAAATGAATATGCAGTAACCTTAATCCGCGATTTAACAAAATACCTTGCAGCAATACCAATCAAAAACAAAAGTGCAAAAACAGTAGCAAAAGCTATATTTGAAGATTTTATTTTTAAGTACGGTCCAATGAAGACGTTCATTACGGACATGGGAACTGAATATAAAAATTCAATAATTGAAGACTTATGCAAAAATTTGAATATCAACGAGAGCGTAAGTTAAAGTCGGCTCTAACCGACTTCGATATACCCGTTACTCATGGAAACAAATGTTTATTAGCCTTCCTGTATGCCTGAGGTGGGTCAGCCGAAAAGTATGCAACATTTTTTAACTCGGCTATTTATTATCCGCCAGATATTAATAGACATTTGTCAATTACTAAATCCAACATAAATGACTCCAAATTCATCACGATAAACAGATCAGACAACAAAACTTTTGAAAACGTCGGCCAAGCCCGACTATTACATACTCTGCTCCCTTAATGTCGCAGCTCGAATTTGGTCACGAGTCAAACGGCCAGTTAACACACAACGCACAACGCAGTGCGCTCTCTAAGTCTCTCTCTCTCTCTCTCTCTCTCTCACTAAGATTGCTGCTGAACGCAATGCTTAGATTATGCTTAGGGTGGGTGGTGGGTGTTAACTGACCGTTTTTTTGCTCATAACTTGAGTATCGTTCATCCGATCTTTATTATTCCTTCAGCAAATCGATAAATGAGTACTAGATATCTCTAGAAAGTACAAACCATCTATCATCAAAACTGTAGGAGATATGACGTTTTTTCCAAATTGCGGGGGCGTGAGGGGGCGTGGCAAAAATTGAAAATAAACTTGATCTGCGTGCAGACAATAGGAGTCTACATTTCAAATTTGGTTGCTCTAGCTCTTCTAGTCTCTGAGATCTAGGTGTTCATACAGACAGACGGACGGACGGACGGACGGACAGACGGACAGACGGACATGGCTATATCGAATCGGCTGTTGATGCTGATCAAGAATATATATACTTTATATGGTCGGAAATGATTCCTTCTGGCTGTTACATACATTTGCACGACTTTAGTATACCCTTTTACTCTACGAGTAACGGGTATAAAAACATAACTTCTACCGCACATCATCACCAGACTGTAGGTACCGTGGAGCGAAGCCACAGAACACTTAATGAGTTCATCCGCTCACAAAACAGATTGGGATGTATGGCTACAATACTTTGTATATTGCTTTAACACAGCCCCCTCTTTGGCACATGACTATTGTCCATATGAGTTAGTTTTTGGTAAAACTTCAAATTTACCTAAACATTTTAATAGTATACATAAGATAAAACCCCTGTATAATATAGAAGACTACACTCAGAAAATTATTTTTCTATATTTAAGAAAATCGCCCTAAAATCGAAATGGCATTAAAATATGGAAAAAGTTTATATTTTGAAGAAAAAATTTTCTGCATTTTAGAAAAGTTGCTCTAAAAATTAATTTTTTAGAAAACTCTTTCTTGTATAGAAGAAAATGAAAATATAATAGTTTCAATTAATTTTGTCGACCCATCATGAGCGCTTTGCCTTGGGTTCATGTTACTCTTACCACACCGAAACAACAGCACACGCGACTATCTTTGTCGCCTTTCGCGCATTCATTTCTTGCAGCTAAAAAATTTAATTTAATTACAATTCGTGTATAGAAAGCACTAAAAATGACGGGAATTTACCTTAATCAAAATTTTTATATCGTAAAAAAAACAAAACAAAGTTATCGCAGTGTGACAGAAATCCGAACATGCGCGATATGTTTGTCACAGGAAAAATAGTTCAAATGAGCGAATTTTAAGCTGACTCATTGAATCAGCTGTTCAATTAATTGTTGTCACAAACGTGCCATCCTCCGTCACAGAAGCTCTGTGACGCCAAATGAGTACTGGTGTTCACATTGAAAAGTACTCATTCCTGTGACACGATTTCTGTGACAACCATGTGCCGTTCACGTTGCCCGGTGACAGTGATATGTGACTGTGACACTCTGTGCCCCAATGTAAGCGCACCATTAGCGTGATGCTCCTTGAATTTGATGAGCGAAAGCCGCCTTTCGACATGAAAGGCCAGCCTTTATCAGTAAGGAACCAATATCCCACATCCACATATTCCACCATTTTTGGTGCTGCTGCTGCTGTTGCAGCAGTCAAACACGTCCCACCCACTCCCGACCCAATTTGGCACACACACATAGCTTTTGCTTGTTTGATTATTATTAAGAATACATATGTTTAACTATATTACTAACACTACTATTAACTTAGATTAAACATTTGATTTTCATTAATATTATTTTTGTTGTTGTTCTGCTGCATTTCTTGTAGTTACTGTTGTTGCTGAAGTTGGTTTTGTTGTAGCTTTAGCTGCTCTTGTTGTTGTTGTTATTGTTCGAGTTGTAGGTTTGGTTTTTGTTGTAGCGGAGCATCATTGGGCACTGATGACATTATTTCGGTATACCGGTACGAACCGGTATAAGTAGTACTTATTTTTAATATTGGAAAAATTTAATTCTGAGATAAAGCAAATCCATTTTATTCCTGAGTAATAAAACGAGTCAAAATTTAAGTCAATTGTGGTTGAATCCATACAACATCTTAAAAGATTCATTATAAATTTTACGCAAGAGAATAGCCGTTCCACGCTTACCTGCGTAGCTGGAACAGAAAGCAAGACTTTTGATATCACATACAGTTCTGGGAACTTTGTGGATGATTTTGACCACCAGTTAAGAATGTTTTCATGGTTTCGAACACATTTAAGTATAAAAAAAGTTCATGGAATCCAGTAGCTTTTTTGTTTACACAATTGATGTATTTTTATCACCGAGTTTGTTTTCCTGCAATATCATATCTGCCTCAACTTCGTCGGCGCTTTTAGATGAACTAGTATTAAAACTGCATTCATTGTTTATGACTTTCCATCGTTGCAAACCTTCGCTGGCTATTTATACGATTGGCAATGAACCCCTGCAACGAATATCTACCGTCGTTGATCTTGGAATTCTTTTTGACCCCAAATTGAGTTTCAATCCTCATATCTCTTCTATTGTTAATAGGGCGAATGGTGTACTTGGATTCATTAAACGTTGGTCGAAGGAATTTAATGATCCTTACACCACAAAGCTCCTGTACACTGCTCTAGTCCGTCCTGTACTTGAATACTGCTTGTCCGTCTGGTGTCCGCAATATAAAAAGCATATCGATCGTATCGAATCAGTACAAAAGCAATTTTTGCTTTTTGCTCTTCGTGGACTAAATTGGGACCCCAACCTTCGTCTGCCATCGTACTTCAGTAGACTCTTGCTTATTAACCTTCCCTCGTTAGCTGATCGTAGAACAGTCCTAGGCGTTTCTTTTCTTCATAAGCTAATCATTAGTGATGTAGACTCTACCGAACTTTTAGGTCGCCTTAACTTTTCCGTTCCTTCTAGGCCAACTAGAAACTATTTACCTTTAATCTTGCCCAGATGCACAACTGATTATGCCCAGCACAATCGTTTTCGGGTCTTATGTCAAAATTACAATGATCTCTATCACCTGCTCTCAACAGATCTCTCTCTCTTCTCTCTAAAAACGTCTCTCTATAATTATCTCCGGGGAAATCTCTGACCACTCCCAGCTGTGAGTAGGGGCATAGCTTGCCGGACTGGCTAAAAAATCCTCCCCCATCGGGTTAGAGATTTTCCGGTTATTTAGTTTTAAGTTTTACGTATACATTTTTTATTTTTAAAGTTTACTTTAAGATATTTTTCTCTCTTTTTTTTTTTTTTAATTTAATATATTATCCTTTTTTTCTCCTTTGTTCCTACTTAACTGTAGGTTTTGGTTTTTTTCTCTCTCTCTCTTTCTCTCTCTCTCTTTCTTCTCGATCTCTATATTATTAAAGTTTTTGTTAGCTCTAATAACGTCTCTGACTACAATCGGCTGTGAATAGGGGCATAGCTGGCCGGACGGGCAAATAAAATTCCCCCACCGTGTCGGAGTCGTTATAAGTTTATTTTGTAATTTTATTAGATTTTCTTTGATAGGCTTCATTAGCTCATAAAAATTTTTGTAACGTATTTAAATTTTCGTTGACAGCCTTTTTTTGTCAACTCTAAATAAATAAATAAATAAATAAATTAAGCAGTGATTGATCAGCAACCGACGAAATTTGTGCATAATTATTTATTAAAAGATTGATTCAAGTACAATTTAGTTGCTCAGTACTTAGCGTTACGTTATAACTAGGGTCCAAAAATATGCCACATAAAAAAGCATTGTTTTCAAAAACTGATTTCCCTAGCTTTCTTTGAACAACCGTTTTCGCTAGAGAGGACGATTTTTTTCATATTTCCAATTTGCAGTGTATCCAAATGAAAAATAAAAATCACCCAAAACTAGATTTACGGCTTAAAGTTTAGTTGTGGCCACCTCCGCTGGTTCTAATATGCGTACAATTTCGCGAACTGTGTCCCACACTTTTCGGTGCAGAAGAAAGTCGCCATCTGCAGCCGCAAAACTGGAGCAAATGTTGAAGATGTCTTCCGCCAGCAAATATTTTGGCATCCTGACCAAAGCTACGATGCGCTCTGCAAAGATAAAAAAAAACGAAACTGTACCGGTACCAACGTTTCGGTTTCGTTCCGGTGCTATCGGTTCCATTAATAACGGTAAACGGTTTTCGGTTCTCAAAAAAAAATTTGTATCGGTTCCGGTTCCGATACGTGATTTGAAAAGGTTTATTTCGGTTAACGGTTCCGGTTCCGGTATTAAGCCCTGGAAAAGGCATTTATTGTGGCATCCTATTAATTTGCAGTAATTGCACTTGCTGATTAAGGCCTTGTATCTGCTTCTGCTGATTTTGCTGTAATTGTTGTTGCGGCTTTTTCATTTTATTCACAAATTTGTTGGGGATGATTTGTTGTTGTTGTTGAAGCTGCTGTTGGTGCAGCTGAACTTATAATTGTAGCTTCTAATTTTGCTGCTTCCCTACAAAGTTCTGGCCACATGGAAAAGTGGCCGAGGGTTGGTGGACTAAGCTCTTTACGCTTAAAGGCTGCGCTCCTCCCGTCGCCAAATTCATTTTGCTACTGATCGCTCAAGACTCCGATGTACGCCGTTTGGCTTTGTGTGAATCTCTCTCTCTCTTGCTCTCGCTCTCTGTTTACAATGTGTCCGTGGGTGCAAGCGAATTGTTGTGATTGATATTGTTGTTGCTCCTGTGCTGGCCTTTGTGATCCCATTGTTTTTTATTTTGCCTGTTGCTATTTTTGGGGTTGTTGTAGTTGCTTTTGGAGCAAGAGCTGTTACAACTGCTCTGCCATTGAAGTAGCCCGTCTCACTGATCCCCGCTTAGGTGCTGGCCAAATGTAGGCGTGGGAGGCTGGGCACTTTTTGTTCGCCTTCCCTTTCTTGGCATTGTCGCATCACATACTGCAATTAGAGCCTTTGAAAGATCCCTTGCCATTTGATCATCCGTACCACCGTCCACGGTCATATCCATTATCATGTACTCAAGCATCTTATTGTCGAGTGCTGTGGTTTTCCACGACTTGAAGCAGCTCTAGTACTACTCTGGTGTATAGGTAGATACAAGGCGGTACTACTTCGAATGATCGCTGAGGTTTCCAGTTTATCTGCCGTTACCGTTACCGTTACCGTTACCGTTACCGTTACCGTTACCGTTACCGTTACCGTTACCGTTACCGTTACCGTTACCGTTACCGTTACCGTTACCGTTACCGTTACCGTTACCGTTACCGTTACCGTTACCGTTACCGTTACCGTTACCGTTACCGTTACCGTTACCGTTACCGTTACCGTTACCGTTACCGTTACCGTTACCGTTACCGTTACCGTTACCGTTACCGTTACCGTTACCGTTACCGTTACCGTTACCGTTACCGTTACCGTTACCGTTACCGTTACCGTCTACCGTTACCGTTACCGTTACCGTTACCAGTTACCTAGTTACCAGTTACCAGTTACCGTTACCGTTACCGTTACCGTTACCGTTACCGTTACTCGTTACCGTTACCGTTACCGTTAACTGTTAATTTCCGTTACCGTTTACCGTTACCGTTACCGTTATCTAATTTACCAGTTACTGTTACCGTTAATTGTTACCGTTACTGTTACCAGTTTACCAGTTTACCGTTACTGTTACCGTTACCGTTAATCGTTAACTGTTACCGTTACCGTTACCGTTACCGTTACCGTTTACCGTTACCGTTACCGTTACCGTTATCTAATTATCGTTACTGTTACCGTTACCGTTACCGTTAATTTTAATTTCTAATGTTACCGTTACCGTTACCGTTAACCGTTAACTGTTACCGTTTACCGTTTACCGTTACCGTTATCGTTAATTTCTAATTTCTAATTTCTAATTTCTAATTTCTAATTTCTAATTACTAATTTCTAATTATCTAATTTTTAATTTCTAATTTCTAATTGTTAATTTCTAATTTTAATCGTTACCGTTAATTTCTAATTTCTAATGTTACCGTTACCGTTATAATTTCTAATTTCTAATTTCTAATTTCTAATTTCTAATTTTAATGTTACCGTTAATTTCTAATGTTACCGTTAATTTCTAATTTCTAGTTATCGTAATTTTAATTTCTAACGTCTAATTTCTAACTGTTACCGTTAACTTCTAATTATCTAATTTCAGTTATCGTAATTTTTAACTGTTACCGATTTCTAATTTCTCATTTCTAATTTCTGATTTCTAATCGTTACCGTTACCGTTACTGTTACCGTTTAATTTTACCGTTATCTAGTTTCCATTTCTCATTTCTAATTTCCGTTACCGTTACCGTTACCGTTACCAGTTACCGTTACCGTTACCGTTACCGTTACCGTTTCTAATTTCTCATTTCTAGTTTACCGTTACCGTTAATTTCTAATTTACTGTTACTGTTACCGTTACCGTTACCGTTACCGTTACCGTTACCGTTACCGTTACCGTTACCGTTACCGTTACCGTAACCGTTACTCGTTACTCGTTACCGTTACCGTTACCGTTACCGTTACCGTTACCGTTACCGTTACCGTTACCGTTACCGTTACCGTTACCGTTACCGTTACCGTTACCGTTACCGTTACCGTTACCGTTACCGTTACCGTTACCGTTACCGTTACCGTTACCGTTACCGTTACCGTTACCGTTACCGTTACCGTTACCGTTACCGTTACCGTTTACCGTTACCGTTACCGTTACCGTTACCGTTACCGTTACCGTTACCGTTACCGTTACCGTTACCGTTACCGTTACCGTTACCGTTACCGTTACCGTTACCGTTACCGTTACCGTTACCGTTACCGTTACCGTTACCGTTACCGTTACCGTTACCGTTACCGTTACCGTTACCGTTACCGTTACCGTTACCGTTACCGTTACCGTTACCGTTACCGTTACCGTTACCGTTACCGTTACCGTTTTCCCATACAAACTTTTACGACGCTTTTACACCACTTCTGAGTGAAATTTTCCGAAACACCGTCTTAGTACGCACTTTCACCCCTAATGGAAACTCCTGCCCACGTTGCTAAGTGAATCAGTCATTCGGTCAGTCAGTCAGGACAAACTGTTTTATAAATAGAGAGAAGTAGATAGACTGGTCCTTAAAAATATTTCAAATTTTTGAAAAAGTTTCTTTTATGTTCAAATAGATATAAAAATATTTGAAATCAAAAAAGGTATGAGATTTTACGCGGAGACAACTTTTGAACAAATAGAGAAATCGATTATTGATAATATCTCGATTACTAGCCGATATAATTTTTTTATGGCGATTTTCGTGATCAGCGGGACAATTTACTTTAGAACAAGCTATTTTGGTCCAATTGAGGAAGATCGACTTTAATCGATTATTACTACGTTTATACACACAGACATTATTGTGCTAAATGCTCTTTAAAGTTTGCTTCTTGAAAGAAATGATTGAAAATAATATTTATTTTAAATTTGGCTTTACACAAAATTATGTTGTATACCTATTACAGGTCCGACAATCTGGGTGAATATACAGTGTGGATTATGTATGCCGCTGCCATAAATGACTATCACTATCTATGTTCAAATAGATAATTATAAAATTATAATTATAAAAATAAAGTTTGCATACTTTCCAAATTTAAAATTGTTTGTATGAGATGTCGCAGATAGGTTAATTAAATAGATATAAAAGATTTTTGACAGGCTGGTAGATTTCAATTAAATTAAAAGAAAAATTGTTCTTGTGTTCTTAAGCTAATTATTACAATATCAATATATTTATAGGATGTCATGCATGCTTTAATTTGGACGATCAGTATTCTAAGTGGAATGTGTAACTGTTTGGACAATGGACTGGCAAGAACTCCACCAATGGGATGGTTGTCATGGGAACGCTTTCGTTGTAACACGGATTGTGTTAATGATCCAGATAACTGTATCAGGTATGTGAAATTTGACTTATAAATATTGTTAAATAAACACAGATCCAATATTTAAAAAGAGCGCTTGATAACGAAAATCTTCATTAAACATCTAGTTAGAAAGTCGGTTAAGCCCGACTAAAACATATCTATAGTGTATCTATATCTGATAACTTTTAAATGTGGTGCTAGCTGCCAGTGCTGCCTAGTAAGAAACTTTAATGTATATCATTCATCTGAGCGATCTGAATTTTGGTAAATCGATAAATACTTGCTGTTATACATAGTATACATCAGGTATCGCAAATAAGCAGAGACCGAAATAAGTGTTATTTTTCTATTTGTTTATCCTAAAAATGATTGGTTAAGAATAATCGGACAAACCAAAATGATCCTCAGCAAATTTTTATTTACTCCTCGAAAAATAAATCTTATTTTTTCAGTTTCATTTATTATTCTAAAAATAAGTCTTATTTTTATACCCTGTTCCCATTAAAAATGGGAACGCCGCCGTCGCTGCGCAGCCCGAGCGCTTGCTCCCGTTTCATAATATCCGCTTGTTTATGTTAAGCCGGCACATTGTTGCCGCTTAAGCTGCAACTTGATCAGCTGAATTTGTTATTGCTGGCCGGCACATTGTTGTGGAAGTGCTTGGCGCTGCAGTCTTACATTGTGGGCTTATGAAGGGCATGGCGGGGAAGTGGACGGTGCGAAGGGCGACAGCGGGTTGTTAACTCCTCCCTTCTACAAGATCTGCGTCCCGCAGATCAATGAGGGTAGCTCATGAGCGGCCTGCGATCTCAGGTCCGTGGTGGCATCAGTGACCCTGGGGATTCCTCTGGTGGAAGTTAGCTTCCACCATAGGAAGTATATCAAAGAAAAGGCAACTAAGGTCAACAATATTTCCGAGAGGAAGGAGAAGAACAATCTGCCGGTCATGCTGGACATCTTACGTAGATGCTGCAAGCTAACGTTGTGGATATACTCCAACGACAATTGGTAGTTAGCGGCCGATACATGAGAAAAGACGGCCGGCATGGCCATTAAATGATTCGCCGAGTAGCTACTGAAATTTCGATCACCGATTACTACAGTCTCATTGTCGAATTGCACGACAAATGAGCCAGTTAGTTGGTACCGCTTTGAGGTACTAATCACCGTTCCATTGAAATTCGTTAAGAGTATCGTCCCGTCTTCGATGAGCTTGACTGTTTCCTGCTCGTTCCTCAAGTATGTGCATGTGGCTGGGCCTCCCTTCAACAGCCGGGGAATGCAACTTCTCTGCTCCAACTTTAGCAGGTCCTTTTCCCGGCAAACAGTGGTGTTGCCAATGGAGGAACAAAACCCTATGACGGCGTAAGTTTCGCTGGCATCCATTGCCAATTTGTTGTGCTCCAGCACTACTTATTTCCCGTCGATGATCGTCGGGTAGAGCAACATCAGCCGGTACTGTTTCTGTGTCACCTTGGGCAGTGCCAGGATGTACAGTAACCATGTTCCATTGGTCAAAATGGAGGGCCGGGAGATGGCGTTTTGGTAAGGGAGGCTGTCGACTTCGGCCAGTATGACTTTGATCTCCCCATTGTCCAGAAGGTTGGAGTTGGGTTGTTCCGGTTTTAGCCAGTTGACAAGCTCTAGTGACCTCGGCGACCTGATTGGCCAAGATGATGGCCTTGTGCAGGACCGTCGTGGTAGCATGAAGATCCTCATCTATTGCGTTCACCCCTGCAACGACGTCATTGAGCTGTTGGATCGATTCATGCGTGGAGTCGAAGAGTCTAGAGTCAGAATAGCATTCCAGGCCGCCGCATCCGGTGATCCGGCGACCCATTTCCAGGCAGATCCTATCCAGTCTATGGAACGTGGCCTTCGCAGTGGAGCGCTGGTCATCCTGCTGATAGCTTCAGCTGCATCCTCCAGGTAATGCGTCACCAAGGCTCCGATTCTTCAATCAGTCATCGTGGCCGTTTCCTCCGTTAATTCGCCGATAAGCTGTTGCATTTTAACCAGGTTGATGATGTGAGCGAGCTTGAATACTCCATTGATCCTCCAAATAACGCCTTGTTGCAGAGGGATTACGGGCGAATCGTATTTAAAGATTTGAACGTCACTGGCAATGTGGGACACAACCACGCTTACAAAGTCAGGGGAGAAATACGGAAGAACGGGAAGATGTTATAGTCAATTTGCCTTTGATTTTGTGTGTTTTGTATGTGTTTAAGAACAGTTTATGGATACTAATATTAAGTGTTTTTGTGTGTACAATTTGTGACTTGTGTCTTTTGTTGGTGTTTTTATACTCTTGTAGAGGGTATATTAAAATTGTCGAGATGTTTGTAACGCATGGAAGAAAGTATCTCCGACCTCATAAAGTATATATATATTCTTGATTAGCTCGTCATGCTGAGTTGATATAGCCATGTCCGTCTGTGCGTCCGTCTGTCCATCTGTTTCTATGCTATCTCCTCCGTCAGTTTAAAAGCTATCTTAACCCAACTTTGCACGAAGTCTTTTGGTACAAATACGCTGCTCATTTGTCGAAACCGGCCAGATCGGATGACTATAGCATATAGCTGCCATGGGAACCATCGGTCGAAAATGTTGTTTTAGTGATAAAAAGTTTTTTGTCTTCAACGCAAACCTCGTATTTGTAAGTTTTCTATGCTTTCACATAATTCCACCAAGTTTAATAGGACAACTATATAGTATAGCTGGCATAGAAATTGGGTGTAGGAAATGTATATAGGAGGCCTTGTTAAAAATGTGTACATTTGGCCGAATGTACATATTTGTGTCAGTGGAATCAGGCTACTAATTTATATAAATCATACAAGCTACAAGGGTATAAAAACTTCGGTCGAGCCGAAGTTAGCTTTCCTCTATTTTTCTAATATGTTTTTGTGTGTGTGAGTGTAGTTGTGTAAGAGTAATTTTTTTTTTTTTTTTTTTTTATTAAAAAAAGTGATAAATTTCACTTGGCCGCCATCCTGGGAAAGTGAAACGTTTATCCTCATATTTCCCTCGCCCTTTAACTACATTTAACAATTCAGTTCTTTAAATCCGAATTTTGAAAAACCTTCCCAGATCTAGTCCTAAGAGTGACTTCCCTGTCCTCCTGCACCACCTTGGCCCTAAATCGCGGTTTTTCTTTTGTTTTGATTTGTTTGTTGGCCACAAACACCGTGTCTCCCTGGTTGTAAACAACAGGTTGAGATCTGGTTTTATTATGGCTAGCGTTAGCCAAGTCCTGATTGTGTTCAATCAATCCTTTGACGTTTTCCAAGGTTTGTCTTTTGAAATTCGACAACCCTTGGTAGTTTATCCGAGACGTGCGATCGAAAAAAAGATCAACTGGTTTTTTCTGTGCTACCGAGTGAACAGAGTTGTTGTATCTGTCCACCGCTATGGGAACCAGCTCCGTAATCTTAAACGTTGGGTGCTCGCTTTTCAAACAACGGTAGATTTCCGCAAAACGTGGAGTTAAATCTTTCGATCTGACCGTTGTCCTCGCTTTTTTGAGTCGGGGTATAGTACAGTTCTATCTGCAGCTCTCGCAGTTAGTTAAAAACGGTTGGACAAAGGAGACCCCTTTCATTATCGGACACCAAAATCTTTGGTACCGTAAAATAATTAAGCACCTCAACAAATTTTTCGCTCAAGTGTATCGCTGACTTAGATTCCAAAGTTAAAAGTTTGGCAAATTCAGTGAATTTGTCAATACAACTCAAGTAAATCCTCTTTTCCAATGTAAAAACATCGATATGGAGAACTTCGCAAGGGTAGTTCGGTATCGGGGTCGGTTGCAAAACTGGTTTATTTGGGTGTCGTTCATACTTGAATAGCTTGCAACATTCGCAAGAAGACAGCTGAGAGCGTATCGTACTAGCCATTCTAAGGAAGTAGTATTTCTCCAGGATCTGGAGTCGTACCTCATTGGGACCCCTATGAGCTCTACGATGTTCCTTTTCAATCCTCACATATTTTGTCCCTGTCTGACAAATCTGAGACCAGTCGTTGCGTTATTCGAATTTTATAAGGCTTAAGATTCTCAAAGCAACAAGTTTGGAAATCCTGCAGATAAGGTTCTGGAATCTTGACGCCATTGTCGGCCACAATGTTGGACTTTCCTGGTTTGTAAATTAATTAGCAGTTGTATTCCTCTATTCGCGATTTCCAACGCTTTAACTTTGCATTGAAATTTCAACTGCCCAGCGCGAACGTAAGCGGCTGGTGATCAGTATAAATTCTGATACAGCCTGCTCCGTACAGGTACGAGCGGAGGTTGTCTAATGCCCAAACTATGGCGAGAGTCTCCTTCTCGTTCGTGGCGTAATTCTCCTCGGTCCTATTCAATGAACGCGATATAGAGGAAATAGGTCGGTCCTTGCCCTGATCGTCTTGGGATAGCACGGCCCCAATTGCGTAATTGGAAGCGTCCGTGGTTAAGTGGAATGGTTTTTGAAAGTCTGGGAAAGCCAGCACTTCGGATGACAAAAGAATTGTTTTTAAATCGTCGAAGGCTTGCAAAGCTTGTTCATCCAATTTAATAGGGATTCGTTTTGATAGATTCGCCTTGACTTTTGCGAACTCGCCCAGCGTTAAGTTCGTCAAAGGCTTAGCGATCTTAGCATAGTCGCGAATGAACTTCCTGTTGTATGACGTCATACCAAGGAAACTCTTTAGTCCCTTGACACTTGTGGGAGGTTTCATTTTCGTTATAGCCTCAACTTTCTTCTCGTCCGCCCTTATACCGTCAGAAGTGACGACATAACCCAGGTATTCTACTTGTGTAGACAAAAACTGGGTTTTCTCCATATTTACCTGGAGCCTCGCCCTTTTGAGCTTGTCGAAAACCAAGCGAAGATTCTCCCAATGACTTTTCAAGTCTTTGCTAAAGACTATTACATCGTCAATGTAGGCGTAGCATATTTTGCCGATATGTTCTCTCAGAACATCGTCAACAGTGATTGGAAAAATACTCGACTTTCTTACTTAGGTAAGGTAAAAGGTAAACGAAAAAAATATACCTAGGTATGGTAAAAGGTAACCTGATTTTCAAGTACCTAGGTAAAGGTAAAGGTAAAAAAAGGTACTTTTATATTTAAAAGCGTGGTTCATTCATTTGTATTAGTAATGAATATTAAAACAATAATAAGAAAAATTTACTTCATTACATTACATTTTGATTTCAGATGATGTTATATTATTAAAATGTTTCTTATACACTATTTTGCTTTTTATACCCTTGTAAAATTGTCGAGATGTTTGTAACGCATAGAAGGAAGCATCTCCGACCACATAAAGTATATATATTCTTGATCAGCATGACGAGCTGAGTTGATATAGCCATGTCCGTCTGTCCGTCGGTCTATTTCTATGCTATCTCCTCCGTCAGTTTTAAAGCTATCTTAACCAAACTTTGCACAAAGTCTTTTGGTGCAAATACGCTGCACATTTGTCGGAACCGGCCAGATCGGATGACTATAGCATATAGCTGCCATAGAAACCATCGTTCGAAAATGTTGTTTTAGAGAGAAATACTTTTTTGTCTTAAACGCAATCGTCCCCAAACCTCGTATTTATAAGTCTTCTATGCTTTCACATAATCCCACCAAGTTTTATAGGACAACGATATAGTATAGCTGCCATAGAAATTGGGTGTAGAAAATGTATATAGGAGGCCTTGTCAAAAATGTGTACATTTGGCCGAATGTACATATTTGTGTCAGTGGAATCAGGCTACTAATTTATATAAATCATATAAGCTACAAGGGTATAAAAACTTCGGTCGAGTCGAAGTTAGCTTTCCTCTATTTTTTAACATTACAAGAGTTTCAAATATTTCGTCACCTAATCTGTTTCTTTTTGGTGTAAGTATTTGGGATCCACAGCTAAAAATTCTTTCAACTGGGGCTGAGCTAGGCAAAATGGTATTATACTTATAAAAAACATTACAAATATTTTTATACTTAAGTATAGATTCTAAAGACTTGCTACTATCGGCAAGATAATTTAAGACTTCTATTTCAATATTAGACTTTTCACAATAATTCTCTGTTTCATCAAATTTTCCATTACTGGTATCGTAAAAGTCTTCAGAATCCTTTGTATTTGAGCTCGCATTGACAACAGTTTCCAAGATTTCCGTTATTTCTTCAACAAGCCAATCTTTAAAACACTTTACAGTTTTGGTGATTTTATTTCGAATCCACTTCAATTTAAATTTTGGAAGTGTTATAGTGGACAAAACAGAAGTCTTTGCCTCGCTTGAAGTCAAGTTTTCAATAAAAGAAAATCGTGTTGAAACTCTTTTTTTAAGAGCATCTTTAAGTGGATCACAATATTTCAAATTATTCAAACTGTCAAGTTTATGTATTACTTTAATTAAAGCTGGCAGCAAAAACCCTAAGTAACAACGCGATTCGCCCTGCAATAGATCTATCTAGAGGAGCTATTACAAATTTTCACAACTTCATCTGCAGCTACTGTGGATCTGCTAACAGCATTCCAAATTGCCGTTGCTTTTGCTAAGGAGGAATTGTACAATCGCTTGAATGATGTGTTTAGTAGAGCCTGCTCGGCATCTTTCGTGACGATTAAGTTCAAAGTATGTGATGCGCATCTAAAGTGCTTTGGCAAAGTAATTTCAACATCAGCTGAACTAGTCAGTGTGATATGCACACATAAATAGAGCACCCACTGTACTCAGTACAATTCATAAAATACATATTGTCAACACTTTGTTGCAAAATACAAAAGACCCAAGCACATTTCAAGTGAAAAGTAATACGATCATCCGTTGGGCAACTAACGCAGAAACGCAGCGCCAGCATAAGTCAGTGGCGCAGTAAATACACTTTATCCATGTGCATATACCATCCTCTCTAATACACACAAACATATTATACATAACTCAGCCGCTCCGCTGCCGGCGTAACCGACAGCGCGACTGCGTGGCCCCAGAATTAATTCGATTTAAGACAATGAAATATGTATTTAAGCTTGCAAGAGATGCCAACTCCAAAATCACAATAAGTAAAAACTATATTAAAACCACTTACCGATGGCTGTTTTTCTGAACTCTGTGGAACTATTGAACCTGCTAGTTGGATAGGGATTCCTCTCAAGCTCATCCATTCCACCAGGAGGAAACTATCTAACCATTACACCAGCTCTATTACCTTTAAGTCGGACTCTTCTAGAAATTCAGGCTTCACGATTGTTCCTTCAAAACTGTACACTTTAAATGCTTTACAGAAGTTGGATGCATTATCGTTAACTGTTCCACATATTTGGGTATCGCAAAGTCCGTATTTGGCATGAACTTCAGCTAATAGAGTAGCAATTACCTCATGTGTGTGGGAAAATCGCACACTCTTATATGCGAGCACGAGAGAATGACGATTTAGATTGCAATCTATGTAGTGGCCGGTTACATCAAAGTAACTTTTGTTATTGCAACTCCAGATATCGGCAGTCGTACAGATAAAATTTGTATTTTTTAAAAATATTGGCGACAATTTTCTTATAGTCCGCCTTCCTCTTATCTAGCATAGAGCGCATAGTTTTTGAACAGAGAATTTTTACCGGACGTCCAGTTAAAGCCACAAATAGGTCCCTGAAACTTTTCTTTTCAACATGGCAAAGCGGCAACATCTCGGCTATAGTGTAATCGCAAATACGTTCATTTAGCTGTAATAAAAAATTTAGTTACATTTGTTATAATGAGTTTAGTAATGCATTCAATTCTCATACCAGGTTGAAATTCAAAATACTGGGACTCTTGAATATGCCTCCTGCTGATTCCTTAGTTGAGGTACTGGAAACCTTAGATACTTCGACTCTCATTGATTCGTAGGAAGAGTAACTATCGGGTTAAACCCTCTAGCGTAAAGAAATTGAAATAGATGATATATTAGCAACATTGTTTGCGTATACAAATTCGCAAGAAACTGGTGCTATAGACTAGAATACAAACAAATTTTGCACATAAATGTATGTATCGACAATTTGGTGCAAGAAAATTCGATCATATGTACATAAATATGTGTGTGTGTTTGTAAATATTCAAATTTTTGTCCACATATGAATGTACATTGTACCTATACATATTGTGTAGGTACTTACCTTCAAATGGTTGTGTTAATTTCCGGTAGATTTCTCATCCAACTTTATTGTTATACCCTTGCAAAGGGTATTATAATTTTGGCCAGAAGTTTGCAACGCATAGAAATATTCACTTCCGACCCCATAAACTATATATATTCTTGATCAGGGGGACGAGCTGAGTTCATTGAGCTTTGTCCGTCCGTCTGTCTGTCTGTCTGTCTGTCTGTCCGTCTGTCTGTCCGTCTGTTTCTACGCAAACTAGTCTCTCAGTTTAAAAGCTATCGAGCTGAAATTTTGCACAGAGTCTTCTTTTTGCTGCACGCTGCTAATATGTCGGAACCGACCGGATCGGATCACTATATCTTATAGCTGCCATAGGAACCATCGGTCGAAAAATGGGTTTTAGTGAGAAAAACTTTTTTGTTTTCAATGTTAACGTAATTCAACTCGGTCATTAATAATATTATCTGCTTTCAAACAGATTTGAAAATTTTGGTCAAAATCGGATGACTATATCTTATAGCTGCCATAGGAACCATAGGTCAAAAAATGGGTTTTAGTGAGAAAAACTTTTTTGTTTTCGATGTTAACGTGATTAAACTCGGTCATTAATAATATTATATACTTTCAAACAGATTTGCAAATTTTGGTCAAAATCGGATGACTATATCTTATAGCTGCCATAGGAACCATAGGTCGAAAAATGGGTTTTAGTGAGAAAAACTTTTTTGTTTCCAATGTTAACGTGATTAAACTCGGTCATTAATAATATAATATACTTTCAAACAGATTTGAAAATTTTGGTCAAAATCGGATGACTATATCTTATAGCTGCCATAGGAACCATAGGTCGAAAAATGGGTTTTAGTGAGAAAGACTTTTTTGTTTTCAATGTTAACGTGATTAAACTCGGTCATCAATAATATTATATGCTTTCAAACAGATTTGCAAATTTTGGTCAAAATCGGATGACTATATCTTATAGTTGCCATAGGACCGATCGGTCGGAAAATGGTTCTTAGTGAAAAAAACTTTTTTGTTTTTAAGTAAATCGTTCTTAAGGTCGGTGATTATTAATATTAAACGCTTTCAAACTAATTTGAAAAAGTTGATCGACATCGGGTGACTATATCTTATGGTTGCCATAGGACCGATCGGTCGAACATGAGCCTTGGTAAACAATTTTTTTGTTCAGTTTTGTTAGCGTCCTTAAACTCGCTGATGACTTATTTTAAATGCTTTCAAATAGATTCGCAAAATTGGGCCGAAATCGGATGACTATATCTTAAGGCTATAGGGCCGATCGGTCGGAAATGGAGTCTTAGTGAGAAAAACTTTTTTCAGACGTTTATCTGTCGGAAAATAGGTTTTAGTTACAAAATTTTTTGATTTTTATGTAAGCGTTCTTAAACTCTGACATTGGCATTTGCAAGGTGTTGAGGCAGGATTAACTTTGTCAGGCAGTGGTAATCTAAAAAGGACTGAGCAGAATACAAAAATACGTGTGTTCGGTTTGAGAGTTTATTCGCGAGTGCAGAGCAAACGCGGTTTCCATTTAGCGTTCGCCTCTGCTTCACATTCAGCAAGTCGCTGGATACAAATACATACATAATAGATATACATGCGTGCATTGGTATTGATTCATATACATATTTCAACACCCTTCCTCAATGCAAGCATGTTTACAAAAATTCATTTCATATTTAACATATTTGTAAACTCATTATGCTTTCTCTTCGGCAGATTCTTGGTTAATATATCAGCTATCATGACATCTGTCGAAGCATACTTTAATTCAATAAGACCCTCAGATACAAGTTGTCTAACAAAGTGATATCTAATGTCCACATGCTTGGTCCTTGCATGATGCACAGGATTTTTCGCCAGTTGTTGCGCACTCAAGTTGTCTCCATATAGCGCCATAGCCGTGTTGGGATCGCCGCAGCCAATCTCAATGATAAGTCTCCGCATGACTATTGCCTCCTTGCATGCAGACGAAAGCGCCATATACTCAGCTTCCGTGCTGCTGAGTGCCACACTGCGTTGTTTTTCCGATTTCCATGATATCGGACCACCAGCTAATAGGAACACATAGCCAGTATAAGATTTGCGGTCGACTTGATCGCCACCCCAGTCAGCATCAACATAGCCAACAAACGCTTGCTCGCACTTCTTGTAGTGCAGCCTCATGTCAGCTGTAGATGCCAGATAACGCAGGATGTGCTTCACACCTGTCAAGTGCTCAATGTGCGGGTCCTTGTTCCGCTGAGCCAATTTTGCCACTGAATGCAAAATATCCGGCCTTGTCGTAAGCGCCAGCCACATCAGCTCACCGATCTGTGTCTGATATAATGTTGGGTCCACCTTTTGACAATGAGTGTTGTCACACGCCACCTGATGCCCTGCATCTAAAGGCGTAGCTGCTGGTCTGCAATTCTCGATACCGTAGCGCCGCAATAACTCCTTAATATATTGCGAGTGACCCAAAGTGATATCTCCTAGTTCACCTTCCCGCTGAATCTCCATGCCAAGAAACAGATTCGATGCACCCTTGTCAGTACAATCAAACGATCTCGAGATTGCCGCCTTTATTTCCATCATGTCCAGTTTCGATTGACATGCTAGAAGTAGGTCATCAACATAAACAAGAATTAGTGACAAATTACCTCCACCTTGCTTTCGATATAAGCATGGCTCGCTGCTGCACGGGATAAAGCCAATTCCCCTCAGCACACCATCAAGCTTGGAGTTCCACTCCCTTCCTGATTGTTTCAATCCATATATGGCCTTCTTTAGCAATAAAGCCGCCTTGGGATGATGGCCATCAGTGTACCCTTGTGGTTGTCTCATGTACACGGTATCTGCCAGATTGCTGTTGAGGTATGCCGTGCATACATCCATCTGATGCAAATACAACTGCAACTGTGCTGCCAACGCCAGCACGAAACGTACACTCTCTAGTCGGCATACTGGTGAATATGTATCAGTGTAATTCACACCATACTGCTGCGAACATCCTTTCGCAACCAAGCGCGCCTTAAAACGCTCTATGCCGCCTTGCGCATCCCTCTTGAGACTGAAAACCCATTTGGAGCCAATTGCCCGCTCATTCGCTGGTAAATCCACCAGCTCCCAGGTCTGATTCGCAATCAGAGCCTCATACTCCTTCTCCATCGCCTCACGCCACTGTGAAGCATGTGCGCCACTTACTGCCTCCTCGTAGGATGACGGTATGGTTACTTCTCCCGTAGCCATAGCGCTGAGTATGTTATACTGCTTCTTTGGGCGACCGGGTCTGCCCGACCTCAGCATCTTTGGTCTTCCTGGCCCAAAACGAACCTCGCTCCCCTGCGCAACATCGTCTTCTGTTGCACTCTGGAACGAATCATTGCCGCTACTAAGCTTTGTAGCATTTGCCTCATCCTCAGAAATATCGCTGTCGCTGCTATGCCCCGACTCGGTCTCATCGCCCGGAGTCTAGACTTTATCTTTACCGCCTGGTAAATCAAATGTAACGGTCGCACCATCACCCTGATCCAGCTGCTCATGCTCATCGAAAAGAACATCACGCTTCTCGACCACTTGCCGTGTCTCTGCGTCATAAAGCCGATAGCCTTTAGCTTCTCTTGAATATCCGACCATGCGATACTCTTTCCCTTTTGGTTGGAACTTGCTTCTGTGGCGCCCCTTGGATAAAGCCACTGAAACGGAACCAAAAACTTTTAGATGACTAATAGAGGGCTTCTTACCAGTCCATGCTTCCATTGGAGTCATCTCGATTAGCGCGCTGGTTGGAGAACGGTTCCGCAAATACACCGCCGTGTTAATTGCGTCAGCCCACAACGCCTCGCCTAATCCTGACTGTGCCAGCAAACATCTGGCCATCTCAACCAAAGTACGGTTGGCTCTCTCCGCAACTCCATTTTGTTGTGGTGTGTATGCCATTGTTAACTGCCGTGCTATTCCATTTTTCTTGAGAAATCCATCAAACGTCTTGTTCACATACTCGCGCCCGTTGTCACTGTGAATACATTTCAGCTTTCTTCCAGTTTGTCGTTCCACCAGGTTTTTGTATTCCACAAACTTGCTAAAGACTTCGACTTTGCCCTTCAGGAAATAAACAAACACTCTCCTGGACTTGTCATCAATAAAAGATAAGAAATATCGTGAAACTCCAATTGATCTCGTCTCAAATGGCCCGCATACATCACTGTGAACCAGTTCCAAAAGTTCACACGAACGATTTTCTGTCGTCTTTGGAAACGACTGAACGTGTATCTTGCTTATCATGCACGTTTTACATGATGCCTTGATAGAAAAATCCACCTTTTCCATCCCGCGCACTAAATTTTTCCTTGCAGCTTCCTTCAGACTTGCATAATTTAGGTGCCCAAATCGTCTGTGCCATAGCGGTCCTTCATCTTCAACTGCAGCAAAGCAATTATTTCTCTTGCCTTCAAACAAGTACAATTTTCCCACTTTTTCCGCCTTCAGTATGCATTCACCGTCTTGAACAATCTTCGCCATCCGCGGTCCAAAGTGCACTACACTGTTGTATTCGATCGCTCTAGCCACTGACATAAAATTCCCTGCCAGCCCTGGTACATACAACACATTATTCAAAGTCAATGTCCATGAATCAGTTTCCAGCTTAACTTCTCCTATGCCCTCGGCCTGTAGAAATCCCGCATTAGCCAAACTGATCATCTCCGTATGTGCCTCCAGCCTCGAAAACAAATCCTTATTGCAACACATATGGCTTGTTGCACCTGAGTCCAAGCACCATTTCGTTTTCTCGAAACTTCCCGCGTCCAACGCATTCAGCAAGCTAAACTCTTTGTTTTTCTGCCTTCTCTCTGTGCTGACCTCTCTCTTGCTCTCTTCTCTGTGCGCGCTCTCGCTCCGACATTGTGCCTTTATATGTCCCGTTTTTCCGCACTTAAAGCAAGCACCGTTAGCATATTTTTTCTTTGTCCAACTGTTCTTCTTTTGCATAACTGTATATGCTTGCGCATTCTCGCTGTATCTCTCTGCTATGCCTCTTCGTTCTCCTTCTTCTTTCAACTTTATACACAGAATTTCGAAGCTGGGTAAACTGTCGCGCGTCTCTATGGCGACAACGAAATTCTCATAGCCGGCTGGAAGACTGGAAAGCAAAATGATTGCTCGTAGCTCATCGTTCATCTCAATTCCAACCGCCGCTAGTTGATCCAAGATTTCACAGAACAAATTTAAATAACTTGGCATGCTTTGACCTTCTGCCATACGTAAACTGAGCAACTTCTTGTAAAGCGACACCTTTCGCACTGGCCCACTTGGCTGATGAACGTCTTTTAGTTTTGTCCATGCCTCATATGCCGTTCCACAGTTCTTGACATATCCCAGTTGCGATGGTTTTACACTCAATGTGATCATGGCCAATGCCTTTTGATCCAACGCTGGCCAATTGACGCCTTCACCGGCGTTTGACACCACTAAATCACCCGACGCCACATTCCATAGCTCCGCGTGCACCAAAACACTGCGCATCTGTATGCTCCAAGAATCATAGTTCTTTTCCTCCAGTTTTTCAATTTGGTACATGGCACTCATTTTGCTATATATGCTATAGTCCGAAACGCGACTGTCTTTCAAACGACCTTGAGTTCGAAACTCTTCTGTTTTACTTTGCCCGAAACACCTCTGCTCAAACTAGACATAGACCGTTGACTATATCAAATCCCGATGATTACTTAATTACTGTGATCTGAGCCCATAACCTGTTGAGGCAGGATTAACTTTGTCAGGCAGTGGTAATCTAAAAAGGACTGAGCAGAATACAAAAATACGTGTGTTCGGTTTGAGAGTTTATTCGCGAGTGCAGAGCAAACGCGGTTTCCACTTAGCGTTCGCCTCTGCTTCACATTCAGCAAGTCGCTGGATACAAATACACACATAATAGATATACATGCGTGCATTGGTATTGATTCATATACATATTTCAACACAAGGGTATAAAAACTTCGGCACAGACGAAGATAGCTTGGCCTTCTCGTTTTATTTACACAGAGTTGACATTTCCCATTCGGGTTAAAAAATGTTTCATTCAAGATCAGCGGTAAGTCTTAATTCCCTTCATTATTTAGTGATTGATCAGTCATTGTTAACAATAATTATGTTTAAGTTTTAATTGTCTCGCAAAATTTCTGCACAAACAATGGGATGTAGCGCGCGGTGGTTTTTTTTTTGTATTTCCTGGAAATATGCCTGAAATTAGTGTGACCGAAAATCATCAAAATCCTAATAGTGTAGAGATGATACAATATAACAATTGATATAGATATTTGGGAGCGAAGAAAAATCACGCACGCAAGGTACCTCGTACCTTACCTACTGACAAGGTAATTGAAAATTTAGACCAAGGAAAGGAGAACGCAATCGAATTTGAAAACACCGAGGTAAGGTAAAAGAACCACAAAATTTGTATCTAGGTATGTACCTAGGTATTTGTACCTAGGTACTTTCAAACACTGATCGTCAATCATGCGTTGAAAGGTTGCAGGGGCGTTCGTTAGTCCAAATGGGAGGCGGAGGAATCCTGACAGGTGAAATCCTGATGTCAAGTCAAGTGTTGTAAAGTATTTAGCTTCACCGAGGCTGGCTAGGGTAGAGTTAATGTCTGGAATCGGGTAAGTATCGGATATCGTATAGGCGTTCAATCGTTTAAAGTCGATCACCATACGGTACTGCTTATCACCTTTGGGCTTTGGCTTCTTAGGAACCACCCAGACCGGGGAATCGTAAGGGCTTTTTGAACGTCGAATAATACCTTCGTTCAAAAGCTTTTCAATTTGCCTTTCTACATCACCCCTCATACAAGCTGGGTAAGGGTAACTTTTGGCGTAAATAGGGTCCTCCGTCTTAGTGCGTATTTCGGCTTTTACGCTGGTGTCTACTGATCCACCAGGTGACAATGGTTGATAGATCTTCGAAAACTGATTGATCAAAGTGCTCAAAGGTTGTTTCACACCCTCTGAATGTTCGACGTCGAGTTGATGGCAGATTAAAGGGTCAACAAAGTGTTTTAAAAGAGAGGTATTTCAATGTCGGGAGGTAGGAGCAGGCGGTGATTTTTCCTGTCTACCATAGCCCCTAAGTGTTTGAGAGTGTCGTCTCCGATAGTACCATCAAAATCGTTCAATTCCGGGGAGAATGAGGAATTGTAGTTTAGCCCCGTCATTGGTTCCATACTCCAGGTATGGTACACTGGAGAGGCATCTGTCATAAAATTCGCCCGTTCCCCTCCTGCGCAAGTGGATATCTCGTGCGAACTATCCACGCTTTCATCCTGCGACGGGAGCTCAACAGCTCCCTCGTCGTTATGACAACCTTGCTCATAGGCAGGTTTATAAAAGGGCTCTTGACTGAACCCATCCGAGCCTGAAGCTGGAGAAGACACCGTTGGCTCGAGGTGATACAACCTCTGAGCCTTTCGGAATGGGTTGGAGGGACCATTCAAAGCTCTCTTGCCAGCAGAGCTGTCGTCCTGTTGGGCACCAAACCCAGAACGGTACGACTGACCCGATTGGTTCGACTCCATCTTGATAGCTGGTCTTGGGCCCTGGAATCTAGGTGAGTACTGGGAGCTCCTACTAGGGTCTGGGTTGTGCGCGGGTCTCATAGGTGGTCTGGCTTGAGACTGGAACGTGCTCTGAAACCTAGGAACATTTGCGAGCTGACAAACGGGCCTGTAAAATTCAGGAGGTTGTGAGGATCTGTTTGCATAGGGTGCCGGGTTATAGCTAGCCCTCGAGACAACGTTTTGTAATTCCTGGCAAAAGGAGTATGCCTCCGGCAAATCCTTAGGATTACGAACCACCAATAATTTGGAAAATTCTCCATTAACGCCTTGATTGTAGACATCCAAGGCCTTGTCCCTATATGTCTTGATGAGAGCACTGACAACGTCAGGGGTGCGATTTCCACTCTTCAAAGCGCTTAGGATAAGTGAGAAGTGGTTTTTCACTTCCATGTAAAAATCGTCCAAAGGCCTATCCCCTTGAGTCATACGATTCAACTGGTGTTCCAAGGTGCGCACATCTCTTTTGTCGGCATAGTAGAGTGCGAGGACACGCTTGACTTCCTGCCAGTCGTCGTCCTGCACATTATGGGATGTCAACGTGACGTCGGCGTTACCCCTTATTTTCTGCCTGATATGCAAAACGATTGACCTATACAAGGGCTTGTTCTTGATGATTTCGTAATCATTCAGAATTGCTTGCGCCCTGTTGACCCACGAGACGTATCCCCCATGTTGACCCTCAAAGGGTTGGAATTCTTTTACGCAATCCGGTAGAATCGAAGTTTCCTTCAACTCGTACTCACTGCGAGCACGAGTTAGAGGCGCGAACTGAACCCCAACAGGATTACGACTTTCCAAATCGCCCTCCAAGGTGACCACCCTATCGCCAACCTTCTTAATGTCTTCTTTAACTCCTGCCACCTGGAGAAGCAAAGTTTTCAAGGATTCGTTAAACTTGTTTAACGTTTCCTTAATTTCCTCTATGTTAAGGACAGAATAGAAACGATTTAAGAGGGGTACAAAATTTCTTCAGAAGTTGTAACGAAGTTTTCCAGCAGGGGTTTTAACTCAGCCTGGCCAAACTCAATTACAAGAAATTTGTAATTCGCGGGGACTTTTGAGAATGATAGGGCGATGGGAGAATTGGTCTTCTTCTAAAAATCCTCTACCATCAATTTCACGCCACTACAATATACTCTAATAACGTGGGAGGTGCAGACTAATAGACGGACTGAGAAACTACGCGGTTAGTACCCGACGCGGTTCCGCGGTCTGACTGTGGGACTGGAATGGGGTCGATCACGTGGTTAGTACCCGGCGTGACTGATTCCGGCCTACGGACTACTAAGGGAGGGGACACTACTCTACTCGAAACACTATGACTATCTGACCACACGGTTAGTATTCAGCACGACTCATACCTAACTCAAAGATATCGAGGATATGGCCTAGCACTCGGTTAGTGCCCGACGCGACTAGCTGACTGCCTGACGAAACTTAAGAATGGCACAGAACACGTGGTTAATACCCAACGCGTCCTACTAATAGCCTAAAGGTTCTCAGGGGTGGGACAGAGCACGCGGTTAGTACCCAGCGTGACCCTAGACTGGCAAGGAAGGGACAGAACACGCGGTTAATACCCTACGTATTTCACTAATACCCTAAAGTCACTCAGGGATGGGGCAGAACACGTGGTTAGTACCCTACGTGTCTCACTAATATCCTAAAGACGCCCTAAGGGGGGACAGACCACGCGGTTGGAACCCAACGTGTCTCAATAATACTCTAAAGTCACTCAGGGGTGGGACAAAACACGCGGTTAGTGCCTCACGTGTCTTACTAAGGGCTTAAAGATTCTCAAAAGTAGGACAGACCACGCGGTTAGTGCCGAAAGCGACTAGAATTCGACCTAAGGACTCTCAGGGGCTCTCTACAATCAACGGACTCACCTTTGTCTCCTGTTACCTGTTCATACCACGCACGATATTCTTTTTGAACTCATAATTTTAATTGCAATTTTTGTTTTCATTAACCGACTTAACCGCACCAGGCCTAATCTAATGTTGAACAGTGTCTTTTCTTGCTTATATCTACCGCCATCCACGTCGTACGAACTTATTATGCGCTTACTTCACTTCCGACTGCTCGCTTGCTGTACGAAAGATCGACTCTCCAGAATTTTGGCGAGCACCTCGCCCTCTACCCGACCTACGCCAACGATGGCATTCTCCGGCCCCGTTATCCTCAACCGTTCACACCACACACCGGTTAACTCTTTTCCGCTGCTCTTTTGATGCCGATGCTCGGCCGATATGTACCCGCCTCTCTCTCTCTCTCTCGAAGGTCCCGTTCGTTCTCTCAGCAGCGTCGACAAAACTGCACTTCTACATTTGGCTACTGTGCAATTCTTTTTCCGCCACGGTGTGTGTGTGTGGGTTGGTACACGCTACTACTGCGCAGTTGTTGACGGTGACGGACGTACGTAGATCTCTTGATGGGTACCGTTAGGTTGTTGCCGCCGCTGTTCCCTTGGCTTCGCGTTTGGCGCGCAAGTGCACTGAGTGCGTAAGTGTTTGTGGGCTTCTGCGCAGATGTCGACAGAGACGGGTGCGCGTGTGTATGAGCGAGAGAGCGGCGCGGTTGCCGATGTAGTTCTCGTGTGTGAGTGCGTTCCCTTTATTGTGCCGTGGTGACACTACCTAACTCAAATGAATAGATAAGATTAAGTGGTTTTGGGCTCCAGTGCCTATTTCAACAAATGAATTTGACTATCTTAGCAAATAAGAAAATTTAACGAAAAGGAAACTTCGATTGTGGCGACCTGAACTTTTGGGTCGTCACACTCTCCTCTTACTTCGCCAGACGAAGCTAAAACATTGTGTGGGGCGATGTATTCTTCGGTGAGGCAGCCACTTTATGCTGGCAGCGCTGCCTGCACAGGCCGCGTGTGAGCGCGCGTTTGTGTGTGCTCATATGTGTGTATGCGTTTGTGTATGTGGGTGTGTTTGTATGTGTGTCTCAATTGAACAGGGTATTTTGTAGTCGGGGAAACTCGACTACAGCGCTCTTACTTGTTCTTGCTTACGACGGTGATAGGGGAGCTGTATGGCCTCCGTTAGGGCTCGATGTGATGTGTTTAGCTTATATCTAGTGGGTATATATGTGTTTAGCTTATATCTAGTGAATATATTATGTATTTAGCTTATATCTAGTGAATATATGTATTTAGCTTATATCTAAGGAATGATTCGTGCTGAAATGTAAGAGTGGGATTATGTATTATGTGTGTGAACTTAGAGGTTTTAGGAAGCTTCGTGCTGAAGATATGTTAAGTAAATAAGCGTGCCGTTTGGGCGTCGCTCATCAAACACACATTCAAAAAACTGCGCTGCGACCCACTGTGTAGAAAGCGGCCACTCGCCAAATTTTGAGGCTGCGACAATACTACAACAAGAGCAGCATTACAAGCGCTACACATTAGAAATGTTGCACATCATCAACACACCAACAGACAGGAGACTCAACTACAAAACGGACACTGAGAACTGCGCTCACTTATAGAGATACCTACTCGCGGACTGAATAATTAGTTTAAGACTCCACGTCACAAAGTTCAGACGTGTAGAAATTGTACGTTAACTGTTTTTGTGAATTTGGTTAAATGATTGTATGTTAAATATTGCTGTTTGTATTTTTTGTAGTTTTGTCCTAAAGACGGTTGCCGAAGAGCAACCGAAATATTTCGGAAAAAAAACAAATTGTTTAATTTTCTATCATCCTGACCTCGACCTAGAAACATACATCTACAATTATAAAGGTCACTAACTCACATTTGGATAGATTAAAAAGCTAAAGCAAAAGATTGCATAAAGAAAAACAACACTCTTTAAGCACGCAACTAGGAATGTTGTCAGGCCCAGGGGAGTAAGAGGATTTTAGTGATTTCGCCAGGAGCTTTCAGAAATTGAGGGAGCACATATCGAGTTGGAAGAAGGAATGTTATAAGGATAAGAATTATTGGTTAAACGGCAAAGGAATAAGTTGATTGAAAGAAGTCCGCGAATAGGTCAACGGCAGTGGAGTCATCGTAAGTCTTTTGGTCACCAAGAAAAAAAGAAGGTTAAGAAAAGGATCAACGTTTTGAGTTGACAAAGCTGTAGAAAAAGAAAGCGACAAAGACTAGATCCAGCCATTTATTTAAATGGTTTGGAATTGTATTAATTTGAAACAAGGACATATCAAACAGATGATCTAAGAAGTCATGCTATGTTGAAGGACCAGTCCATGTTTGGCAAGTTGAAATCGCCTACAACAACCATTGAGTCAATGTCTCGTAATTGGGCACAAACATCTTTTATACAAGTTATATGATGCATATAAACTTGAATATCGGAAGAAGGAGGGATATAAGAACAAGTGATATATAAAGAACAGGAAGGAAAAGATACCTTTACGGCAACAAATTCAACATCATCAGGCAGATTTAATGGAATTAATTCCGAACGGTGGTTAGTTTTGACTGCGATCAGTACACCTCCTCCTCTGCGAGTGGCTCGATCATGTCGATAGATAAAAAAGTCATTTGATAAAATGTCACAATCAGAGATTGATGGGTTCAACCAAGTCTGTGAGAATGCAATAATGTCAAACTCAAATGAAGCACTATTCAAGAACAAGGTAGAAAGTTTGGATAACAGACCCCTAACATTCTGATAGGCTATATGCGGAGTGAGGGACAGAACTAGTTTTTTAAACTAGACCCTACATTTGAGGATATACTAAAAGAGGGCAAGCTGACGGGCATTGGCCTAACTCGATTTTTTGCCTAAACTCATGGACAATCATATCTGGCAGCCAAAATTCTGGGTCGCATATGATTGGAAATGCTTCAGCTGGAACACTTATGTTGAAGAAACCTACATCACGAGGCTGGGCAAAACTAAACTATGCTCGCAATATGTGCAATTTTCTCGCAGTAGTTTCAGGGGACAACCTAGACACAAAAACTTGCTTGCGTGGTGCAATCACAGTTAGAAGTGGAGGCTGAGAAGGAATCGAAACACTGGCAACAGGTTCAGGCGGTGCAATTAGGGAACGAGCTATTCTATGTGTTGGTGGTTTATTTAAAATATTACCAGCATCTTGATTCAGGGAGGGAGGCAAAGGAGATAAATCAAGCATAGTTCCTGGTGATGCGGAAAGAGATATGGTTGATGATAAGTCAAACCATTGAGGTGAAACTGGTAACGAAGAAGTAGATTCGGACGACTTTCCGTCAACGGGAGGTGGCAGTTCTAGAAACTGACGCTCCAGCTGACGCGAGGGCGGGGACTCAAACTTAAATTGACTAAGCATCTCTGGAGGTAAACTCGCTAGTGATTTGCTTGTTCAATTTGTGAAGAACATTATATTTGTTTCTCTCTGTCGTTGCTCATACGCTAGAAATTAAATTGCTTATCAGTGCATACAGGCCACGACCATTTTAAAGAACCACAACCTTTTTTAGGCGAGTAAATTTTGTCTAGGTCACGTCCACTTAGTCCAGCACATTTAATATGCATGATATTTTCCCACAGCCAACAGTTAAAAAACCTAAGTTGTTCCGAATCACAAAATCTTTGTTTGTGCAAAATTTTTTGCAGCACGACATTATGCTAAATTTACAACAGGGGCTCAACTCTAGAGAGAATAGGAATTTTAAGCGCGTATCAAAAACTCACTCTCAGAGCGGTGTCATACAACAAAAGTTCTAAGCTTTGTAAGCAGAGAACCAACAATAATGCTAAAAGCGAGGCTCAAAGCAGAGTGGGCACGACGCACAAAGAGAGTATGCACAAACATCAAGTGTTTCGCATCTAAATGCATATTGAATTAAAAATAACATCCTTCATTAAGGAAAAATCTCACCAATCTCGCCAAACCGCAACAGAGAACACTGTTGAATAAAAATTAATATCAATAATCGATCTTATAAACCAGAGTAAAAAACAAACATTGTCAGCCGCAAATTTTTTTTTTATAGACATACACAATCACAAATCAACACCCACAACAATATCATAGACATCCACCAATACGACCAAATCAATTGTCAACACCAACACACTAAAACTCTCATCAATATAAAATCACCGAAACCACTCAATAGACAAAATCTACGGAAACCATGGCACTCCCCACAACTGCTTCTGGACAGGGGTCCAAACGTACCCGGGAGAACACCAACGGAGACATGAAAGCCGTGTCTGCTAACGATGTGTTGGCGAACAAGCTCACTCTGCTCATAATACAGCGGTTTGAGGAGCAGGCCGGCCTCATCACTGCTGCTGAAGAACGGATTATGGGTGCGCTCCAGGAACGCATCAGTTCCATTGCGGGCGAAGTCGAGAATTTGGCTCAGCGGGTTCAGCAACCGGAAACCGAAGGTGGAGAGCTAAGTTCATTGAGAGTCCAGGTGGGGAAACTTTATTCACAGATCATGACTTAGGCCATGACTGTGGATGGCGAGAATCTGCGATCAATGTTCAACTCGCTATGCTTTGAGTTGGAACTCACTCCGTTGCCGAAAATAAGAGATATTTTCAGGGTCAATCCACGACAATCGCGCACAGTGGTTGACCCAGTGATAATTATTAAATTTGAGCACGTGCACGAGAAAGCCAAATTACTGCGTGCAGTTGGTGATTTTCGCCGAAAATCAAAGAGTCAACTAAACCTACGAATGCTGGGCCTTGACTCTGATGCTCCCTTGTACCTAAATGAGGCTGACCAATGAGAGTTACGATCTCTTTAAAGAAGCGATGAAGCTTAAAAAGCTTAAGCATCTCCATGCTGTATTCACGCGCAGCGGTGTCGTTCACGGGAAGAAGTCTGAGAGAGGCGACATCTATTTTGGAGAGGGAGAAGCAGAAGCCGATCGCTCAGGTACTGCTGTGTCGTCAGTCAGTGCATTTCGCACGTAATAGGTGTAACAGCGCTTATAGCTTTCTTAGTGTTAGTTCTTTTTATGCATATGTTTATCTGTTTAGTATATATATTTTTTAATCGTGCGCGCCTCTTTCAACTCTTAATCATAAATGTACTCTTATTCAAGTAGTCTGAGTAAATCCAAAGCTTACAGCCATGCTGCTCTTAGAATATTTGCCAAGCAACATACAGGGTTGCATATCTGTCATATAAATGCCCAAAGTTTGACCAAGAAAGTAGACGAATTCAGATGGTGGTTTGCCAACTCCGATGTAGACGTTATTTGTGGTGCCGAGACGTGGTTTACGTCCAGTGTCTGTAATGCGTTAATTGATTGTGATGGTTTTTGTGTCTACCGTTCCGACCGGGAGGGCCACGGTGGAGGAGTCTCAATTTTTGTGAATAAGAAACTCAAATCTAAAATAGTATGCAAACAACCTTCAGGATGCGCAATGGAGTATATTTTTGTCGAGATTGGTACCGGAGCATCTGACAAGATGTTGATAGGATGTGTCTATCGGCCAAATAGAAATATTGACTATACTGAATTAACTATTTTACTCTCTACTTTGACCCTAGATTATGATCGCGTTGTTATAGCAGTTGACCTAAACAATAACATGCTTTCTGACAGACAACTACCAGACTCTTTTGGAGCTATTGGACTAAGCTTAGTAAACTCACTGGTATCTACCCATTATACAAGCACAAACGACTCACTTCTAGGCGTATTCTTTGTTAGTGATTTAACTAGAGCTGTGTTCTTTAACCAGGTCTCCGCATCAGTATTCTTTAAGCATGATCTCATATTTATGACACATGATATAATAATGGACTATACTGAACATTTCATTAAATACAGAGATTATAAAAACTTCGACTACGGCCTTCTAGAAAATGAATTCTCACTTCTGACTGCTGATCTGCAATTGAACATCTAAATTCAAATATTGACTATCTTTTTAACAAGTGCGTACCAGTTCATCTGAAGATGTTAAAGTCTACTCCAAGGCCTTGGTTCAACCAAGAAATTAAATGTGCAATATCTGAACGCAATAAAGCCTTTGCTAAATGGAAAGGTACAAGGCATCTGCTTTCAAGGAGCAATATGAGTCATTGCGCAAACATGTAGTGCTAAAGATACAAGCTGCCCAAAATTCGCATTATCAAGAAAAATTTAACAATGTGCTATATTCTAATCGAAAATGAAGTGAGTTCCGACGACAAGGAATAGGCAAGCAAGTGCAATCTAAGCAAATCAATGTCAACATTGATGACCTTAACAAAAAATTTACCTAAATCCAGGTACCTGAAGCAACAGAAAACCCGTACCTGAATCATTCTTCGTATAGCAGTTCTGAAAGTAGCTTTAGTTTTGTGTGTTTTAATGTCTGTGACGTTCTACAGTCGATTCTAAGAGTCAAGTGAAACGCTATGGGTCTGGACACTATATGCCCGAAGTTTATAAAAATATTGCTGCCTAAGCTATTGCCACTTATAACGCACATCATGAACACTGTCTTCACCACTTCGACATTCCCTCTCGCATGGAAGACTGCGAAGATTATTCCCATTCCCAAGTCTAACTCGGAATTTCGACCAATTACAGTTCTGCCGTTTTTGTCAAAGGTAATTGAGCAACTCAAATAAATGACTTTCTATCAGCACTCTCTCTCTTAAACACATGTCAATCAGGATTTAGAAAGCAAAGAAGTTGCATCATTGCAGCAATAAAAATTACTGATGACATCCGCGAACAGGTTGACAAAAATAATGTAACTTTTCTTACCCTCTTCCACTTTAGCAAGGCTGTTGACTCAGTAAACCATGAAATCCTCTGCACAAAATTAAGCAAATTGTACCATTTCACATCGTCTGCCCTTAACCTTATGAGCTCTTAACTATTTGGACAAAGTCAGGCAATTGTAAAAAACTCTCAGAGATCTTCCTTTGAATTTCTGTCACGCGGGGTCCCGCAAGGATCTGTTCTCGGACTGTTGTTGTTCTCGTTGTACCTAAATGACCTTCCAAATGTTTTGTCCAAATGCCAAGTCCATATGTATGCTGATGACGTCCAAATCTCTCTATGTAATATTACTGAGTCTGTCAACATATCAAATAGTGAGTTGTCCGTTATTAACGATTGATCAAAAAATAATGGTCTATTATTAAACTCTACAAAAACCAAATGTATGATTATTTACAAAAATATTATTAATAATAGTAGACTACAAAATCCAGATTGGTAACAACGAAATTGAGTATGTCGACAAAGCAGACAACTTGGGCATAACATTAACTAGCACCCTATCATGGCAAGAACACATAAATAAAACTTCAGGCAGAACCTATGGTATGCTTAGACAATTGTACTTGACCCAAAATCTGATACCGACCAGCCTACGACAGCTAATTGCAAAAGGATATTTAATACCATCTCTGTTCTTCGGAGTTAAACTGTTTTTAAACTGCAGCGCAGCAAGTCAAGAGAAGTTAAAGGTAGCTTTTAATAGCATCGTTAGATATGTGTGATCACATCAGTGAACATGCAGATAACATCTTTGGAATGCCTATGCAATCTTGGGTCAAACTTAGAGTCTTAACACAACTTTACAGAATTATAATGACTGCCGGGCCAGCATACTTATATGATAAGATTGACTTTGCTGCTTAACGGCGAACAAATAATATTAAAATTACTAAAAATCGATTGGCATGTTAGGCTTTGGAATCAGCTACCCACAATTTAGAATTCAGTTAGAAGCAACATTTGCACCATAAAATTAGTATTATCCCCCTCTGTTAGTTTAAGTTAGAATAAGTAATCTTTTTTTTCTACACCGATTGATTTATATATGTAATATGTTTAAGCTATCATAGAACTTTTTAGCGGGCTCTAGGTCTATTAGCTATGATTTTCATCATAACGTTTTTTAAAACAAGACACGCACAACACCACAAAGGAGGCTGGTTGATCGTATAGCTATTTCACAAACTACCACAGTTTGATCATCAGCGATCTTTTACCCAGCTTCCAAACGCCAAAAATCAGATAAGCGAGACCAAAACAAAAACAAATACACAGGGCATACAGGCAGCAGGCCGCGTGTGAGCGCACGTGCGTGTGTGTGTGTGCGCGCGTTTGTGTGTGTGCGTTTGTGTATGTGAGTTTTTTTTTTTTTTTTTTAAGGGGGGAAAGCTTGAAAGCCGATCAGTGTGGGACTTGAAATTACTTCACCCACTAAAACCACCCCTTTTCTCCGTTCCCTTCTCGCGGGACCACCTCCCCCTTACTTCGCGAGGGGGGAGATGGCATTAAAGCCTCGACTAGAATCTCATCTAGTGATTGAATTCATATTGCGCAATCTTTCAGCGCGACGCAAGGATTGGATGACCTCTGCAGCCATGTTGCTTTTTGCATCCCAATTGTTTTGCGAGCTTAGTAGGATATCCATCAAGTCAGTGACTGTGAATGGCCTCCCAATGCATAGGCTTAACTCTTCCCGATCAGCAGAGAATCTAGGACAGACAAAAAACACGTGTCCTGCGTCTTCTATTGTCCTCGCACAGTGCGTGCGCCTCAAGTAGAAGTCGGTTTGACCGTGCGTCCTGCTCACACACCGCCTAATGTCCGGGATCAGTCGTCTTGTACATGTGTTTTTTTTTTTTCTAGGGGGGAAAGCATTGAAGTGTGGGACTTGGAGATCCTCACCCACTAAAACCACCCCTATTCTCCGATTCCCTCTCGCGGTACCATCGCTAAGTATTACTTCACAAGGGGGAGATGGCATGAAAGCCTCAACTAGATCCATGTCAAGGATTTGTATTTAAATTGCGCTGTCCTTCAGCGCGACGCGAGGTCTGGATGATTTCTGAGGCCATGGTGCAAATTGCATTCCAATTGTTTTGCGAGCTTAGTAGAATATCCATCAAGTATGCGTAGCTCTTCCCATTCTCTGCGTCTTCTATGGACCGCGCACAGTGTGTGCAAAACGGATCGGTCTCGTGCTTAAACCTATAAAGATAGGATTTAAGGCAGCCGTGTCCCGTTAGTAACTGGGTCAAATAGAAGTCGATTTGTCCGTGTTTTCTACCCACCCACGACCGAATGTCCGCTATCAGTCTCCTTGTCCAGCTGCCGTTGGTTGTAGATATCCACCTCGTCTGCCAATATTCCGACGTAGATTCCCGTCGCGACTCCTCTGTGGTAGGGCTGCTACTTTCTGTCGCAAGTAGGCCAAGCGTGATCATTTCAGCGAGAACTAGTGCTGCGTCCTCTGTCATGGCTTTCACGGCCTTCTCTTCTACGTACTCCAGGTGGCTTTTGAAATTGAGTCCTGTCCATGTGTATGTGAGTGTGTTTGTATGTATGTCTCAATTGCACAGGGAATTTTTTCGACTACAGCGCTCTTACTTGTTTAAGTTATATTTACTACTCAAAAAACAAAACTTATTCGCGGGTGACACAGTAATCACTAGAGATTTTGGTATAAACGTTTGCATTTCCAATTTCAATTGTATAACTTCTTCGGTTGCGAGATCAGATGGTGAATTTGAGCGATTTGGCACCAACCGCTCAAATCTACTTGGCTTTGAACAGTCGGTTTCAATTCGCTTTACTTTCGACATCTGAAGTTTTTTTTACACTCTGTTCCAAAGGTACACAGAGTATATTAGGTTTGTGCAAATGTATGTAACAGCGAGAAGGAATCATTTCCGACCATATAAAATATATATATATTTTTGATCAGCATCAACAGCCGAGTCTATATAACCATGTCCGTCTGTGAACACCTAGATCTCAGAGACTAGAAGAGCTAGAGCAACCAAATTGGAAATGTAGACTCCTATTGTCTGCACGGAGATCAAGTTTATTTCAAATTTTTGCCACGCCCACCCCCGCCGCTACAATAAAAAATGTTTCATAACTCCCACAATTTTTAAGATATAGATCTCAAATTTAAAACGTACATTTATATTCGCAATAGCTATAAGCCCTGAAATTCATCAAGATCGGATGATAAATAGCCGATTCAAAAAATGTTGCATACTTTTCGGCTGTCCCACCTCAGGCACACAGGAAGGCTATTGTTGGGGTAATTAGTAGCCTCAACTTCGAACGTGCCACAGCAAAAGACACAATGCAACTCGGTTCCAAAAGAAAAGAAATCAAAGGGGGTTGGCCGGACACAGGAGCAAAAAATACACACGTCTTATCGTTTTCAACACAAAATTTGGAGTGCGCTTTAATTTGCCAAAAATCATTGCTTATAGCTAGCTCGCTTATCTGCATACATGCATGAATGCGTGTGCAGATGATTGAGTAGATAAATGCACAGATCAAACTAGAGAACAGCTAAGAGCATAAGAGAGACTTCAGATAAGAATTGACTTATGAGTTAACAAACTTCAGTTCTATTTACAATAATTATGCTGGCTGCAACCAGCTGTGGCGATTAACACTAATAAATTCATAACAAGGTGAAATGCCTTAACATCGGCAGCGATGAATGGCTGCAGGGCTTCAAATTCAAGTTAGTTTTTATACCCTGTTCCCATTAAAAATGGGAAAAGGGGATCATGAAGTTGTGCAAATGTATGTAACAGCCAGAAGGAAGCTTCTCCGACCCTATAAAGTATATATATTCTCGATCAGCATCAACAGCCGAGTCGATATAGCCATGTCCGTCTGTCTGTCTGTCTGTCTGTCTGTATGAACGCGTCGATCTCAGAGACTAGAAGAGCTAGAGACACAAAGGTGTATACCGTACCCAGATCAAATTTGTTTCAGATTTTCAATATATTCCCCCTCCCTCCTCAAACCGCAAAAAACTGTCACAACCACAATTTTTAAGTTACAACCTGGTGGCTTAATATATACTATCCTAGGCCCTATATCTAACTACTCTCAAAAGGAAAATATGATACGACCAAAAACACTAAAGTTATTAAGCAATTAAGCTTATGGGAGCGGGGGAGGGGGGGGGGCGGTATGCAGTCAGCAGGCCGCGTGTGAGCGCGTGTGTTTTTTTTTTTTTTTTTATATTGAGGGTGGTTTAAAGCATTGGAAGCCTACTCGGCACCGAGGACTGGTGGCCGAAGTGTGGGACTTGCGCTAGCTCACCCACTAAAAATTCCAACCCCCTCCCGATTCCCGGCGGCACCACCGTTAGGTATTACTTCGCCGGGGGGAATGCCCAAGGCTCATCTAGGATTCTCTCCTTGTATTTAAACCATTGCGCTGTCTTTCAGCGCTGCGCAGTCGTTTGAGTATTACTGAGGCCATATTGCTTACCGCTGAACAATTTTGTTCTGACTCAAGCATGATGTCTACCAGGTTACAAACGGCTGGTAACCTCCCCACCCGAATGCTTAGGTAATTTCTTTCATTTGTGAACAACGGACAGAAAAAGAATACATGTTCTGCGTCTTCTATTGCCCCTGTACTCGCACAGTGAGTACAGAAAGGGCTATCTTCGTGCTTGAATCTATGCAAATAGGATCTAAAGCACCCATGTCCAGTCAAAAGTTGCGTCAGGTAGTAGTCGATATGACCATGTCTTCTGTCCAGCCATCTTCTTAAGTCTGGAATCAGGCTAAAGGTCCAGCGGCCGTTTGTGGTATTTGTCCATCGGTTCTGCCAGTGCAGTAGGTTTCGTCTGCGCAGCTCGGCTCTATAGTCCGTCAATGCGCCAAAGGTTGATCGAGACCTGATCTCTGCTGCTTCCTGGGCCATGAGGTCTAGTGGAATGATGCCAGCTATGATCAAAACTGCATCGAGGGAGACGGTGCAAAATGCGCAGCTTACTCGGAGGGCACATAGTCGCCTTACCGTGTTGGCAGAGCGGACGTACGTGCTATGTGCTGTTGCTTCTGCCCATATTGGCGTTGAGTATAGTAATGTGGAGCTTACTACGCTTGCCAGCAAGTTCCTCCTCGGTTGCTTTGGCCCTCTGGTGTTGGCCATAACTCGTGACAGTGATGCTGCTGTCCTGCTTGCCCTGCTGCTCGCATCTATGAGGTGCTGTTTAAAGCTAAGCCTATGGTCAATAGTGACCCCTAGGTACCTCAGGTGTGGCCGTGAGGTTATGGTAGCGTCTCCAATTCGTATGGTTGCTGTCTCTACCTTCTTTCTACTGCTGATCAGCACCGCTTCAGTTTTGTGAGCCGCCAGTGCTAGTCCTGCTGTGTTAAGCCACTGGCTGACTATGTCCACCGCTAGATTGCATGTCTGCTCAATATCCCCAAGTTGTTTGCCCACGACGGTTAAGGCGATATCGTCCGCAAAGCCAATGAGGTTCTCACCTTGTGGGAGTTGCAGTTTCAGTACGCCATCGTACATGACATTCCATAACAATGGCCCTAGTACGGATCCTTGTGGAACTCCTCCAGTTACTGCGTAAGTAACAGAGCCGAGGTCGGTATCATAAAGCAGCATCCGTTCATTAAAGTAGTCGGCTACTATTTTGTTGAGGTATGCTGGGACTCTGGCATTCTCAAGGGCACTCAGTATGCAGCTCCATTTAGCTGTGTTAAAAGCATTCTTTATATCGAGAGTCGCTACTAGGCAGTATTCTTTTGCGCCGTACAGCCAACGGTCCCCTTCAATTGCTTGGCTAGCCGTTTCGCACAGTTTGCTCACCGCATCTATGGTAGACCGTTTCTTCCGAAATCCAAATTGCATCGGGGACAAATAGCTCTCCACTGCAGCTTCGACTCGCGTGTGGATAATGCGCTCTAGAATCTTTCCAGTGGTGTCCAGCATGCAGAGCGGCCTGTAGGAGGCTGGCTCGTCTACCGGCTTATCTCCTTTCGGGATAAGCACCAGTCTCTGCGTCTTCCATCTTCTCGGGAAAGTTCCTTCTTTAAGGCATGTAGTGTATAGCATGGCAAAGGCATCTGGGTTTCTCTGTAGGGCTGCTTTGATGATTTTGTTGGGTATTCCATCAGGTCCGGGGGCCTTTGCTTCCTTCTCCCGTTTGGCTGCAGCTAGCACCTCTTCCACCGTTACAGGAGGTGCTTCTGTTGGCGAATGCGGTACGGTTTGTCGCTGGATCAGATCTTGCTGAGGGAAGAGAGTCTCCACAATATTTCCCATTTGCTGTGGTCAAGTTGGTGGTGGTGGTCCAAATGCCCTTAGCTTCTTAGTAACGAGCTTGTACGCAAAGCCAAACGGATTTTCGTCAACGTCCTCGCAGATTTTTGCAAAGCAATTTCGTTTGCTCTCTTTTATGAGCCGTTTAAGCACCCGTCTTTTTTCCCTAAATATTTGCTGAAGCATGGCGAACTCTGGTGTGCCCCATGATCACTGGTGGCTCCGTCTGGCTTGGTTGCATGCGGTCCTAGCTTCTGCTATACCTGTAGTCCACCAGTGGGTAGGGCTACGTCTGTATGGTGATTTTTCCTTCCTGACCATAGAGGCATTGCAGATTTCCTCGATGTGTTTCGCCATTTGATCCGCCATATCATTTGACATTCCTTGTAGTGGGAGCTCCTCTAGTAGCATCGTCACCATTGCCTCGTCCATGGTGTCTATTCTGTACAGGTTTGTGGGGGCGCGGGCGTTTCTTTTGGAAGTATTTCCATGGCTCATCGTACAGATTATTGCTCTGTGGTCGCTGGCGGTATAGATGCTGCTAACTTCCCAGTTCACCCCATTTGTAAGGCTCGCAAAAGTAAGGTCGATTATCGACCCCCTTCCTCCTTTTTCGAATGTGTATTCTAGCCCTGTGTTAAGTAGCACTATGTCCAGGTTTGCAAATATTTCGAGGAGCGCTTGTCCTCTTGCATTTGTTGATGGACATCCCCACTCTGTTGACCAAGCATTGAAGTCTCCTGCGACCACTACGGGGTGCTTCCCGCGGATATCATCGGCAAGTTGCGCCATCATCAGTGTGGCTTCATGTAGTGTTAGGCTTGGCGGAAGATAGCAACTATAGATGTACAATCCATTTATCATTGCCCTTGCAAATCCGTTCGCACTTATTGGGTTCCGTATCTACTTCTTTGGCTGTCCACAGCTCCAAATCGCAGATTTCTTGGCTGTATCTGCTAGCCATTCTCCAGAGTTCTGGTTCCTGTATTACTCGCTTATGATTGCTGCATCTATATCATGCTCTCTTACGGTTTGCTCCAGCAATTGCTGGGCCACCGCACAGTGGTTAAGATTGAGCTGTAACAGTTTCATCTACCTTTCATTTTGTGGGCCGCCCTTTGGTAGAAGGAACACTTCGTGCTCGATGTAGAATGCTTACTGTCCTTTATGTTGTACTCAGCCTCACAGGCATTCGCTAAGTGGTTTTCACCTCCGCAGTTATAGCAGCGCCCCGTGCAGTTATGCTTGCTTTTGCAGTTGACCGAAATGTGGCCAAACTCCAAGCACTGGTAGCATCTTTTTGGTACTAATTTTGTCGAATTCTGCACCAGACCCAGCCAATTCGAATTTTCCCTTTCTCAAGTAGTTTGGTTGCCACTTCCGGGATCAGCTTTGGTGTTGCCATCTGCGTTCGCCTATAGGCTGTCCTTAGGCTGACTGTGGTAATCGGAATTCTCAGATATAGCTGATCGTAGATGGCAGCAGCGACCTCATCAGCATCTGAGACCTCGTCGATGTCTCTTATCTCTACCATGGTGGTCTCTGTAATTGATTCTACTTTAGCAGAAGCACCAAAAACTTTTTGGACCGCGCTTTGTAGCTGCGCCGTTTTGGGATCCGAAACTTTGTCCAGCACAAATAGCAATGCTCCCTTTGCAGTGCGCCTCACCCCTTGTACGCTCTCGCTAAGGTCTTTTAGTTGCGGCTCTGCCCTGACTCGTCTGAGGATATCCGCATATGTCGATGAGTCGCCATTGGACTTGATGACTATGGCATCGTTCTTTGGGGGTCTTGGTTTCCTGGCTCTATGGTTTACGGTGGTCCATTCCCCCTGTTTAGGTCTGTCGGCCTTTGATTTCGGCTTGGTGACGCTTTGCACTAGTTGCGTACTGTCTCTCTGTGTTGCTGGGGAGATCGTTGCCTGAATCTGGTCCTTGCCTACAGCAGTCGGCTCGACCGTCGGCTTGGATGGCACTTTATGCATCGCATTTTTAGGTGTCGGCCTAGCTGAGGGTGATGTAACTTCTTGCACGTGGTTTCTGGGTAGCTTTGCCTTTCCGTCCGCTGCCTTCGATTGGGGGGTTGGGTGCCCATCCGTCTGCTTGGCCAAGATTCCCTGGAAGTAGGAGAACACTTCCCTTTGCAGGAAGTCGATCTCATCTATCAGATCCCTCATGCTATTGGTAATGGATCGCTTAGGGAGGGCCATGAGCTTCCTAAGCTCCCTCGAGTTTGTTCCGATCTTGCTGAGTTTCGCCAAGCCATCGTCGTTGTCTGGCTTGGTTAGCACGACTGGCGAGGATCTCAGTCGATCCTCTTGGGATACTGCCTCTGCTCTTGTTGGCGAGCGTATCATCACTGTGCTCTTCCTGAAGGGGTCGTTTAACCCGGTGTCCCAATTTAAGCAGCTTGTTAGTGGAGTTAAATTTCCATTTGCCGCATTTGGCTGATCCACGGATAAATGGCTTGCCAAGCCAGTCTCCGCTTTCTCGGCTGGGTCATCCATTTCCAGCCCGTAATTTTAATTGATTTGCCAGGATTGGCAAAACAAAAAAAAAAAAAAAAAAAAAAAAAGGAAAAAAGTTCGACTGACCTGCGCAGGGTTTGAACCTAGTTCTCCGGATTCGCAGGTTGCATGCAGCTCCACTGCACCACGGCTGACTGTGTGTTGTGGATGGCGTGGCCTAGTCGTGTGTGTCCGCACGCGTGTATGTGTGTATGCGAGTGTGTTTGTATGTGTTTCTCAATTGAACAGGGTATTTTGTAGTCGGGAAACTCGACTACAGCGCTTTTACTTGTTTTAAATACAAAATACAATATAACTACTGACTTGTTGGAAGAGGCGCTAAACGATGAATGGAATGTTTGAACAATCCAGACTTAGTTCTCATCTTGGCGTCTGGTATGGGCTGCGTTGATGCGAATGGCAGCGCTACGAGCGTTGTCCCGACGAGCAAATGGGCTGGGTTGCTGCTGAGAGCGACTTGCGGTCGCGAGTTTAGTATGGCATCTACCTCCACCAGCACCGTTTCCAGCTCGTCCTGTCGCATTATAATAATGACTATGGCCTTGAGCAGCAGGTTCTTAGCGAATTTGACTGCCGCCTCCCAAAGACCGCTAAAATGCTGTGCTGGTGGAGGGATGAAAGCAGAGGTTATCCCCTTTATTGCAGCAAACGCTGAAATGGCATGCTTGTGATCCTGAAACCGGTCCTTGAGGGTCTCCAGGTTTCGCGCAACACCCACGAAATTTGTGGCATTGTCGCAGTACAGGCGTTTGACGAGACCACGTCGGCCAATGAACCTAGACCAGCACATAATAAATGAATTAGACGTGAGATCGGCAACTACCTCAATATGAACAGTTTTAGAAGCTAAGCAGACAAACACGGTTATGTACACTTTTACAGGTGCTTTGCCACGGATCCCTAAAGTGACCGACACTGGACCTAAAAAGCAAGGCTGCAAGCCCAAAAATTTTTTCGGAACCTCCGGTTTGCAGGTTCGAACCAAAATTTAACAACTGTTAAGGTTCGGAAATTTGAAGATCGAGGTTTTTGGGCTTTGGTTTTGGTTCGAGCCTTGGTTAGTGGCACGTTTTACCGAATAATAAAATAACTATATAATAGGTATACACCTGACGCATAAATACATTGTAAAACTGTAAGAGGTCGATTATAATTGACGTTAGATTGGCGTTCGTGTACTGGATATCGACTTCCTTCATTGCTAGTGTATAAATCTTCAGTCCGCCATCTAAAAAAATTCGGACACTTATGCCAATTATCGAGCAGCCTAGATGACTGACACAATGTTTGTGTGCTTGAATATAGATATGTACAGACATATTTTTTCCAAGCTTACTGATTCTGCAAAATATTGATTATGCTTTCTCATATGCACTTTTATCAGTCTTTTACTAACAAAATTGAGCATCGATTTGTGTTTATTCGGGACTCCTGGAACTTTTTTTCATAATGATTTGATCAAAAATGCCTTTATGTATTCCAAGTTTGGCTGTTGTCAATTTAGCTATAATTTCCACCAAATATCGACTGTTAAAAATGCTAAGACTTAACAGAGATTAATTAAAAATAGCTAAACATTGTCAAATAATTAGCTAGAATCGCAGGCACCGGCAGAACTGAATTGTTTCCGGCTTGCTAGCTCACCAAATAGCTATATCTGGTGGGAAAAATAGCTAAATTGGCACCGCTGCCTGTGGTACACACTTCTGTTTGTATAAATGTATGTACTTTTGTTGCTGGACAATTCGGCTGACATGTTTCTGCAGTAGCAGTAACCGAGTTGGTTAGATTGGCGCATATGGGTTCGGAATGGGTTCGGGCTCATCAATTTTCGTCCTCGTGGTTCGGTTCAGGGTTTGGTTCACAGTAAAAAAAAGCCGGAATTTCGGGTTCGAACCCGTTCGGCTTAAAACTGATTTGCAGCCCTGCTAAAAAGTCTACTCCGCTGACTTCAAATGGTCGACATCCATGAAGACGATCAGCGGGTGGGTTTGCCATTATTTGGGACAACAACATTGGTTTATAGCGAAAACACACACTGCCGAACCACTGCATTACACGCCTCACGCGCATTGACTTCCCATATTTGCTGGCGAAGACGGCCAACTAAAACAAGAAAGAAAGTCGGTCAAGCCCGACTATAACAAACTCTGTACCCTTAATGTCGCAGCCCGCATTTGATCGCGAGCTATACGCACTTATCTCTAAGTTTCTCACTCTCTTTCTCTCTCACTAAGATTGCCTCTGTTGAACGGAATGCTGTGGTTATGGGGGGTGAGGGGTGCCAACTGACCGATTTTTGCTCATAATTTGAGTTCTGTTCATCCGATCTTTATCATCCCTTCAGCAAATCGATAAATAATTTTGATGACTAGATATCTCTAGAAGGTACGAGCAATCTATAATTAAAACTGTGGGAGATAAGACGTTTTTTCCATATTTCGGGGGCGGAAGGGGGCGTGGCAAAAATTGAAAATAAACTTGATCTGCCTGCTAGTATAAGAAATATATGTCCCATACATGTCGAACCTCTATCTCTTACCATTTCTGAGATCTGTGCGTTCATACAGACGGACAGACAGACGGACGGACGGACAGACGGACATGGCTATGTCGACTCGGCTGTTAATGCTGATCAAGAATATATATACTTTATAGGGTCGGAAATGATTCTTTCTCCCTGTTACATACTTTTGCACAAACTTAATATACTCTATGTACCTTCGGTTCAGAGTATAACAAGTGGGTTTGCTTGGCAATTTCTACGGTGTAGATACTAGATGTACAGTGTGACAAACCGACATTTCTTTGGAATCAACAAAGGGAATTCGGCATTGTGTGGCAAAGGTGCTTTTAACAATCGACCTCCCACTCGCAACAAATCTAGCTTTCGACTTCCCTCTTTAAAATTTCCCCTGTAAATTTAACGTTCTGAATCACAGAGACAATTGATTAAAACGCAAAGTTCAATTCAGACGCCGAAGATACTAGTAAAGAATATTCAGAGCTCAATCCATTTATGAATCGAGACATATAGGATATGATGCGAAGAATTTTTAGATATGGGGAAACCTTATCGACCAACTTGAGAATACTACTGACTTCCTCATCGGCCGCGATCAGAACTACCGCAGTCTTGCGTCTCTCCAACAATAACTGCTCCTTAGTTAGAGCGAGATGTGTGTTTATTGGCCAGCTTTCTTGAGAGTGTTGAAAAAGTTCGGCCCATTAAACTAGAAAGAGTCTCTGAGCTCTACAGTTGAGCAGCCACGGGACACTATGTCAGCCGGACTCCACTTTGTTGGAACATGAAACCAAGTTGCGTCCGCAGTTATTTTTTGGATCAACTCTGTTGGCTACTACCAAATTTGAGGCGTGCATTCGTAACCAATGGAGTACCATCTCCGAATGTGACCAGAACACGATCTGATCCACAGGAACATCTAGCAAAGGTTTCACATTCTTCAATAAATTCGCTAGCAGTTGTGCCGCGCACAACTCCAATCGAGGAAAAACATTGGGTTACTGTTTCCAAATTATGCTTTAACTGATCTGGAATTGGATCATCCCAGCTCAAGAGATGAAGCCACATTTCTTGGAGCAGAAATTTGGCACGAGTAATTATGGGGCTTAATAAACACAACGGATCATAGAGCCTAGACACAAACGACAAGATTGACCGCTTCGTTGGCACTACATCCAATGTCATCTCCCTCATGGAGTACTTAAAAACATCCTCTTTTGGATTCCAGATTAACCCTAGTTTTTTGGTTTCTTCTTGGGGACCAATCGGGATCGCGTCATCAGCTGGTTGATTTCCAAGCTGCTCACAATTTGACGACCACTTTGTAAGGGTAAATCCAAAGGCGATTAGCTCTTTCCGTAATAGACGCAGCTCTTCAGCAGTATCTGCACCAGATAGTAGATCGTCAACTTAGAAATCAAATGCTAATGACTTGGAAGCCAAAGGATGAGTATTTGCCCACAGATCACAGAGATATTTCAAGCATCGAATACCTAAAATTGGCGCGGAGGCTGTCCCATTCGTTACTGTATTTAAACGAAAAATTTGAAGTCGGTCCGTGGGGTGCTCTCTCCAGACGATTAATTGGAAATTACGCTGGGTCTGGTCAACTTCGACTTGACGGTACATTTTGGCGATGTCGGCAATAACTGCGCATGGGCGAAGGCGGAAACTCAGTAATGTCAAATTTAATGGTGGCTAAATGGTTGGACCAACCATGAGAAGGTCGTTCAGTGACATTGATTTAAATGGCAACATAACGCTAAGGCGACCCGAGGGCAAATGTATGATTGTGTCGAGAAAAGACTTCTCACAGCTGTTCTGGGGTATGTAAGTGCGATTTCAATGCATTTGGACTTTTTTTTTTTTAAATTAATTTTTTTTTTTTATTTATTTTTATACCCGCTACTCGTAGAGCTAAAGGGTATACTAAAGTCGTGCAAATGTATGTAACAGGCAGAAGGAATCATTTCCGACCATATAAAGTATATATATTCTTGATCAGCATCAACAGCCGAGTCGATAGAGCCATGTCCGTCTGTCCGTCCGTCCGTCTGTCTGTATGAACACCTAGATCTCAGAGACAAAAGAGCTAGAGCAACCAATTTTGAAATGTAGACTACTATTTTCTGCACGCAGATCAAGTTTATTTTAAATTTTTGCCACGCCTACCCACGCCCCCACAATAAAAAATGTTGAATAACTCCCACAATTTTTGAGATATCGATCTTAAATTTAAAACTTACATTTATATTCGCAACATCTATAAGCCCTAAATAAAAATTTTCACCAAGATCGGATGATAAATAGCCGAGTTAAAAAAATTTTGAATACTTTTCGGCTGACCCAACTCAGGCACACAGGAAGACTATTAAACATTTGTTTCCATGAGTAACGGGTATATCGAAGTCGGTTAGAGCCGACTTTAACTTACGCTCTCGTTTTTATTTAGAGTCGACAAACAAATGCTATCAACAAAAGTATAAATACGTTACAAAAAAAATTTTATGAGCTGAGGAAGCCTATCAAAGAAAATCTAATAAAATTACAAAATAAACTAATAACGACTCCGACACGGTGGGGGTATTTTATTTGCCCGTCCGGCCAGCTATGCCCCTATTCACAGCCGATTGTAGTCAGAGACGTTATTAGAGCTAACAAAAACTTTAATAATATAGAGATCGAGAAAAGGGAGAGAGAGAAAAAACCAAAACCTATAGTTATGTAGGAGCAAAGGAAAAAATAAGATAATATAATAAATTAAATCAAAACAGAGATAGAGAGAAAGAGAGAAAACTATCTAAAAGTAAACTTTAAAAATAAAAAATGTATACGTAAAACTTAAAACTAAATAACCGGAAAATCTCTAACCCGATGGGGGAGGATTTTTTAGCCAGTCCGGCAAGCTATGCCCCTACTCACAGCTGGGAGTGGTCAGAGATTTCCCCGAAGATAATTATAGAGAGACGTTTTTAGAGAGAAGAGAGACAGTTCTGTTGAGAGCAGGTGATTGAAATCATTGTAATTCTTACATAAAACCCGAAGTCGATTATGCTGGGCATAATCAGTTGTGCATCTAGACAAGATAAAAGGAAAATAGTTTCCAGTTGGCCTAGAAGGAACAGAAAAGTTAAGGCGCCCTAAAAGATCAGTAGAGTCTGCATCACCGATTATTAGCTTATGGAGAAAAGAAACACCTAAGACTGTTCTACGGTTAGCTAACGAAGGAAGGTCAATAAGCAAAAGTCTGCTGGAATACGTTGGTAAACGAAGGTTAGGGTCCCAATTTAAGCCACGTAGGTCAAAAAGCAAGAGTTGCTTTCGAACTGATTCAATTCGATCGATATACTTTTTATGTTGCGGACACCAGACGGACGAGCAGTATTCAAGTACAGGACGAACTAGAAGCAGTATACAGAAGCTTTGTGGTGTAGGGATCATTAAATGCCTTCGACCAACGTTTAATGAATCCAAGTACACCTTTCGCCCTATTAACAATAGAGGAGATATGAGGATTAAAACTCAATTTTGGGTTAAAAAGAACTCCAAAATCAACGACTGTAGATATTCGTTCCAAGGGTTCATTGCCAATCGTATAGGTAGCCAGCGAAGGTTTGCAACGATGGAAAGTCATAAACATCCACTTGGAGCAATTTAGGTGTAATTGATTAATCAAGCACCAGGACTGCAAGGAGTTTAAATCATCTTGTAGTCTGATGGAATGCGTCGCGTCGTTGAAAGATAAAATAAGTTTTACATCATCGGCAGACATAAGAATCCGAGAGTAAGACAATATTGTTGGGAGATCATTAATAAAAAGAGTAAAAAACAAAGGGCTGAAAAGATGAGGGAAATCCTAAACGATCAAGCTTAAAGAGGAGAATATCATGGTTCACAGAATCAAATGCTTTACTGAAGTCGGTGAAGATGACATCAGTTTGATTTTTTAAAAGGAATCCATCGTTACCGATTGAGGAAAATTCAAGCAAATTGGTCGTAGTTGACCGACGCTTTGTAAATCCACGCTGGAAAGGTGATAAAATCGATTTACAATAGTGCTGTAAGGATGAGGTTAGAATCTGTTCAAATAATTTTGGAATAGCGGAAAGCTTGGCTATACCCCTATAATTGGATATATCAGATTTTCCTCCCTTTTTGTGAAGAGGAATGATGTTGGAGCCGGAAACCTATTTTGTATAACTTTATCTTTACTTTTATATTAACTTAAGTCTTATTTGAATTTACCGCCTTGTCTCTATGTTTGCCATCACCAATTTTGGTATTTTGCCCATCTGGCCACACTAACTGTCGTTGTTGCGATCACTAATGCAATTTTCGCCTAATCACTTTTTTCTGGAAACGCATGGCGCTTAGATCATTGGCACACAAAACATATAAATGTACAATTAATTTATATCACACACAATCACATCACTTGAATCTAAACGAAGACAAACATTAAACGAACACACACATACAAACAGAAGCGCATTCTTATCATTTGGGAGAAAAGGCAGCAGCGTCAATTGGCAAGACGGCACAGTGGGACAAAGCTTAGGATTGTTGGATTCATTGCGCAAACGCAATCTTCTCCAGAGCAGGGTCTGGAACATTTTTGGCGACCGTGACAGGACACAACTCCAACAGCTAAGTAGCGTTCCATTTCAAAGCCCGACTTCGTCAATTTCATCGGCATTTTCATATAGTTGCTGCTGATCAAGAAGGTGATTGTGCGCTAGCCAGAGCTTTATACAACCAACTCACACAAGCAAGTTGGTCAGAGCTTCGCTGGACACGCACACGCATATACGGTAGACTGGGACTCCGCTGGACAACATTTGCCAGGGACTCCACAGAAGACGCACACACTCACCTACCATTTGCACTCACATACATCATTCGCACTCTCACACATCATTCGCACTCACACGCATTCCAATCGCAAGTATACACACACCTCACACATATCTCACTCGCATTTCCTCACACACCTACACACTCTTACATACAAATACACATACATATTTGAAAGTGTAACGGAGAGAAACATATAAACATATATTGGTGAGGAAATAAATTGCGGTTATTGGGTTTCTCATTTTCTATCTTTGCTGAGATTCTTGCTGTTGTCCAATTCTTTCGCCAGAGTTTATATTTCTTTGAATTTACACACAAACGCTGCACAGTGGTGCAAGTCTGATCAAAACGCAACTGTGCAAATTTTGATTATAATTTCGATTCTGACCTTAAGAGACGTTGGTAGGCTTTCAATAGCAATTATTTGGGAAAAATGACTGGAACTAAGGATTCTAACCTAGAAGGTAATAAAGGTACAAACACTTCTCAACCACCTGCAGGCGAAGTTAATGAGGCGAAATTAACCAAATTACGAGTACAGCGGTCAACAATGGAGCGAAACATTACCAATATTCAAACCAGAGTCACTGCGTTAGGCAGCTCAGCAGACATTAATGTACTCGAATGTAATTTACAAATTTTAGAAAGTTATTTTCGAACACTTTGTCAACTTCAAACACAGATCGAAGATGTATTCTATGCAGATGCAGGGCGTTCCAACATTGAGGAAATATTTATCAAAGCAAAGACATCAATTATGATTCTCCTGAATAGAAAGAGGCGAGTCAGCGTAGCCGAGACTAGTGTCTTGAATACTAGTGCCTCTGTAAATCACAGCCGGCTGCCTAAAATTAAGCTGCCTGATTTCAATGGCAAGTACTCTGACTACAAGAGATTTATCGGTGCATTTACAAATCTCGTAGACGAAGATCCCTCACTATCAATAATGGATAAATTCAATTATTTGCTTAATTGTCTATCAGGACCTGCCTTAGAAGTTGTTCGAATTTTCCAAGTCACTGACGAAAATTATTCTAAGGCACTGGAGCAACTTGAAAACAGATATGACAACGACGTTCTCATTTTCTTGGATTATATTTCAAGTTTGTTTTCCCTACCATCAATACAAAAACCAGAAGCGATGGCTTTACAAAAATTACTTGATTCAGTATCAGCAATAAGAGGATCGCTTTTGTCACTTGGCTCTGCTGAAAATATCATGAATGCAATTATGATTCACATTTTGCTTTCAAAGGTGGACGCAGACACTAAACTGCATTATGACGAAAAGCAGCTCTTCGAGTCTCTTCCTTCATGGGACACTTGCTGCAAGGTCCTAACTCATCGATGCCAGTTTTTAGAAAGTCGTTCCAAGAGCATTTGCCTGGGACAATCATTAGAACCAAAGAATAAGGTGAAACCAGTGCATTTATCAAAAACATTTGTGACAACAAGCTCAAAATGTGAATATTGCAACTCAGGGGAACATTATATATCAAGCTGCTCGACCTTTGCTACTTTACTTCATGGTCAACGAAGAGATTGGGTAAAAAACAATGCGCTATGCTTTAACTGCCTTAGAAGAAATCACAATTTAAAACAATGTCAGTCAAAATCTCGGTGTAAGGTATGCCGTGCAGCACATCACTCACTGCTGCATATTTTTGGGCAAGAAACAAAATCTCCATCACGACAGCCCACAACAACCCAAACTCAGCCAAATGTTTCTCTAGTAGTACGAGCTGCCAAACGAGGCGTACTACCTACAGCTATCGTTCAAGTCAGGGACAGGTTCGGCGAATATCATCTAGTTCGCGCCATGTTGGATTCTTGTTCGGAAGTAAACTTAATAACAGAGGAAACAGCAAAACGCTTGCAGTTAGAAAAATGTCGAGTCTCGCAAGCTGTGAGCGGCATATCCGATGCTGTTCAACAAATCAATTACAATGTAGAAACGACACTCAAGTCTCGCGTATCGGAATTTGAATGGGCTTCAACCTTTGCCGTTATAAATTCAATTTGTACGAACCAGCCGAGCAGCAGTGTTGACATAGCTCAATGGAAATTCCCAAAAGGGATAAATCTCGCTGATCCACTCTTCTATGAACCGCATAAAATTCACATTCTCATAAACACAGAAGGATTTTTTGATGCTATTCGTACTGGGAAATACACACTAGGTTCAGGAAAGCCATGCCTCCTCAATACAGAGTTCGGGTGGATCGTAGGGGGAAATATCGCAACTGCTCCGACAATACTTCCAACCTATCAATGTCATCTCGTGAAGGAGTCGTCGCTATTAGAAGAAATGTTAGAACGCTTTTGGAGGATAGAGGATTGCTTGACATTATCACCGAAACTTCATCCTGAAGAACAAGAGTGCGAAGACCACTTTATGGAAAACGTCAAGGTTTGTAGCGATGGACGCATACACGTGCGCTTACCATTTAAAGATTCACCCACGGATCTTGGGAGTTCATACAACATGGCATACAAGCGATTTACTATGCTGGAGCGTAAGCTAAACCGCGATGAGCAACTCAAAATGGAATACGCAAATTTCATAAACGAATACTTGTCGTTAGGACATATGTCTCCAATCGACTCACTGGATGAAAATACACCTCATTTCTTCATTCCACATCATTGTGTATTAAGACCACAGAGCCTGTCAACGAAGTTAAGAGTCGTGTTTGATGGTTCAGCGAAGTCTTCTTCTGGAAAATCGTTGAATGAATTACTAATGATCGGTCCAACAATCCAACAGGATTTAATTACGACTCTTCTCATGTTCAGGCTGCATAAATTCGTTCTTACAGGCGATATCACGAAAATGTATCGACAATTTATGATAGATCCTCGTGATAGACCTTTTCAACTAATCCTATGGAGAGAAAATACAACCGATCCCATTCAAATGTACGAGTTAAATACGGTTACTTATGGATTGTCTTCAGCACCTTTTCTGGCTATCCGTTGCCTTCACTACATCGCCAAGTTGTTTGAGTCAGAATTTCCCATCGGGGCGTTGGTGCTTATTACTGACTTCTATGTTGATGATCTCCTCACAGGAGCCGATACAATTCGAGAACTCAAAGAAAAAAAGGATCAGATCATAGCTCTTCTTCAAAGGGCAAAGGTGACCATCACCAAATTCAATAGCAACTCAACTGATCTCATTTCATCATCGTCAACTGAAGTTCCTATAAAAATCGAAGAAGAGAACGCCACAAAGGCATTAGGATTATCGTGGTTACCTAAGCAGGATCAACTCGTCTACCGATTCGACCTTCAGCTAACTGAACCCGCTACAAAGCGAATAGTTTTGTCAACGATTGCAAGAATGTTCGATGCCCTCGGACTGATGAGTCCAATCATTATACGATGCAAAATACTATTGCAAGACTTACACTTACTAAAGCTTGGATGGGATGATCCATTACCGGAAAATCTAAATCAGCTATGGAGTGATTTGAGAAACGATCTTCAAAATACCTCGCAACTAAAACTTCCTCGCTATGTACATACGTCACTCCAAGTCAAGGGTGACATCCATGGATTTGCAGACGCCTCTGAACGAGCATATGGGTGTTGCATCTACATTCGCATGGAAATCGATTCACTAATTCATACAACACTATTAATCGCAAAGTCTAAAGTCGCTCCCATCAAAGTCCAATCGGTGCCTAAGCTGGAGTTATGCGCAGCAGTTTTGCTTAATAAAACATTTCGGAAATTTCAGCTAAAGCTTATGCCATATATCAACAAAGTTACGTTTTGGACCGACTCCAAAATCGTACTCCAGTGGCTTAAGATGCATTCTTCGAAATTGAATTGCTTTGTTGCGAACCGAATATCTGAATTGCAAGAGGACTCCAGCAACATTCAATGGCGTCATGTTCCATCAGCTAAGAATCCTGCTGACATCGTTTCAAGAGGCTGCAGTACATCCGATCTTCAAACCAACATGTGGCTGACAGGTCCAGAATTCTTAAAAGACCCACCCGAAGAGTGGCCAGTCTTGAGTGAACCACTTCCAACTCCAATAGAAGTGAGGAGTAGAGCAGTCGTAATATCTAACGAGCTACCTACAACTACCTTACATTCATCTGTGGTTCACAATCAATCATCAAAAGAAACCTCTCATTCAATAATCAACGAGACTATTGAAAATTCGTCGTCATATATGCGCATCCTCAGGATTCTTTCCTATGTCTATCGCTTCTTTAACAGAGTCTCACCCAATCGTCTACTTAAGGTTAGTGAAATCGTACATATACCAGCACAAGAGCTTAACGTAACATTCTGGCGAATAGTAGGGCATATACAGCAGTCAGCATTTGGGGATGACATTAAACTCATAGAAAACGGAAAGTCATTAAAGCCCAGCATGCAGAGCCTGGCTCCATTTCTTCATCAAATGGAACTTGAGAACTGTGTGTATGTGAAAATACTAAGAGTAGGCGGCAGACTAGCTAAATCGGAGCTACCCTTTGATGCTAAATTTCCCGCTATAGTCCCTAGCTCAAATCGCTTCACTCGACTTTACCTCGAATTCTTACACCAACAAAATTTGCACGCCAATTGCAAAATTCTGATTTCCATATTGAGAGAAAGATTATGGGTAATCAACGCTAGAGTGTTAGTGCGGAAAGTGGTCCGAAATTGCACCATTTGTTTCCGATACAAACCACGTCTAATGCAGCAGTTAATGGGAGATCTTCCTGCTGATCGCCTTCGCGGTGAACGACCATTCCTGGTGACAGGTGTCGATTTTTGTGGACCATTTATGACATCATACAAAATACGTGGAAAACCCCCATACAAAACCTATGTCTCAGTCTTCGTTTGCTTCGCGACAAAGGCAATACATATTGAGTTGGTGACTGATCTGTCAACTAATGCGTTTTTATTGTGCATTCGAAGGTTTATCGCACGACGCGGTCTTCCCAAGAAGCTATATTGCGACAATGCAACAAATTTTGTGGGCGCTGCCAACAAGCTGGCAAACTTCAATCAAGAAGTAATCGACGCACCGACAGTTGATTTGATCAAATCCTATAGCGCTGTCAAAGGATTCGAAATCTTATTTATTCCGCCCAGAGCGCCCCATTTTGGTGGGCTTTGGGAAGCAGCGGTGAAGTCCGCTAAGACGTTGCTCATTAAAAACGTCTCGCAAGCAAATCTTACTTACGAAGAATTGGCAACTATTTTGACAGAAGTGGAGGCCATCCTGAATTCGAGGCCTATCGCTCCTCAATCCGATGACCCGAATGACGGCAGCGCTCTTACTCCTGCTCATTTGCTGATTGGCTCATCTCTACTTGCAGCTCCAGACGAATCCTTGTATAAGTCAGCTTCCAATTCTCAGCTGAAGTATCTGGATCGTTGGCAAAGAGTAACATTCCTAAAGCAGCAGTTTTGGGACATGTGGCACCGCGATTATATACACACGCTGCAACGAAGGTCAAAGTGGACATCTACACAGCCCAACATATGTGAAGGGCAATTGGTAATCATTCACGAGGATAATACACCACCTCAACAGTGGAATCTCGCTCGAGTCACGTCAACTATTGCAGGAAAGGATGGAAGGGTCAGAGTTGTGGACCTACAAACCAGCAAGGGTACACTACGACGCCCTATTCACAAAATAGCACCTCTCCCAATTAATTAATTTGAAATGAACGTGGATCCTTTCAACAGGGGGAGGATGTTGGAGCCGGAAACCTATTTTGTATAACTTTATCTTTACTTTTATATTAACTTAAGTCTTATTTGAATTTACCGCCTTGTCTTTATGTTTGCCATCACTAATTTTGGTATTTTGCCCATCTGGCCACACTAATTGTCGTTCTTGCGATCACTAATGCAATTTTCGCCTAATCACATTTTTCTGGAACCGCATGGCGCTTAGATCATTGGCAGACAAAACATATAAATGTACAATTAATTCATATCACACACAATCACATCACTTGGGTCTAAACGAAGACAAACATTAAACGAACACACACATACAAACAGAAGCGCATTTCATATCATTTGGGAGAAAAGGCAGCAGCGTCAATTGGCAAGACGGCACAGTGGGACAAAGCTTAGGATTGTTGGATTCATTGCGCAAACGCAATCTCCTCCAGAGCAGGGTCTGGAACAAATGATATAAGATTCTTTCCAAAGATTCGGAAACACAGTAGATTCTAGAGATAGATTAAAAAGCTTAAGCAAAGGATTGCATAAGGAAAAACAACACTCTTTAAGCACGCAACTGGGAATGTTGTCAGGCCCAGGGGAGTATGAGGATTTAAGTGATTTCAAATATGAAAGCAAGGAGCTTTCAGAAATTGAGGGAGCACTTATCGAGTTGGAAGAAGGAATGCTATAAGGATAAGAAGTATTGGTAAAACGGGCAGAGGAATAAGTTGATTGGAAGAAGTCCGCGAATAGGTCAACGGCAGTGGAGTCATCGTTAGCCTTTTGGTCACCAAGAAAAAAAGAAGAAGGTAAAGAAGCGGATCTACGTTTAGAGTTGACAAAGCTATAGAATTGTTTTGGGTCCTCTGCAAATTGAATTTTGCATCGGGCAAGATATTTCTTATAGCACTCAGAATTGAAAAGTGTAAAGTTCGATTTTGCTATTGAGTATTGAGAAAAGTCAACAACAGAACCAACCAGTACGTTTATACTTTTTGAAGCATCTAGACTTAATATTTTTCAAATTAGAAAGCCTAGGACAGTACCAAGGAGGATTAATGGACGCTGGAGAGGGAGCGCTATTAGGAATACCAATATCTAAAAGAGAATTAATGGAATCATAGAAAAAGGTAAAAGCAAAGTTTATATAAACCGCATTGTCCAAAGGAGTCCAGTCGGTTGCACAAATAAGTTGATTTTATAAAGTAAAGTTTTCTTTACGAAAGCAACGACGAGGTTTTTTAGAAGCTATAGATGTTGAAGAGGTAGGTCCAGAAAATGAAAGGGAGATTTCAATTGTAGGATGGTAAGAATCTTCAGGAAGTGATAGGGGGGTAGACCTAGAAACTACGGCACTAGCACTGTCAGCGACAAAGACTAGATCCAGCAATTTATTTAAATGGTTTGGAACTGTATTAATTTGAAACAAGGACATATCAAACAGATGATCTAAGAAGTCATGCTGTGTTGAAGGAACAAGATAAGTTGACCCATTATTAAGAAATGACCAGGCGATGTTTTTCAAGTTGAAATCGCCAGCAACAATCATTGAGTCAATGTCTCGTAATTGGGCACAAACATCTTTTATACAAGTTATATGATGCATATAAACTTGAATATCGGAAGTAGGAGGGATATAAGAACAAGTGATATAAAAAGAAGAGGAAGGAAAAGATACCTTTATGGCAACAAATTCAACACCATCAGGCAGATTTAATGGAATTAATTCCGAACGGTGGTTAGTTTTGACTGCGATCAGTACACCTCCACCTCTGCGAGTAGGTCGATCATGTCGATAGATAAAAAAAGTCATTTGATAAAATTTCTCAATCAGAGATTGATGGGTTCAACCAAGTCTCTGAGAATGCAATAATGTCAAACTCAAATGAAGCACTATTCAAGAACAAGGTAGAAAGTTTGGATAACAGACCCCTAACATTCTGATAGGCTATATGCGGAGTGAGGGACAGAACTAGTTTTTTGAACTAGACCCTACATTTGAGGATATACTAATAAAAGAGGGCAAGCTGACGGGCATTGGCCTAAATCGATTTTTTTGCCTTAACTCATGGACAATCATATCTGGCAGCCAAAATTCTGGGTTGCATATGATGGGAAATGATTCAGCTGGAACACTTATGTTGAAGGAAGCTACATCACGAGGCTGGGCAAAATTAAACTTTGTAATCGAAACACTTGCTGAGGATTTGCTCGCAATATACGCGGCAATTTTCTCGCAAGTAGTTTCAGGGGACAACCTAGCCACAAAAACTTGCTTGCGTGGTGCAATCACAGTTAGAAGTGGAGGCTGAGAAGGAGTCGAAACACTGGCAACAGGTTCAGGCGGTGCAATTGGGGAACGAGCTAACCTATGTGTTGGTGGTTTATTTAAAGTATCACCAGGGTCTTGATTCAGGGAGGGAGGTAAAGGAGACAAATCAAGCATAGTTCCTGGTGATGCGGAAAGAGATACGGTTGGTTATAAGTCAAAACATTGAGGTGAAACTAGCAACGAAGAAGTAGGTTCGGACGACGACTTGCCGCCAACGGGAGGTGGCAGTTCTAAAAACTGACGCTCCAGCTGACGCGAGAGCGGGGACTCAAACTTAAATTGACTAAGCATCTCAGCACTGAAGGTAATCTCGCTAGTGAGTTGCTTGTTCAATTTGTGAAGAGGATTAAATTTTTTTCTCATGTCGTTGCTCATACGCGAGAAATTAAATTGCTTATCAGTGCATACAGGGCACGACCATTTCAAAGCACCACAACCTTTTTCGGCCGAGTAAATTTTGTCCAGGTCACGTCCACTTAGTCCAGCACATTTAATATGCATGATATTTTCGCACAACCAACAGTTAACAAACCTAAGTTGTTCCGAATCACATGCGTCTTTGTTTGTGCAAGATTTTTTGCAGCTCGACATTATGCTAAATTTACAACAGGGGCTCAACACTAGAGAGAATAGGAATTCTAAGCGCGTATCAAAAGCTCACTCTCAGAGAGGTGTAATACAACAAAAGTTCTAAGCTTTGTAAGCAGAGAACCAACAACAACAATGTTGAAAGCGAGACTCAAAGCAGAGTGGGCACGACGCACTAAGAGAGTATGCACAAACAAACACACACTCAAATCAGCGGTGAGGGGGAGGGGGGGAACCGCCAAAAATCAGATAATCAAGACCAAAACAAAAACAAATACACAGGGCAGACGCCGAGTTATTAAAATTTGCTAAGTTAATAATGATTAGATTCACAACACAGAATGCAAAGCACAAACCGAAAATGGGTTAAATTATCACTGAGATTTAAGTCCAATTTGGACAATTATAGGCACTAATAGCGACACAAATAATTTTTAAATTGCGGAGCACAAGAAACACGTCAATCACATACAAGAGTCCCTCTCTCTCTTTTGGGTTGCTTACCAAAGATCAACTCAAAAGGACAATAGCCATGTACTGTAGATAGAGTAGTATTAAAACAATATGTAAAGTATTGAAGATACTCATCTAAATCATATTTGTTTATTGATATGTATGTTCTTAAATACTCGTTGAATGTTCTGTGGTGGCTTCGCTCGATTGTTCCTAGTGTTTGATGATGATGGGCAGTTGAATTAATTTTGTCAATTTTAAAGTTTTTAAATATTTCCGTTAGTATTGAGTTCATGTATTCTGTTCCCATGTCTGTGATAAAAGTCTTCATCGGACCAAATGTCAAAATTCATTTTTCAAATATTGCTCTTGCAAGGGTTTTTGCGCTTTTGTTCGGTATTGGTGCAGTAATAAGGTATTTAGTCAAATCACATATCATTGTGAACGCGGTTTCGTTTCCGTTTTCTGTTTTTATACCCGTTACTCGTAGAGTAAAAGGGTATACTAAAGTCGTGCAAATGTATGTAACAGGTAGAAGGAATCATTTCCGACCATATAAAGTATATATATTCTTGATCAGCATCAACAGCCGAGTCGATATAGCCATGTCCGTCTGTCCGTCCGTCCGTTTGTCCGTATGAACACCTAGATCTCAGAGAGTAGAAGAGCTAGAGCAACCAATTTTGAAATGTAGACTCCTATTGTCTGCACGACGCAGATCAAGTTTATTTCAAATTTTTGCCACGCCCACCCACGCCCCCACAATAAAAAATGTTGAATAACTCCCACAATTTTTGAGATATCGATGTCAAATTTAAAATTTAGATTTATATTCGCAACATCTATAAGCCCTCCAATTTTCATCAAGATCGGATGATAAATAGCCGAGTTAAAAAATGTTACTTACTTTTCGGCTGACCCACCTCAGGCACACAGGAAGGCTATTAATCATTTGTTTTCATGAGTAACGGGTATATCGAAGTCGGTTAGAGCCGACTGTAACTTACGCTCTCGTTTTTTTTTAAATTCTTGCCGATGTTAGACAGGAGTTAAAATTTTTATTTTGCCAGTTTAAGGCAGGATCGCCATGTAGGAGGCGGTTTGAGGTTTTAACCTTGAGTGTTTATTAAGGGCGCAACGCCCAAGTATTTATACCAATCTGTTTACATTGATTCTTATGGACTAGGTATGCTTACATGTGTTAGAAGAGATCTTAATGCTAATCTTATGCTAGGCTTAATTACGGTACTTAGGAATATATCTTACTTGCTTTAACTTATATGGGTCAAAGCTTCGATAAGAAGTTTGGCTTTACAGTAGAGCTTTTGGCTTGAAGCTTTTAAGCTTCAGCTTTGATAATGAAGCTTTGTTAGTTAATAGTGGCTACCATAAGTTAGATATCCTACAATACATCGAAATATTTGCATGAGCCTGCTACAGGCTATCCAAATTTCCAGAATCTGACTCGTCCAACGTAGATTTAATCTTTCCCTTTTTTCCAAACATATTGCTGCGCAGTCTGAGAAAACGACTAAAATGTTATGTAAATAAATCTTTATATTGCACCGTTCAGAACTAGTCAATTAAAATCAAAACCGAGTTCAGTATTTTCGAATTAACCCACTGTGTGTAAATACGAATGACAAATAATGCTTGTACTGGCCCACTGTGCAGCTCCTCCTAGTTGACACACACACAAAACCAATTTAAGTGTATATGTGAAGTTATGAAAAAAGAAGAAACGCCAATGCAAAACCAAACTCAAAGCCAAGAATATTCATACAAGTGCACAATACACTGTGCAGGTAGCGAGAACTTCAATCGAGCACGAAGAGAGATTCAAAGAGCGCTAGCAACACCCTAGCAACAGGCGCTCATGCTAGCAGAAAACGAAAGTGCAAAAAATCAAACTGTGTGCACAGCGCAAGAAGAATAAAACAAAACCAAGACCACGCAGTTGGATGCAGCTGCGATCAAGTTCGCCGAACGAAGAATGACAGCAAAGAATGACTCCAAAACATAACGGTGATGAACAGCAACTATCAAGTTAGTCTGGACCACAAAATTTTAGGTTAAGCGCACAAAATTGCATGCGACATGTATTACATGTATTACAGTTCAACTTTTTATTGCATAGTCGCCATTATTTACTCACTTAAGCTGTTCAGTTTTTAGGTATGTATGTATGTAAAGTTTTGTTATGTGCCGAATGCTGTGTGTGCTGTGCGTGTGTTACTGTGCATCACCACACGTACATCAATATGCTCTCACATTCATACATATGTATTTTATTTATTCAACTATTTTCACAGCACTTTGCAAAAAAATGGTTGCACATTTATTTAGCCTTCGTTACCTGTTGTGTACTGCCCTGATGAGGCTGACAATAGATTTGATTTTGACGATGATGCAGGCACATCCAGGCACTTCCAAATTCCAAACAAAATCCTTGTCCAGTCCAAAGTCCAAGAGGGGGCGCTAAAAATGTTGGGGTAATTAGTAGCCTCAACTTCGAACATGCCACAGCAAAGACACAATGCAACTCGGTTCCAAAAGAAAAGAAATCAAAGGGGTTGGCCGGATACAGGAGCAAAAAATACACACGTCTTGTCGTTTTCAATACAAAATTTGGAGTGCCCTTTAATTTGCCAAAAATAATTGCATTCATGCAAGTATGCGTGTGCAGATGATTGAGTAGATAAATGCACAGATCAAAAGAGAGAACAACTAAGAGCATAAGAGAGACTTCAGATAAGAATTGACTTAAGAGTTTACAAACTTTAGTTGTATTTACAATAATTATGGTGCCTTATGTGAGGTGAGGTGGTGGCATAACAAGGTGAAATGCCTTAACAGCTATTAAACATTTCTTTCAATGAGTAACGGGTATATCGAAGTCGGCTATAGACGACTTTAATTAACGCTCTCGTTAGTTTTAATTAGACCAGAAATATACAAAATAATCAATTCCACATATCATGGCTTCAACTTCGCGCAGATCAAAACCTCTTCGTTTTTATGCTAAATAAACCCAAAAGAATAATTTTAAACAGTTTCCAGCTGGAATATCGAATTTAATTTTTCAAGTAAAAACTTTTTTATATAAAAATTTAATTTGTGATTTCGCCATTTCAAGGGTTTCGTCAATCTTTTGCTCCTTGGAATCTTTTTTTGTCGATTTTTATACCCTGTTCCCATTAAAAATGGGAAAAGGGGATCATGAAGTTGTGCAAATGTATGTAACAGCCAGAAGCAAGCTTCTCCGACCCTATAAAGTATATATATTTTAGATCAGCATCAACAGCAGAGTCGATATAGCCATATCCGTCTGTCTGTCTGTATGAACGCGTCGATCAGAGACTATAAGAGATAGAGACACAAATTTTTGCATGCACATAGGTGTATACCGTACCCAGATCAAGTTTGTTACAGATTTTGAAAATATCCCCCCATGTGTGTGAGTGCGCGCGTGTGTTTTTTTTTTTTTTTTAATTCGTTTATTTATATCTATTTACAACACTTATTACTAGTCTTAAAGAGGTAGGTGGCTGCGATTTTGCGGTACGGCCGTAAAGCATTGCTTCGCAAAACCATCAGTGCCCTTACTCCAACGTGCTCCTTCTATTCCGCTCCAGCCTACGCAACTCGATCAATACACAAGCTGTATATTGGCTAATCAGCTCCCAGTTCTCTCTGCTTTCCAACATGAGTGGGACTATACTCTCCACTGAGAGGCGTCCAGGGCTTAGAGCTCCCTCTAGGTGCTGCCTGGCGCTGCTGAACCTGCCGCATGCAAAGAAGGCATGCTCAGCGTCCTCCACAGGATTCCCGCAGTAGGTGCAGCTCGCGTCTGCCTCATGCCCAAAGCGGTGCAGGTAGCTTCTAAAGCAGCCATGGCCGCTTAATAGCTGGGTCAGGTAGAAGTTTACCTGTCCGTGCTTCCTGTTAACCCATTCTCCAAGGTTGGGGATGAGGCGGTGAGTCCAACGACCCTTTGTGGATGAATCCCATCGGCTTTGCCACCTGAGCAAGCTTTCTTTTTTTTTGGGCAGAAGTTCGCACTGGCTTTTTTTGGGTTGGTGGAAGGTTCCTGCCGTGAACCTCGTTAAACACCTTCGTGTTCACTGAAGCTAGTTCCTCCAGGGGCGGCACGCCTGCAATGACTAGCGCTGCGTCATCTGACACTGTGCGGAATGCACAGCATATGCGGATAGCTCCCAGTCGATGTGTTGCCTCCAGACCACGACTGTAGCTTTTAACTTGCAGTGCCCCCAGCCAGACTGGGGCAGCGTACAACATGGTCGACCTCGTAACGCTGTTGAGCAGTAGCCTTCGACCTTGCTTCGGGCCTCGTGTATTTAGCATCATCCTAGAGAGCGCTCTGTTAGTAGATGCTGCTTTTGCGCTTGCGTAATCCATGTGCTCCCGGAAACTGAGCCTGGTATCAAGCATTACCCCCAGGTACTTCAGCGCTCTCTTTGAGGTAAGCGCCACATTGCCCACTGTAATTTGAGCAGTCTCCACCTTTTCCCGACTGCTAATTAAGACAGCTTCTGTCTTGTGGGGCGCTAGTTCCAAGCCTACTGAAGAAAGCCACGCCTCTATCTGCTTGATTGCTTTGTCGCACAGTGATTCTGCCTGTTTGAGGTGTTTAGCCACTACCACCACAGCAACGTCATCCGCAAATCCAACGAGTTCCACTCTTGGGGGAATAGATAATGCGCGCGTGTGTGTGTATGTGAGTGTGTTTGTATGTGTGTCTCAATTGAACAGGGTATTTTGTAGTTGGAAAACTCGTCTACTTGTTTTTTCTTGAATTCTTCGTTTTGGCATGCCTTTCATAATTAAAAAGGAAATATGAGTCTAATTGCTATGGGGACTGAGATTTTTGATGTTGAGTTTTTATTTTTTTTTAATAATAAAACTCAAGCAATAAGTTTTATTTCTGACGTTCCTTTCTGAAGCCGAACTGGTTGTCTGAGAGGCCGTGCCTGCTCAAAAGCTCGTTCTCAAGGCGATTGCATATTATTCTTTCGAACAATTGTGTCCAGCATGCACAATGGTCTATATGCCATGGGATCGTCTGCGTTCTTGTCCCCTTTTGGGAGTAGCACCAATCTCTTGAGCTTCCATCTGGATGGAAAAACACGTTCGCGGTTGTATAGGTCTGCGAATATTTCCGAATTGGATTCTACGATCATTTTTATAGCTCTGGCCGAATTCCCTTCTGGCCCCCGGAGCCTTATCTGCATTTACGCGCGATAGTGCCGCACGTACCTCGCCTGCAACCGTGGTATGTTCAAGTTCCTCATCCATGTCTGTCCATGTCATCGCTTAAATTTCCGGCTGGAGCGGGAACAAGGGTTCGACGATAGCTCCGAGTTGCGTTGAGCACGTGGGCTTAGGCCGTCTCGTCAAGCTTTCCCAGAACCACCTTGTAAGTCTGACCGAAGGGCTGGTCTTCGGCTTCATCGCAGAGCTGTTTCCTACAGTTTGCTTTACTGCGTTTAATAGCATTTTTACGCGGTAATACCAGTATTTGTCTCTGTACCTAGCTCTAACTCTGATCCATACGTTTGGTTGTGGATCCAAACGCTGTCAGGCATGGTTTGGTATGGCTCGCATATAAGTGCCACATCTATCCCTTTGACTCGCACTATTTGAGTGACAATTTCGTGGGCCGCTCTGCAGTGGTTCAGACTTAGCTGGAAAAACTTAATTTTAACGGTCGCTTCTCACTGCCTTCTGGTACATCGGGCAAGCCCAGTTAAGGGTGTTGTGCCCGGGATGCACTCAGGCTTATTGCTGCTGCTTTTTGAGGCATGGTTTGTGCCTCCACAGTTGAAGCATTGCTTTGATGCATCATGTGCGCTTCTGCACCTGGAAGCTATGTGGCCAAAGTCTAGGCGTCTAGTCTAAAGCATCTTCTTGGGGCGGTTTTCTGGCGCACTTTGCATTCTACCCATCATTTGCGTATTGTCGCTTATTCTAGCAGCTTATCATCCCTTAGCTACCTCTTTGAAAAGAAGCATGGGTACCTCTGTATGCTTTGCGCAATTTGGGGACTGCTTCTACCGGAATATCTCACTCAATATAATCTTTCTCTGTAAGCCTGAAGCGCTTGGTCGGACTTAACTGCCTTAAGAACTTCCGCATATGAGGCTGGGTCCTTGCATTTATCCAGGAGTGCATCTGGTCTACTGCCTTTCTCTGGGGGTTTTCTCATTCTAGGTTTGACCTTCGGCCAGCTTGTAGAACGCTCTTCCGTCGCCGCCTGTTGGCTGGCTGGCTGAACTGGCCGCTGTACTGGCCCTTGGGGCAAGGATGTTAACTCTTTGCACGCTTGTGGCTCCTTGTGCCTGTTGTTGCCTCTGCCTTCTACTTGTGTTTGCTGCTTTGGGTCTGCGTTGTCCGCGCTGTTCTGAAGTCGTTTGAGAGGCACATGATTTTGTCCCTCTCTGACAAGAACTTCTACCACTTTCATTGCAGATTTTCTGCGTAGATTACCGAGCCACTATTGGTAATGGCACTTTTTGCGTCTGTGGCGAAGTCTGGGTCGACGTATTGAGGTCATTTCCCAGGTTCCTATTTTCGTATTTTTGTTTCTTTCTTAGTGATGAATTGGCGACGGAACATTTGGGACTCGTCTTCCACTTCCTCTGATCTTGGGGACGCCCAAACCGCGACGCCCGAACGGGTGGGTACTCCGCTGCCTTCCTTCTCCAACCCGCCTCCATCCGGTGCATAAGGTGTATCGAGCATCCGGAAACTAACATCCTCGATATCCCCCAGTGTACTCAGTCCTGAGGCGTCTGCCTTAGGGAATCTCGGAGGTGTGTGTTGAGTGGGTTCGGTATTGTTCCCAGGTTTGTCTGCTGACTGGACGGTCGGGGATTTGGCGATCCTTCCTGGCTGTTCGTCGGTATCGCCATCCGTTAGGGGGGCCACTGTTTCTAGGTTCTTCGGGTAGGACGCCTTTTCTTCCCGGGACTCGCACCGTCGCTTTTTGGGATGCGAATCTCCGCCGTCAAGGGGATCTGGCCCCAGGATTGCGGGAATGCCACTCCGAGCCCCCTCGATAACCTGGGCCGGCGGTGGAGATGGGGGTTCTTCATAGTACGGGCCTTCTCCACGAGCCTCCGGGGCTTCCAGGATGATTGTCGCGACTTTCACCCTCTGTGGCACAACACATCCGTCGTACATGTCGACGTAGCGCTCCTCCGTGTGGTGTACCATTTGGCTTACTCCTCTCTGGCCTCTCCGGGCGCCTGGTCCATGGGACACCTTCTGGGTCACCGGCGTCCTCTCTTGGATTGTAAGCATAGCGGGGTTCTCTGGGGTCGAACTCGCCTTCTTCGTCGCTTCGATCATCGGGCAAATCTTCCACGACTGGGGGAACATCGAAGTCGTCATCTCGACTGTTGTCGAAGGATCCCGCTCCTTCTGACCAGCCCCGAGGCTCAAAATCGGAATCCTCTTGACTCTGGTCCCCTGTCCCGTCTTCCGTGCCTGGGGGGTCATCCGCGCCTTCTCCCTCTGAGGTTGCCGTGTGGAATGGTCTCAGCTGGGCGATATTAGCCATACGACACTTCCTATTCGGGGAGACAATCTTCTTCACGCGGTATGGGCCGTCGAATTTGGGTGACAGTTTGGCCGCAAAACCCTTATGAAGCTTTCGATAGCAAATTTTGGCGCAGCAAGACTAGCGAGTCAAGGGCCGGGCGCCCTTGATCTTGTGCGGCCCGCTGCATATTGGCCCGTGCTATGTCGAAAATTTCCATCAAGTGTGCCGCTTTTCCCAAAGGGTCCTCGGGAGAGACCTTCATATCGGGAGACAGCACATCGTACAACGTCGCGGGTAACTTAGGTTCTCGCCCTTGGACGAGAAAAGTGGGTGTATATGCCGTCGAGTCGGACACACTCGTGTTGATGGCCAATATTATATATATATTTCTGGCAGTAGTTCGTCCCACGTATTTTGATCGCGTTTGATAAACTGCGCTATCATGGTCTTAAGGTCCTCAAGGGGACTAATTCGACCCATTTGGAAAATATGTCGTGGAATACCAGCAACATCGTGTTGCCATGTCTTAAGCGGGGCAAAGGACACACTAAGTCAGCGCAGAGGATATCAAACGGTCTTGTGGTCTGACGAGTCAGCATTTTACCTGCGGACTTGGTCTGTAGGGTCGCACTGCCTGCTCGCGTCTCGAAACATGCGCGACCAATAATATTGTTACATTAACCTCGTTATCGTCTTGCGCACCCCGAGGTGTCCTGTGGTCGGCGCGTCGTGGCTCTCTTAAAGGACTCGAACCCGCTGTTCGCTGGAAACACAGAGCTTCCACGCGAAATAATCCTCGTCTTCCACTATGTGTTCCAGCCGACGGTATAGTTGGCCGTTTTCGATAGCATAGTTGGCGTATTTCTCCGGACTCTCTCGCACCACGGCCATCATCCCGAAATTTTTTGTCGAAATCAGGGCAAGCTAACACGGGGGCGGTCGTAAGGCTGTGTTTTACTGTGTTCACTTGCGACCTTTCTTCAACAGGGCGGTCATCGGTTGAACTGTTGTCGCGAAGTCAGGAACGAAGCGACGGTACCACGATGCCATACCCACACAGTGACGAACTTTCTTAAAGTTGGATGGGGCGCGCATGTTGCTAATGGCTTCGACTTTGGCCGGGTCTGTCGGAAACCTCTCTCCACTAATTACATGGCCCAAATATAACAGTTTCTTTCGGAAGAACGAGAATTTCTTTTTATTGATACGCTCTTGCAAATTGGCCACATGTTGTTCTTCTGTTTCCCCTACGACGATGATATCATCGAGATAGGCGAACGCGAACGGCTCCATGTCCGGACCTATCACCGTATTTAACGCTCCTTGAAATGTCGCGGTTTCTTGACTAAGACGACCGGAGCGCTGTGCGGGCTCTTGGACGGTTCGATGGCCCCTGCTTTCAGCAACTCTTCCACTTGGGCGTTGATTATCCGTTGCATCTCAGGATTCTTAGGGAAGTACCGCTGTTTTAGCGGCTTATTATCCCTCATCACTATCCTAGGCTCTGCTATGTGGGATACTCCGGACAGATTTTCGAACAGGGTTATTTCGCGTTCTAAGAATGCGCGAATTTCTAATTTGACGTCGTTAGGCCAAGGGTTTGCCTCCACTTCCTCCTCATCTTCACTTTCGGGGCACTCGGCCCGCATGGCACGTGCTAAGGCTGTGCCTGGCGATTCCTGTGCTAAGTGTGTCGGACACTGCACTTCTTGCGAGTTATGCGCATCGTTCAAGGCCTCACTTTCCTCCTTATCTTCAGGCAACAACAACGGGTAAAGCCAGGGATCTTCACGTGGCCTCAGGGCGAACTTTAGTTCGAGGCGTATACGTGTGCCAAGCGTATTCGTGTGCGGACGCTCCATACATCTTGTTCGCACATCCTCTCACGTACGATCTCTTCACTTGCGAAGCTTATAGACGCGCCGGTGTCAATCGTCGCCGCCAACTCCCATCCTCGGATCCGGATGGTTGCGACGATCTGACCTCCCACTACCGTCAATGGGGCATTCACATCCGGGCGCTTGTCTGAGTGGTCTCCGCCTGGCTCGGGGGTGGGAGGAGACGTGCTGCGTTTCCCTGGAGGTTTGCTCGGCAGCATTCTGTGGTACGGATCCCGTGTCTCCCACACTCCCTGTAGAACAAAACGCGACGATTTTGACACTCTCGTATGAAGTGCCCTTTGGTGCCACAGTTGCGGCAGGATCTGCGTACGTTCACCGGCTGGCTAGGCTCTTGCCCGATCCTACGGTGCTCGACTTCCCTTAAAGCTACACTGGGCTTTTCGGCTGTGGGTTGCGTGGACGGGTCCCTAAAAAGATTTCGGGTGACATTAGAAGTTGGTGGAGGAAAGTTTCTCACTATAACTCGGAGACGGAGCGGTTCGGAGCGAGCTGTGACGCTTAACACTCTCATATTCTACGGCCATTTGGGTTAACTGGGCGAGCGATCTAACTACTTGTCGCCGTATATATAGGCGGTAATCTGGTGCCGCGTTTTCATATACCCTGTATAGCTCTTCTCTCTCACTGTATCCTGCTTGCTGCATCATCGTGCGGAGCTCGATCAGGTAGTTCTTAAGCAGTTCCCCATTCTTCTAACCTTGCCATAATTTCGTCTTCTTATCGTTCAAAAAAATGGGGAGGTAAAAAGAAGGTCAGGAACTCCCTTTGGAAAACTTCCCACGTCGCCTCCTGCAGTCGACTAGTCCGAAACCACCGCGCGGCTCGTTCTACGAATATCTCGGACATGGCCCTAGGAACGTTATCGAGCTGTATCCCGTATGTAACGACCCTTTCTTCCAGCTCCTCGATGAAGTCTAACGGATCGCCTTCTCCGTCGAAACGCATGCCCCATTTTCTGATGCGTTCTCAGAATGCGGCGTCAAAGCCGAACTCTGCGGCAAGCGCCACTAGCTCTTCTTTGCGTCGAGAGTAGATCCAGGATTCTTAATTTTTAACCCCTTGTCGTACTCACCCCCGTCTTCCTCAGGAAAATTCAACATTTTCGGGATATTAGGCTCTCCACTGCGGGAAGCGTTGACTCGTTGAAGCTTTGCAAATTAATACACTCCGCACGTGACGCTCGTTTTATTCTTTCGCTTTTCACACGCCCGTTTTAACCGAACCGTATACTTGTACGAAGGAGGGTCGACCCGTACGATTTACTTTCTTTAGATTTGTGGGTCTTTAGGCCACATAGATGTTACCCTTAATAGTCTCAGATGTCCCTGCTCGGCCGTGCCTAGGATCTTTTACTAGTAAATTTGTAAGAAGGTCTGAGACACCTGAGGGTTAGGGATCTCGGAACGTAAAATACCGAGAGTTGTTGATAAAAGAAAGAATATGGGATCTCACCAGCGGGAAGGGATCCTCGGTCCAGATTTATAAACTACGGCGAACGGCACGGGAAAGAATTCTCGGCTCTGTCCGACTAGTTACGTCTCTGTTTATCTAACTACGGGCGAAAGTGTAGTTGTGTTGTCGGGGATGTAATTGTGTTGTAGGCACCAGGTAACGTGGTGCCCTCCAGCAGTATGTTTTTCCCCAATCCAATTAATAACACGTGTGGTTGTTTTTATAGAGGCGCCCAGTGCACTCTTTTCTTTTCTTCTTTTATTTGATCAATTATATATATTTTAGTCGGGCTCTGGCAACAGGCCAGACGTCCGTTTCAACTTCGTTCCAATTTGCCTCTCTGATTATTTTTTGGATGTCGTGGCTTATGCTATGTTAGCGGCTTAAATGTATATATTTACTTATCTCTGTCGCTACGGGCAGAGACAGAGGCGAAAGAGTGCAGTATGTATGTATATGTATTTATGCATTGCTTTTGTGGCTCATTGAAGTTAGCTGACTTAGCAATATCATCGCACATAAGTGAGCGGTCCTATTTCATGTGCGCTACATTGTGGTTTATATATAATTAATGCACAGACATACTACAACTCTCCTTTTAGAGAAATAACGTAACCTATAAGTGTAGTTATATAATGAAATTTTTTTTTTCTAAATGTATTTTTATACTCTGTACCGAAGGTACATAGAGTATATTAAGTTTGTGCAAAAGTATGTAACAGGGAGAAGGAATCATTTCCGACCCTATAAAGTATATATATTCTTGATCAGCATCAACAGCCGAGTCGATATAGCCATGTCCGTCTGTCCGTCCGTCCGTCCGTCCGTCCGTCCGTCCGTCCGTCCGTCCGTCCGTCCGTCCGTCCGTCCGTCCGTCCGTATGAACGAAGAGATCTCAGAGATGGTAAGAGATAGAGGTTTGACATGTATGGGGCATATATTTCTTATACTTGCAGGCAGATCAAGTTTATTTTCAATTTTTGCCACGCCCCCTCCCGCCCCCGCAATTTGGAAAAAACGGCATATCTCCTACAGTTTTGAAGATAGATCGTTCATACCTTCTAGAGATACCTTGTAAACAAAATTATTTATCGATTTGCTGAAGGAACAATAAAGATCGGATGAATGATACTCAAGTTATGAGCAAAAAACGGCCAGTAAACACCCAGCACCACCCCACCCACCACCGCAGCATTCTATTGAACGGCAATCTTAGTGTGAGAGAGAGAGAGAGTGAAACTTAGAGATGAGCGCGTATAACTCGTGAGCAAATGCGAGCTGAGACGTTAAGGGTACAGAGTATGTTATAGTCGGGCTTGACCGACTTTTTTTCTTGTTTTTTTTTGCATGTATGTGTAATATAATAAATCAAATTGTTTATGGATTTTATTTTTTTTTTGTTTGCAAAAAAATAGAAAATATCAATATTGTGTTTGAACATTTAGAATAAATAGAATTTAATAAATTTAGTACGAATATTTAAGAAATGTGAATTGTTGATCAGGCCATCACCTTCACTAAATTTGGGTTTTAATTTGACTTTCAGTTTTCTATTGTCGTATCTATTTGTGATAAGCTTTTAACCTATCCTTATGTACTTTTTGTGTTTTATTTTTCTTATCTTTAATTATAATATTGTCTTTATCTTCTATTCCTGTTACTAAATATGGGCCTAAATATACTGGTTCCAATTTATGGCCAGTTTCATTTCTTAGTAAAACGTTATCTCCTATTTTCAACTTAAAGCTATTTATTTTCTTACCATAATATTCCTTATTCTTCGCCTTATGCTGTTCTAGCATTATTCTAGCTATTTTATATGCTTTTTCTAATCTAAACTCAATTTCCTTAGAATAGTCTTCTACCATGTGCTGTGGGTCTATCTTGTCTATACTATCAAAATCTTTTGGTATGTTGTTTGATTTACCAAAGACAAGTTCGTATGGACAATAATCATGAGTTACAGATGGAGTAGTGTTAAAACAATACACAAAATACTGTAACCATGTATCCCAATCAGTTTTATCAACCGATATATATAAACGGATGTATTCATTGAAGGTTCTATGACTTCTTTCAATGGTACCTAATGTCTGGTGATGGTGTGCAGTTGACGTTATGTTGTCTATTTTTAGATATTTGCACAGGTCATTTGTAATAGAGTTCTTGTATTCTGTTCCCATGTCTGTAATGAACGTCTTCATTGGATCGTACTTTAGAATAAAGGATTCGAATATTGCTTTAGCGACGGTATTTGCGCTTTTATTTACAACTGGAATGGCAACTGAATATTTGGTTAAGTCGCATATTAAAGTGACTGCATATTCATTTCCATTCTCGGATTTTGGTAGTGGGCCAATAGTGTCCACTATCACTCTGTCAAAAGCATATATTGGAGTTTCTGTGGTTTTCATTGGTGTTTTTGTATGTTTAGTTATTTTAGTAGTCAGGCATTTATGACATCTATTTATATACTTTCTGATGTGACGAGTCATATTCTCCCAATAATAGTGTCTTTTTATTTTTGCTAGCGTTTTGGTTATGCCTGTATGACCTCCTTGAATTGGATCGTCATGGAATGTAAACAGTATCGCTTCTTGATCTTTCTCATTATTTATTAGGATCACCGGCTTGAGTAGCGCTACTCTTAGAGTCTTTAATATTTTATTGCCCATTTGTTTAAAGGTATCTATTGATTCAAAGATCTTTTCGCACGGTGCCACTGATATTTGGCTGAAATTAAGTATACCGGCTTGCCTTTCAAGCCTTTGGAAAACCTGACCTACGTCTAGGATTCCATTGGGGTACAAATCGCTAATATCGATTCATGCTATAACTTTTCTTCCATTTTTTAACAAACATTTAAGTGGGGTTATTCGATACGTCACTATTCTCCGTAAGCCGTCATTTGTGATAACGTCATATACGTTGGGCTGAAAAGCGTTTGCAAGACATTGCGTAGGCATAGAACAAGTAGATACTTGTTCATTTCCTGCGCATGATTTTTTCCGTTTATTATGAAATCTTGTAGTGACTTTTAGTATGTTCGTATTAATTTCTTTTAGTTAATTTATAGTTATTCGTGACAGTGCGTCTGCCATGAAGTTGTCTTTACCCTTTAGATACTCCACTGTGAAACTGTATTCTTCTAACTCAAGCCGCATGCATGTTAGTTTAGAGCTGGGATTGACAATTGAAAATAAATAGGTAAGGGGTCTATGGTCTGTTTTCACTGTGAAGTGTTTGCCATAAATAAAAATGTACTATTGCCCAATGAATTGCTGACAATTCTTGTTCTGTTGTGCTCTTATTGCTTTCACCTTTTGTGAATGAATAGCATATGCTATTGGTAGTTGGAGTCCGTAATGGTTTTGAGTTGAAACCGCTCCACAAGCTTGTTTGCTTGCATCTGTGATTATGCAAAATTCTTTGCTGAAATCTGCGTACTGCAGTAGGGTAGGTTGCATGAGTATATTTTTTAGATATTTGAATGCGTCTTGGCATTCGGCTGCCCATTCTAAAGTGACATTCCTTTTACATAATCTTGTTATGTGCCGTGAATAGTCGGCGAAGTTTTTAATAAAACGTCTATAATAATTGCAAAATGCAACCAAACATCTAGCGCTGTCCGCATCATGTGCGACTGGGTAGTTTTTGATGACTTGATATTTCTTGTCATCTGGCAAAATTCCTTTATCTGTGCAGTTATGTCCTAGGAAGGTCACTTCATGCATGAAAAATTACCATTTTTCTGGATGTAGCTTAAGGTTATGTAGCTTGTTAAGTCTGTTAAATTTTTTAAACAACCAATAACTATTAAATCATCCATATAGAGGAATGCTTGCGAAGGTTCAAGTCCAGAGAATGCGATAGTCATCATTCTCTGAATTGAATTAGGCGCTATTTTAAAACCAAATGGTAGTCGCGTGAAACGACATTGAAGAGAGAGACTCTTGTGAGAGATTGACGTGCTTTTTTTGTGCTCCGTAATTAAAAATTAATTGTGACGTTCAACGTGCCTATAATTTCGCGAATACATCTAAAATCTGTCAATTACTAATACCCACTACCGGTGAGTGCTTTGCTTTCTTGTTGTGCATCTGGGTATTATTAATTTAATAAATATAAATATCGCGGCGTCTGTGCTGTGTTTTGTTTTTGCTTTGCTTTCGCTCATCTGTTTTTGGCGGTTCCCCCGTTCCCCCCTCTTAACAAAGGTTAGTGCGTGCGTTTGCTGCATCAAACTCTCTGTGTGCATCGCTCTCACACCAAATTTGTTTTTGTTTACTTTTCTGCTGAGAAAGCTTTGAGCTTTTCTATTTGTTACGCCGCTCTTAGAGTGAGATATTGATACCCGCTTTGATTTTTTATCTCTTTAGTTTTGAGCCCCAGTGGTAAATTTTGATCAATGTCGTGCTGCAAAAAGTCGTGTACTAATAAAGATGCAAATGATTCGGAACAATTCCGGTTTGTTAACTGTTCGTTGTGCGATAATATTATGCATATAAAATGTGCTGCACTAAGTGGACGCGACCTTGATAAAATTTGCTCAACTAAAAAAGATTGTGGTGCGTTAAGGTGGTCCTGTCCTGTATGCACTGTTAAGCAATTTAATTTCTCGCGTATGTCTAATACCGTGAAAAATAAATATAATAAGTTGCATAAAATAACTAAGCAACTCGCAAGTGAGTTTACCTCTAGTGATGCGTTGCTTAGTAAATTCCATTTTGAGTCACCACCCACACGTCGGTCGGAGCCTCAAGTTGTAATAGTGCCACCTCCCGATTCTGACAAGTCGATTGATCCCCCTTCATCGTTGCCAGTCTCGCCTCAGTGTCAAGACTTGTCGCCGACCATTTCCCTGTCCGCTTCATCAGCTAGTATGCTTGGTTTGTCTCCATTGCCTATCTCCCCAAGTCAAGGAGTTATTAATAATTTTTTAACTAAACCTCCAAATCGTAGACTAGTTAGTTCTCCAATAGTGCCTCCTGAACCTGATGAAAGTGCTTCCCTTTCTTCACAGCCTTCCCTTCTTACTGTTATAGCACCACGCAAAACAGTTTTTGTGTCTAGGTTGTCTCCTGAAACTACTTGCGAGAAAATTGCCGCCTATATTGCTAGCAAATCCTCAGCAAGTGTTTCCATTTCAAAGTTTAATTTTGCCCAGCCTCGTGATGTAGCTTCCTTTAACATAAGAGTTCCAGGTGAAGCTTTTCCAATCATATGTGACCCAGAATTTTGGCTGCCAGATATGATTGTTCACGAGTTTAGGCAAAAAAATCGTGTTAGGCCAATGCCCGTCAGCTTGCCCTCAAATGTAGGGTCTAGCTCTAACAGGGTTTCAAAAAACTAGCTCTGTCCTTTAGTCCTCTTCTAGCCTATCAGAATGTTAGGGGTCTGTTATCAAAACTTACTACCTTGTTCTTGAATAGTGCTTCATTTGAGTTTGACATTATTGCCTTCTCAGAGACGTGGTTAAATCCATCAATCTCTGATTGTGAAATTTTGTCAAATGATTTTTTTATATATCGATATGATCGACCTACTCGAAGATGTGGTGGTGTACTGATCGCAGTGAAGACTAGCCACCGCTCGGAATTAATTCCAATAAGTCTGCCTGATGGTGTGGAATTCGTAGCCGTAAAAGTTTCTTTTCTTTCCTTCTCGTTATATATTACTTGCTCCTATATCCCTCCTTCTTCCGATATTCAAGTTTACATGAACCATATAACTTGTATAAAAGATGTTTATGCCCAATTACGAGACATTGACTCATTGGTTGTTGTAGGTGATTTCAATTTACCAAACATCGCCTGGTCATATCTTAATGGGTCAACCTATCTTGTGCCATCAACACAGCATGACTTTTTAGATCATCTGTTTGATATGTCCTTGTCTCAGATAAATTCAATTCCAAACGATCTTAATAAATTGCTGGATCTTGTCTTTGTCGCTGACAGTACTAATGCTGTAGTTTCTAGGTCCGCCCCTCTATCACTGCCCGAAGATATTTACCATCCTACTCTTGAAATCTCTCTTTCAGTTTCTGAAACTACTTCATCAACCTCTAAAATTCCTAATAAACCTCGTCGTTGTTTTCGTAAAGGAAACTTTACATTATTAAATCAACTTATTTGTGCAACAGACTGGTCACCTCTGTTCAATGCGGTTGATTTTGACTTTGCTCTTGCCTTTTTCTACGAATCCCTTAATTCTCTCTTAGATATCTGTGTTCCTTATAGCGTAGCTTCTTCCGCGTCGCTTAATCCTCCTTGGTACTGCCCTAGACTTTCTAATTTGAAAAATATTAAGTCTAGATGCTTCAAAAAGTATAAACGATCTGGCTTGGCTGTTGATTTCTCTAAATATTCAATAGCAAAATCCAACTTTACACTTTTTAACTCTGAGTGCTATAAGAATTATCTTGCCCGGTGCAAAATTCAATTTGCAGAGGACCCTAAACAATTCTATAGCTTTGTGAACTCTAAGCGTAGATCTTCATCGCTACCTTCTTCTTTTTTTCTGGGTGACCAAAAGGCTGGCAATGATTCTGCTGCCGTCGACCTATTCGCAGACTTTTTTCAATCAACGTATTCCTCTATCCGCTTTATTAACACTTCTTATCCATATACCATTCCTTCTTCTAACTCGATTTGTGTTCCCTCGATTAGTGAAAGCTCCCTACTTTCGCATTTAAAATCTCTAAAATCCTCATACTCCCCTGGCCCTGACAACATTCCTAGTTGTGTTCTTAAAGAGTGCTGTAGTTCCTTATGCAAACCTTTGCTTAAGATTTTCAATCTATCACTCGATTCTTCAGTCTTTCCAACTCTTTGGAAAGAGTCCTATATCATTCCTCTTCATAAAAAAGGTGGAAAATCTGATATTTCCAATTACAGAGGCAGAGCTAAGCTCTCCGCTATTCCTAAATTATTTGAAGAGATTATAACCTCCACCTTGCAGCACTATTGCAAATCGATTTTATCACCTTTCCAGCACGGGTTTATTAAGCGTCGGTCAACTATGACCAATTTGCTTGAATTTACTTCATTGGTTAATGATGGGTTCCTTAAGAAAAAGCAAACCGATGTCATTTACACCGACTTTAGTAAGGCTTTTGACTCTGTAAACCATGATCTTCTCCTCTATAAGCTTGATCGGTTAGGATTTCCCGCCTCTTTTCTGCTCTGGATTTCGTCCTATTTAAAAAATAGAACCCAGAAAGTTATATTACGTTCAGACACTTCAAAGCCCGTCTCTGTAACGTCCGGTGTACCGCAAGGTAGTCACCTTGGTCCTTTGTTTTTTACTCTTTTTATTAATGACCTACCCACAATACTATCTTACTCTCGGATACTTATGTATGCCGATGACGTTAAACTTATTTTATCTTTCAATGACCCGACACATTCCATTAGATTGCAAGATGATTTAAACTCCTTGCAGTCTTGGTGCTTTGTTAATCATTTATACCTTAACTGCTCCAAGTGCATGTTTATGACTTTCCATCGTGGCAAACCTTCGCTGGCTAATTATACGATTGGCAATGAACCCCTGCAACGAATATCTACCGTCGTTGATCTTGGAATTCTTTTTGACCCCAAATTGAGTTTCAATCCTCATATCTCTTCTATTGTCAATAGGGCGAATGGTGTACTTGGATTCATTAAACGCTGGTCGAAGGAATTTAATGATCCTTACACCACAAAGCTCCTGTACACTGCTCTAGTCCGTCCCGTACTTGAATACTGCTCGTCCGTCTGGTGTCCGCAATACAAAAAGCATATCGATCGTATCGAATCAGTACAAAAGCAATTTTTGCTTTTTGCTCTTCGTGGACTAAATTGGGACCCTAACCTTCGTCTGCCATCGTACTCCAGTAGACTCTTGCTTATTAACCTTCCTTCGTTAGCTGATCGTAGAACAGTCCTAGGCGTTTCTTTTCTTCATAAGCTAATCATTAGTGACGTAGACTCTACCGAACTTTTAGGTCGCCTTAACTTTTCCGTTCCTTCTAGGCCAACTAGAAACTATTTACCTTTAATCTTGCCCAGATGCACAACTGATTATGCCCAGCACAATCGTTTTCGGGTCTTATGTCAAAATTACAATGATCTCTATCACCTGCTCTCAACAGATCTCTCTCTCTCTCTCTAAAAACGTCTCTCTATAATTATATCCGGGGAAATCTCTGACCACTCCCAGCTGTGAGTAGGGGCATAGCTTGTCGGACTGGCTAAAAAATCCTCCCCCACCGGGTCAGAGATTTTCCGGTTATTTAGTTTTAAGTTTTTAGTATAAATTTTTTATTTTTAAAGTTTTCTTTAAGATATTTTTCTCTCTCAGTTATTTTTTTTTTTATATTATCTTATTTTTTTTTCTCCTTTGTTCCTACTTAACTGTAGGTTTTGGTTTTTTTCTCTCTCTCTCTCTTTCTCTCTCTCTCTTTCTTCTCGATCTCTATATTATTAAAGTTTTTGTTAGCTCTAATAACGTCTCTGACTACAATCGGCTGTGAATAGGGGCATAGCTGGCCGGACGGTCAAATAAAATTCCCCCACCGTGTCGGAGTCGTTATTAGTTTATTTTGTAATTTTATTAGATTTTCTTTGTTAGGCTTCAGTAGCTCATAAAAATTTTTGTAACGTATATAAATTTTCGTTGACAGCCTTTTTTTGTCAACTCTAAATAAATAAATTAATAAAATAAAAATATGAGCCATTGCTCGTTGAAAAAGATATTATATTTCTTGAACTTTCTTCGAGTTCAATATGATGAAAACATGACATTAAGTCAAGGCAAGAGAAATATTTTGTTCGACCTAGTTGATCGTAAATATCGTCAATTCTAGGGAGTGGAAATTTATCTGATAGCAGTTTTTTATTGATTTGACGATAGTCAATTACTAATCGCCATTTTATTCTTTCTGAGCCCGGAAGGGCTTTCTTTGGGACAAGTAGCAGTGGGTTGTTGTACACAGACTCAGATGGTGCGACAATGTTGTCGGAAATCAGTTTCTCAACTTATTTTTGTATTTCTTCTGTTTGGCTATACGGGCTTCGATAGTTTTTGATATAGACTGGCTCATCATCTTTTAACCTTAGCTTTTGTTTATAAAAGTTGTTTGTTGTAATTGATTCGGTTTCAAGTCCGAATACATCGACATATTCTGTGCATAGTTCAGTTAATGTTTCTTTGAAACGAGGGGGAAAGTTTTTTGACAATGCTTTTATAACTTTTTCTTTTCTGTTTTTTTAAGATAATTGGAATATTTCGTACTCGTGCAATGATTCAATTTGTGCCTTGTTAAGGTTGACCATGACTGTTTTATTGGTTGTATTTAAAATTCGGACATATGCCTTTTTTGCTGTTGGTTATCGTATTTGCGATGAAAATTCCATTTTGAATTTCTTGATTTGGAATTAGAATTTGATCATCGTTTGTGTTCACTTTAATTTCTCGAACAATTTCGGATCTTGCTGCTAAAATAATGGCATTTGTATCATTTACGTGTGCTACTGGGATCGAAATTTCATGATCCATATTATTTGGTCGGAGTACGAACCGATCTTGGACTGGATTTATGTCAAGCATACCATTATATTTTCTAAAGAAATCCATACCAACAACGCCATCACCTGGTATAGTAAAAATGGGTGATACCAAATGAAAATTTTGTGGTATAATGTATTGGTCTGACTGAATTTCTACGAAGGCTAATCCTTTGGAATTGGTTACACCTTCGCCTTCCTGATATTTTTGCAATAGTGTTATAATCTATGTTGATAAATTGATCTGAGTTCTCTTTGATGAAATATCTGAAATATCTGCACCTGAGTCGATGAGTAATGTGAGCATTTTTCCTGTATTTTCATTTTTTACTTTTATAAACACGCTAAGTTCTGGGTTGATCGTATAAACTTTCTGTATTGTTGGCGAGTTTCTAAAGGGTTTTGGGGGTTTCCCAAGTAGCTTTGTACAACTCTTACATTGTTGTTGTTGTTGTTGTTTCTGTTACCATTATTATTGTTTTAATTGCCACGGTTTTGATTCCAATTGTTGGAATTACCTCTGTTGGCGTTGCCATAATTTTGTTGAGAGCCTCTATAATTTCCTGAGCAATTACCTCGGCCTCGGTTGTTATAATTGTAGTTTCCTCTATAATTACCATTATTCTGATAATTACCTCTTCCCTGGTAATTACCTCTGTAACTGTTACCCCTGCCTCTATTCTGAAAATAGAAGACAGTGCTTGGGCTTCCTGTAGCTTTTGTGCAGCAGTGTAGATGTTTTTCAATAGCGTCATTTATTGTGCTAAAGCTTCCTGCTTCAAGTATTGTCTTAGTTTTTTCATCCTCGCAATTTTGGATCATTGCTGAGATTGCCTCTTTTATGGCGAAGTTTTCAGAGTTATTGGCATCTAGACCATTGTCTATATATGCTGCCTGCTAGTGATCTGCGGAGATTGTCTATTTCTGTGGTGTAGTGGGATGCCGTTTTACCTTTTTGTTGAATATTCAACAGTTTAGCCTTCAATACATCCACTGATTCACCTTTTAGGAATTCGTTTAATTTCGCAATTATTCCATTTATACACCGAAAAAAATTTGTCGATAAATTCAACCAATTCTGCTGTTAAAATGCTCCAACCCATAATTTTGAATTGAACTTACCGCCAAGTACAGTAAAAGAGGCGTAAACACATATCGTAATGACTACGGGGTAGCACAGTAGATTTCAACCAGAAATTACGGTTGAAAATGCTCCAACCAATAAAAATAGTTATTTTACCATTGCACACTGGGTTTTTTTTCGTTTTTTTTGGCATAAACCCAAAAAAAATGTTGCTCTGTTTTTTGAAATAACTTTAATTTTTATGTTTATCATACTCTAGTTAAATAAAAAATCAATCGATAAAATTTTTCACGGTCACACTGATTGATCGATACACTGTCAAAGTCAGCTGATTACGCACGTGGTAGCTTTGTGTACAGTTCAGCTTAAAGCATTGCTAAAGTTTTATTGCTCTCGTTGGCCACATATAAATAAAATACAACTTTAAATGATGCAAAGTCGTAGTTCAGGTATGTAAAACAAGAGTTATATAACATATTCGTCAATTCTATGTGTTTTTGTCCTCGTGAAACGTGTTTTATTTATGTGTGCTTTTTTGATTAATCTTAGCAAATTTAGCAGTGTTTCGTGGAGTAGAACTCGCAAGGCACTCCAAAGTGCTCAGGTATTTAAATGTGGAGTTACTAACTAAAGTGTCCAGAATAATATGCAACTTCGTTTGTCTGCTTTAATTTGCTTTTTCGCGAAAAAATCGCCTTTTTCCAGAGGGATATGCGTTTGAGCATGCAGAGCTGCTACACATTTTTGTCAGCCACAAACGCTCAGAGGCCGCTGTCAAACAGCATATACAGCAAAAAATTGGGGAAAATAACCTAAATAAAAGCGTCGATTCTCAAGTAAATGAAAAGGTACGCGATTTTGTCAAATATTTTGAAAGAACATGGCCAAAGTGCGGGCGACAAATTCAAAGATTTAAAAGTAAGCATTCTGAATGGCTTAATAAAAAGATCAAAATTGACATCGACGTAAGTTGTGGCTCGAGAAATAGAGGTGGACGTCCAAAAGTGGACTATGAGAACGCTAGCTCCCGGCAAAAACGAAAGTTGGCGACAGAGCTTTCAGAAGTTAATAATAACTCATTGCCTATGCTAGTTCATGCTGCTAGAGTTTCAGCTACCAAATCAGCAGATAAGGACATGGTTGCTGTTTTAAAAGCAGCAGGATCAAGCGAGGATCTAAGTAAACTGAAAAGGAAACTTTTTTCGACTGAGCCCGTACAAATGTCAGCTGACAGTGCCTTATCATTTTTATTGGAAAATGGATTTACAAAAGAACAATATATTAATTTAAAGCAAAATGCAAAAAAGCACGGTTGCGATATATACCCGCCATATATGGATCTAACTAGTGCTAAAATAAAACTTAGACCAGACGACATTCAATATTTTGAAAAGCACAAGTTCCTCTACAAAAACTTTTGGACCATACGGCCTCGCGCATACTGGAAATGCAACATGAAGTGTTGGATATACTTCCAAATGTGATACGTTTAAAATTAATATATAGCTATGGATTTGATGGCTCCACAGGACACAGTATGTACAAACAACGTTTTCAAGACCTTGCTGCCCCTGATAATGCATTGTTTGTAACATCAATTATTCCATTAAAACTCATAAACAAGGCCCAACAAATTATTTGGATCAATAAAATACCCCATTCGGTTCGATTCTGTAGGCCTTTGAAAATTGAATTCATTAATGAAAGTCGTGCCCTCATCCTTAAGAAAAAAGAGAACTTGGATACCGAAATTCGAAATCTGAAAACATACGTGTACGAGTATAATGGTAAAAAAATAGTTGTGGAATATTTAGGTCAAATGACCCTAATTGATGGGAAAGTCTTAAATATTTTGACAGGATGCAACTCATGTCAGTGTTGCCCTATCTGTGGAGCAAAACCAACGCAATTGCTTAATATTAAAGATTTTAAGTCTGATGTTTTCAAGCCTAAGATTGATGCTCTTCAGTATGGAATCAGCCCTTTGCATGCTTGGATCCGCTTTTTCGAGTTCGTTTTAAAACTTTCGTATAGAGTCGAAATAAAGAAGTGGCACATTAAGGACTGCGACAAACCCCAATTAATGGTGCGAAAACAATTAATACAACAGACAATTTTAAAGGAAATGGGACTCAATGTGGACAAGCCGAGACCAAATGGCAGCGGAAACTCCAATGATGGCAACACAGCCAGGAGGGCATTTTCTAACTCAGCCCTATTATCATCAATTTTAAATGTTGATGAACAATTATTGAAACAATTTTACATCATTTTAATAACCATTTCCTGTGAGCATGAAATAAGCTCAAATAAGTTTAAAACTTTCTGCGAAAAGGTTTTTGAAGTTTACGAAAATAATTATTCTTGGTATCCAATGTCGCCTACTGTACACAAGGTGCTAGTACATGGTCAACAAATAATAGAGAGTTCCTTAGTTCCTGTTGGCTGTCTTGCGGAACATGCTTCCGAGTCCCGAAATAAAATATATAAGAGTGATAGGAGGGGACATGCAAGGAAATGCAGCAGACTGGACAACATGACCGATATTTTTAACAGAGCCTTAGATACTTCGGACCCATTGCTATCTAGTATCTACATAAAAGAAAGACAAATTAAAAATAAAAAAACAAAAATACCAAATGAAGTTTTCTCGCTGCTGCAGTCAACACGCTTTGAAGTTTTACCAGATACTGATGAAACTGAAGAAGATGAGTTAGAGGATGACGAAGAACTTAATGAAGAACTCGAAGTGATTGCTTCAGACGAAGAATATTTTGAAGAGAAGAGAAAATTAAGTTCTCATACGTTGTAAGTAGCCTAAGTAAGCTGTTTAAACATAAATAAATTTAAATAATTTAATATTTGTTTTTTATTTTCAGAACACAACACAAACTTAAAAATCGATTTTTTTAAATACTAAAAACTTTGGAACTAAGGCACAGTTGTTAAGGCACAACAGTTAAAAACTGGTTAACATTAAAAAATTTGTTACAAGGACCAAATTTCTTAATAAGTTTGGCCCAAATTGGTTGTTTTAGATGTTTTTATTTATGTCTAATTGTTTCAGTAAGTACAAATGCACACAACAGATGAAATCTATCGAAAAACATATTTATTTTGAATTTTCCAAATAATTTTAGGTACCGTGTTGGGGGAAGGGGATGTAGGCGTGGTCGAATCATAAAATAAACAAAAACCGAAATTCTACTTTAATTTGAATAATTTATGTGCAAAAACTTAGCTTTCTATCTTTCAATTTGAAGTTGATGCCAAAAAAAACGAAAAAAAACCCATAGTGCATTGTTTAAAGTAAACTTATAAGTGTAACACAGAACCAGTACAAATATCACAAACAATACAACTACCACACACCACAGTGCAAATACCAATGTACTAATTCTGAAAAACATCGAATTCTAATAATTTGATAAAAAAAAATTTCTCGAACTAGGGGCCCATTTACTGAAGAAAACGATTTGCACGCCATCTCAGCTGGCTCGGCTGCCGCGCGGGCAATTGGCGCTTCTTAAATGTTACTTGTATTAAATCTGCCCATAATTATACACTCATAATTTCTTGAACATCGCATAAATGTAACCACTAGTAGTTCTCAAGTTTGAATTCACTGATAAATAATATAAATACTGCAACTAAATTTAGCGCATCAAGAGTACTATTTTAATGGTAGCTTTTACTGACGACCCAGTAAACCAGAAAATAACAACACAATATATTAACTACTGTTGCGTGCTAGGTACAATTTCTATGGTATAATGTTACTGCAAGTCGCAGTTTCAAAAACAACAACAACAATCAAACACAGAAATTACGCTAGATTAACTATTTGTAAGGGGTAATTTATACCAAAAATTCAGTAAACAAAACAAGTAAGAGCGCTGTAGTCGAGTTTTCCGACTACAAAATACCCTGTTCAATGGAGACACACATACAAAAACACTCACATACACAAACGCATACACACATACGAGCGCACACAACCACACACACGCGCGCTCACAAGCGGACTGCGCAGGCATGAAGTGGCATGGATGGAATGGATATTTTCAAAATCTGAAACAAACTTGATCTGGGTACAGTATACACCTATGTGCATGCCAAAATTTGTGTCTCTATCTCTTATAGTCTCTGAGATCGACGCGTTCATACAGACAGACAGACAGACGGACAGACGGACATGGCTATATCGACTCGGCTGTTGATGCTGATCAAGAATATATATACTTTATAGGGTCGGAGAAGCTTCCTTCTGGCTGTTACATACATTTGCCCATTTTCCCATTTTTAATGGGAACAGGGTATAACAAGAACAAATTACATGAAACCATATTTCGCAGTAAAATTGACTTTAAGAATGGGTAGATTTAACCGACGAAAATTTTTTCTGTGTAGTCGTTTCATTTTGTACCTTGTACAGTATTGGGCCAATTATTTTAGATTTTATTACTTGAAGGGCTATTGTTTGCTGGTTGCCCTTTGTTAGTTCAACCAGTTTTAAGGCTGTGATAAATCTTTCCAAATGCATTTTTCGTCCGTCAAAGTCAGATAATAAGACGTGTTGTTGTTTTTATACAGGCACCCAGTGCACTCTTTTTTTTTCTTCTTTTATTTGATCAATTATATATATTTTAGTCGGGCGCTGGCAACAGGCCAGACGTTCGTTTCAACTTCGTTCCAATTTGTCTCTCTAATTATTTTTTGGCTGTCGTGGCTTATCCTATGTTAGCCTTCTTGCCTTCTGATTTTGCAATTGCGTCTGCTGGGATTTCCACTGGGGCTTCTTAATTGGATAAAATCTTATCTTCAGTCTAGAACTCAGAAAGTAGTCTTTAAAAGTAGCATTTCTTATCCGGTATTTGTGACCTTTGGAGTTCCCCAAGGCAGCCATCTTGGACCTCTTCTCTTCGTGTTATTTATTAATGACCTGCCTAATGTAATTAAGCATTCTCGTGCACTGATGTACGCAGATGACTTAAAGATATTCCTTTGCCACAACTCGCCCAACGATTCTGCTTTGCTTCAGGTTGATTTGAATTCCATATTTATGTGGTGCTCTTACAATTTGTTGCAAATGAACAGGGACAAGTGTAAATCTATGACTTTTTATCGTATAACCCCTCTTTTGATTAACTATTTATTGGATTCTTATCAACTTGAACAAGTTGAATCTTTCCATCATCTGGGTATTACCCTCGATCATAAACTTTCTTTTGGCACTCACATTAAACTTTATGTGAATAAAGCCATGGGTTTGTTAGGTTTTATTAAACGTTGGTCTAAGGAGTTCAATTTGGAACCCTTAATCACTCACCCTGTGTAAACGTATTGAATCTGTCCAGAAGCAGTTCCTTTTGTTTGCCCTTCGCAACCTGGGTTGGGACCCACAGTTGAAACTTCCTCCCTATATTTCCCGGCTTAAGCTGTTAGACTTACCTTCACTTGAGCATAGAGCATAGATATAATATTTTTAAACAAGCTAATAAGGGGTAATATTGACGCTGAGTACACTAAGAAAAAACTAGAACGAATAATTTGAGTACGAGCGCTTGAATTTTCAAGAATTTCGCTCTTGGAATCGAGATAAATTCGTTCTAAACGTTCTCAATTTGGTTTTTTATAGGCAAGGGGGGTGAGGCCAACTTAACTTTGAGAGAATAGCGTTGGAGTCGCTCTCGCAGAGAGTGAGGGCGCATGCGCAGTTGGTCGTTGAGAGAATAGCGTTGGACTCGCTCTTGAAGAGAGTGAGAGCGCATGCGCAGTTTGTTGTTGTGCGATGCGTACGAAAGGCAACTGCGTTTATTTATAAGTGTGATTTCGTCGCGTCTTTTACCTTACGGAAGATAGCTGAGCTCGCTAAGCTGCCCGTCGCCTGTGTGTGTTTCAGTCTTTCGAGGTACCGTGTTCAAATCCCAGAAAAGTAAAAAAAAAAAATATATATCTATGTGGTTATCTCAAAATCAATCACAGTTTAAAACATAGTTTGTTTGGGTGGTGGTTGGGTTTGGTGTGGTCATAATGGTGAGTGGGACGGGGGAGGGAGACGAGACGGACCACGTCGGTCGGGTCGGGTCGGTCGTGTCTCTCCCACCCCCCAATATAATAATAAATAAATCTTTATTAAATATCAATTTTTCATATATTTGATTTTAAAATACATAAAAAATAAAGAAAATAAAATTTATTTTAAAGGATTATTTTTTATTACATTTTTCAATGATCATAGTGCCATCATATATATAAATAAAATGAAATCTATATTTAAGCACAGAATTGTTATATACACCCTTACACTATTTTAGAATAAGTTCAAAATTATACGTTATTCTTTTTAAAAGGGGGGGTGTAGCGTGTACATGCTTTGTTTCAACATAAATATATTTAACAAACATATGAGCTTACAATGTAACACTCAGTTGCATAGGCAAACTTATAAATGCTCACACACACAAATGCATGTAAGCGCTGCGCGCTTAGCGCATCTCAAAAGATATAAGCGTGAAATATAATTCAGTTCAGTTGCGATTGACAATTCATACAAAGCAAAAGCAGAGACCACGATGGCTTGATGTCTACTTGATCATATTACAATGGTGCTTTTTGGACACTCAGCATTTTTGACTTAGCCTTTTGCGGGCTGCCTGGGCTTGGGGTGTCCCTGCTTCTCTTTTGAGTTTCCATAGTATCACACAAAGCAACAAGGAAATTGGTAAAAATAAACTAAAATGCTTTACCAATGGGCCAATAACCAAAACCAGAGATAAAAAAAATAAAACAAGAAAGAAAGTCGGTCAAGCCCGACTAAAACAAACTCTGTACCCTTACACTCGCATTTGCTCACGAGTCAAACGGCCAGTTAACACCAATTTTGATTACTAGATATCTCTAGAAGGTACGAACCATCTATCATCAAAACTGTGGAAGATACTCGTTTTTTCCAAATTGCGGGGGCGGGAGGGTGCGTATCAAAAATGGAAAATAAACTTGATCTGCCTGCAAGTATAAGAAATATATGGCCCATACATGTCAAACCTCTATCTCTTACCATCTCTGAGATCTCTTCGTTCATACGGACGGACGGACATGGCTATATCGACTCGGCTGTTAATGCTGATCAAGAACTTTATAGGGTCGGAAACGATTCCTTCTCCCTGTTACATACTTTTGCGCAAACTTAATATACTCTATGTACCTTCGGTACAGAGTATAAAAATAAAAAAAAATGTTTTTTCCTCCTCTGTGACTTGAACGTGGTATTCCGGCTTGCGTGATTAGGTTTATAGTGTGTTTAGCGAGCAGGAGGCCCTAAGTGAGACAACAGCAGTCCCTCTGATGCACTTTAAACTAACACTGGATAATAAAATGGACGGGCTTTCGACATATGCAGCGGTATCACAGAAATCTTTAGAGATTTTATCTTCGGTTGGTTTGCAAATCACAGAACTTGAAGATATTTCATTTTCTTATTTTGAAAATCTAGTTAGAACAGAAGCTATTCCAATTGAACTATCATCTCTAAAAACAGGGCTGCATCTCTCTCAAAAAAATTTCCCTTTTTTTAGTTAAGGGGTATTGTGATGTTCAAGTTATATTTATTGATTGTGTTATATGTTTTATGATGCATTTTTAAATTATAATTCCAATTTATATATATTCATTTCATATTCTCCAAAAATAAAATGCGAAATTTAAAAATGTGTTCGCGCCACCCATAAGGTGTAACTTGTCAGCCCTTAGTGAGCTGGCTCTTACATAGATGGCGACCAAGCTGCAGATGGCGCCACTTGAGGTGGCTGCTGTTGACGTATACGAAACACTTTGGTTGGTTTTGCGAATAAATATTAAAACGCAAATTGCAATGTTTAAACTAATCAAATAATTTATTCATTTGATGCAACATATCCAGAAAAATAATGTTTTTTACATTTCCAAAACTAATTTTAGTCTTCAAAATTGTTTTGGTGGTGAATTTTGCTAAATCTCCTGACAAAACACGAGAGATTTGAAACCAACCGAAAGAGATTTCTGTGACACCGAGAATTGGATTTGGGTTGGAATTTGGTTGGAAGAGATTTCTGTGACACCGCTGATGATGAAATCCGAATGCATCGCAACGATTTTCCTTTAGCAATAGAAGTTGAATATGCCTGGATATTGTTTCTCAAATCCATGTTCAATTTTGATCTTCATGTGGTAAAGATAAATGACGACAATAGTAGTAGGGGAATGTATGTTTCGGCTCACTTTTTCAGGGCTGCAGTCAAATTTTTGAAAAAAAGTCTGTTGCATACTTTCAGGCTGATGTAAAATTCCAGGGCAGCAGTAAAAACTTTGGAACTCGTCACAGTAATTTCGGCCACACCAATTTTGGTCTTTTTGTAATGTAGTCTGGTCACGTTAATTTTTGGCCGTTATTTATTAATTTTAGCCGTTACTTTTAAAATTTGTTTGGTTATGTTGGGTATTATTCTCATATCGATGTCTAGTCACACTACTTCTTGGCTTTTATTTTTGAGTTTGTTAAGCCCCTTACGGACAGCCTAAGCAACGAGAAGTTTCATTCAAAAATTGAAGGAAGAAGAAGCAGAAGTTACAACTTCGCCACTTTAGCTTTTTGCAGGTACGGAGATAAGAATTTGAATGTCATTCTTAACTGTCAATGTTACTCTTAACAGCACATATGTGGAGACTATGTAAATTGGATGTGGGCCTTATTGTGCTTAGAGCAGCTGACGCAGCATTGAGAATGCACCATGTTAAGTTACTCTGCTTCTAGCTGCATCGATCAGATGGAGTGCTTTTAGTTAGTGATTTAAAAAAAGTAGTATAAAAACCATGGCAGAAAACCAAAAACGAAAGAGTCGTTTGGAAATGTTTTCGCATGAAGGAAAATTTCTTTAATTTTGGATCACTGGGGCCGAGGCGAAGCCGATGGCCGGCAGGTGGGCGCGGGCCGTGTTGTGCCGCAGCTGGTGTTGATTTGATGTCGCCTTAGGTGGTGGTGGACGGCAATCTGACTGGGGTGAATCAGTGGCACCACTGATGTGGGCAGCATACATGTCTTGTAGCTGCTGCTGAATTTTGGTCAGGCCCAATTGGGGGCCATGGGATCTTTACAACCCCAAGCATTAGGACTTAAATTTTGTGAACAAGGCTCGGCGAGAAGTGGCCGAGCTTTTACAAAAAAGCATCTTGGCAAAAAACAAAGTTGATCGAGGAGTGCAACCCGCCGCCAGTTAAACTAAAAATACTCAAACTTAAATTTTCGGCGTAATTTTTTCATAGTTCTGGTCACACTACTCATACGTTCCACGGTGAAGCCCTATACGGACATCCGAAGCTACGAGAAGTTTCATACAAAAATTGAGGGAAGAAGAAGCAGAAGTTACAACTTCGCACCTTAACTTTTTGCACCGTACAAACCGCCGACGAGGTCAGACGTGTTTTTCTTGAGCTCCGTTTAAAAACGTTATAAAAGTGTTCAAATCGGATATTTTAACAAACACCTTCGACCCGCGACAAAAGACGCTAATGGACATTCATAGACACTCGTGCTTATGTTGTCCAATAATATCTAATTTGTTGATTTTTAATTAAATTTAATTTAATTAAATGACAACGTATACACACACAACAAATGCAACTGGAAAAAATACCAACAACACCATGAGTCAGAGAGAACTCACTGCTCAAATGCAACAACAGCAAAGCGATCGCCGGCTTTCTATACAGCGCAACAATGCTTACTTTGCAGTAGTTTCCCCCGACCCCGCCAGCACGCTAAAACCAACAAGTGATGTGAACGTAAACTCTTTTTCAACCGCTCCGGCATGGAGTGCCCAATGCCCCTCCCCTCTGCACACGATGAGTACGGTAACGCTTACTACAGCACAATCAACATTAACAAGCACAACAACAACAAGTGTTCAAAATAAATCGATCACCACCAACCATCTTCCAATAATGTCAACGCAGCACGCACTCCCACCAACACAAACACAAGGAAGTACAACACCAACCACCCGCTCATATGTGCAGACTGGCATCGATCGGTATGTACAAATAAACAAACGAAAACTAAGCCCGCAAAACAAAAAAAGCGGCAACACTCCAAAAATTAACAAAACAAGTGATTTACCTGTGGACAAAGATCTGCTCACTGGAAATAGGTTCCAAATTCTTGGCAAACAGCTTGACGCAGAGTGCGATAAAAAGGCTCCAAATGCCGCAAAACCAAGGCCTCCATCAATCTACATAAGAGATAACAACTGCGCGACCCTAGTTACAAAGCTTATCCCACTAATAGGCAACAACAACTTTTATGAGACATCAGTCAGCAAAAGCAAAATACGCGAAACGAAGCTCCAAGTCAACACCGAGGAAAACTATCGCACTGTCGACAAATACTTAAAAACTGAAAACACAAACTATTACACCTACCAAATAAAAAGCTGCAAAGGACAACAAGTGGTAATCAAAATCATTGAATCAAGTGTGCCATCAGCGGAAGTCGGCACTGCTTTAGAAGAAAAGGGATTTAAGATCAAGTCCGTAATAAACCTTATGAACAGAGACAAAATACCCCAGCCACTATTCAAAGTTGAGCTAAGTATGGAAAATACAGCTCCCAACAAAAATGTTGTGCACCCAATTTACAACCTACCGTTCTTATTGCACCGCAGAATAACTGTAGAGGAGCCCCACAAACGTACAAATCCAGTACAATGTACCAATTGCCATGAATTCGGGCACACTAAAGCCTACTGCGCACTACGACCTGTTTGTGTAGCATGCGGAGAGCTGCACAACACTGCCACATGTCCTGCGAGCAAGGAGGACCCTTCTGTTAAAAAGTGCCGTAACTGTGGGGGCAACCACACTGCAAATTACAGAGGTTGCCCAGTCTACAAAGATCTGAAGAGCAGGATTAATACGCGCACTGAATTTGCACGTTCCAATGGAAACCTTAATCAGTTTACACCCTCGCAATCGACTCCTGGAGTTTTCTTTACCAAAGCTGCTAGATCGTCGTTTGTCCCATCGAGTACTACCCAAGGCGTTTCTTTTGCAAGTGCATTAAAACTAGGAATAGATAGACCCACATCCCCAGCCACAGTCTCACACGATACACGAACTGATCCGGCTCTGCCAACAATTAATAAACAAGCGGAACAACCATCAAACTATAGTAGCTTAGAAAGCATGTTTTTATCGTTGCAGCAAACACTGAAGGAATTCATTGGATTTATGCAAAACGCAATGCAAGAACAAATGAGGAATCAAGGCATTCTCGTTCAAATGCTCGCCTCGCAACAAACCAAATAATGGCTCTCCTAAGAGTTTCACTCTGGAATGCAAATGGCATTCCTCGCCACAAAGTGGAGTCATCAAAATTTCTCCAAGACAATGAAATCGACATAATGCTTCTTGCGGAAACTCATCTGACGGACAGATATAACTTTCAATTACCGGGGTATGCATTTTATGGCACAAATCACCCAGATGGTAAAGCCCATGGCGGAAATGGCATCCTAGTCAGAAACCGCATTAAGCATTACCCACTATCGGGATTTTCGGAAAACTACCTACAAGCCACATCAATATGTGTAGAATCTAAAAGAGTCAATATCACCTTGTCGGCGGTTTATTGTCCGCCACGCTTCGCAATATCAGAAAATCAATTTCTAGATTTCTTTAGTACATTAGGTCAGCGCTTTATAGCCGCTGGTGACTATAACTCGAAACATCCGCACTGGGGCTCTAGACTGACTAATCCAAAAGGAAAGCAACTGTATAGCGTACTTATGCGCGCATCAAACAAACTCGACTATGTATCTCCGGGTAGGCCTACATATTGGCCAGCAGATCCCAAGAAAATACCCGACCTTATAGACTTTGCCATAACAAGAAAAGTTCCACAAAATTTGGTAACTGCAGAAGCACTCGCAGATTTGTCGTCAGACCATTCTCCGATTATTTTTACCCTTCTGGAGTGTCCTCAGATCAGAGAGTATCCTCGGAGACTGACATCACATAAGACAAACTGGCTCAAATACAAAAAATATATAAGCAGTCACATTGAACTGAGCCCAACCATAAACAGCGAAGAAGACATTGAAAATTCAGTCCAAGCCCTGAGCTCAATCATTACTGCTGCAGCTCATCACTCGAGCCCACTAACAACATCAACAACAACAACACCTAAGCAAGATCGTAGATTAACGAACAGCTTTATAGACCGGCTGGTCACTGAAAAGCGGCGTGTAAGAAGAGAATAGCAGAGCAATCGGTCGCCTGCTGCAAGGACTCGCCTGAGACATGCAGAACGCGTACTTCACATGGCACTCGAAGCTGAGGAGCAGCTAGCCCATAGCCGTTACATCGAAAAACTATCGCCTAGCAAGCATAAAGCCACCTGCAAAGGTAGATACGCCTTTGAGGGATCAGAGAGGAAAATGGGCCCGCAGCGACGAAGAAAAGGCAAATGTCTTTGCCCTTCACTTAAGAAATGTTTTCCAGCCGAATCCACCAACCAATGCATATGCACTGCCACTGATTCCCACTGCCGCACAGACTTACCCAATCAAAGTTCATTCGCTTGAAATAAAAAAAGTTATAACAGAACTCAATCCCAAACAAGAAAGAAAGTCGGTCAAGCCCGACTATAACATACTCTGTACCCTTACACTCGCATTTGCTCAGGAGTCAATCGGCCAGTTAACACCCCGCGCACAACGCGATGCGCTCTCTTAGTTTCTCTCTCTCTCTCTTTCTCTCTCGCACTAAGATTGCCTGTGTTGAACGGTTAGGGTATGTTGCTGTGGTTGTTGGTGGGGGGGTGGGTGGCGTTAACTGGCCGTTTTTTGCCCATAACTTGAGTATCGTTCATCCGATCTTTATCATTCCTTCAGCAAATCGATAAATAATTTTGTTTACAAGGTATCTCTAGAAGGAACGAACGATCTATCTCCAAAACTGTAGGAGATATGAAGTTTTTTCCAAATTGAGATGGCGGGAGGGGGCGTGGCAAAAATTGAAAATAAACTTGATCTGCCTGCAAGTATAAGAAATATATGTCCCATACATGTCAAACCTCTATCTCTTACCATCTCTGAGATCTCTTCGTTCATACGGACGGACGGACGGACAGACGGACGGACGGACGGACGGACAGACGGACATGGCTATATCGACTCGGCTGTTAATGCTGATCAAGAATATATATACTTTATAGGGTCGGAGATGATTCCTTCTCCCTGTTACATACTTTTGCACAAACTTAATATACTCTATGTACCTTCGGTACAGAGTATAAAAAGCACCAGGACATGATCTTATTACGCCTAAAATGATTATGGAACTTCCAAGTCCTGCCATTACATACATCTCGAGAATCTTCAATGCCGTACTGCGATGTGGATACTTTCCAATTCAGTGGAAGAAATCAAGGATAAAACACAAGCGTCATCATATAGACCCATTAGCCTGCTACCTTGCTTATCAAAAGTATTTGCGAAGATCTTACTTCGCAAAATTGATACCCATGCACAAAATATAATTCCTTCACATCAATTTGGGTTCCGAGCAAAACACGGGACCATTGAGCAAGTCAACCGTTTAACTTCAGATATTCGGACTGCGTATGAGCACCACGAATACTGCTCTGCCATTTTCCTAGATGTTGCCCAAACGTTTGACCGCGTTTTGTTGGACGGGTTTATATACAAAATTAGGACACTGCTTCCTCCAAATACACACAAACTCTTAGAATGTTATGTCAGCCACAGAGTTTTTTCTGTTCGTCAAAATGAGTACATAACGGAAGAGTTCATCATTGGAGCCGGAGTGCCACAGGGTAGCGTTCTCGGTCCTTTTCTGTATGTATTGTACACTGCCGACATCCCAACAGACCCCCGACTAACAATATCCACTTTTGCTGATGATACGGCAATTCTAAGCAGATCACGATGTCCAATTATCGCATCCAGACTCTTGGCAAGCCACCTATCTCAAGTGGAGGAGTGGCTGGCCAACTGGCGCATAAAAATTACCGAGCATAAGTGTAAACACGTGACGTTCACACTCAACAGAAGCACCTGTCCCCAGATATCCCTAAACGCGACTATGATACCACAATCAAACGATGTTGTTTACCTTGGTGTCCAACTCGACAGAAGGCTCACTTGGCGCAAACACATAGAGTCGAAAAAGCTTCAAATAAGGCTAAAGGCCAATAGCCTTCACTGGCTAATTAACTCCCGTTCCCCTCTAAAACTGGAATATAAAGTCTTACTGTACAAAAGCATCATAAAGCCTGTCTGGGCTTATGGCTCACAGCTATGGGAAAATGCCTGTCCGAGCAGTGTGGATATCCTTCAAAGATCACAATCAAGAATTCTTAGAACACTCACTGGAGCGCCATGGTACATTCGCAACGAGTGTGTCCACCACGACCTGAGGATACCATTGGTCGAAACTGAAATACAGCAACTAAAGCGCAAATATTCTGAAAAACTTCTAGCCCACCCTAATGAACTTGCACAATCTCTCACCCTGCAAGCAACGCATTCTCGCCTCCGAAGAAAAGATCTACCAACCCAGTGACTGAATTAAAGGGCCGTAGAACATAAACCAGCTCCAATAGGAGATGGTTGTACAATAGTTTCTAGATTAAGATTTGAAAAATTATTGTTAGTCTCATTAAGAGAAGATTCAATAAATACTAAAAAAGCTAAAAAAAAATTTTTTTGCAAGTACGGAGATAAGAATTTGAATGTCATCCTTAACAGTCAATGTTACGCTTAACAGCACATTTGTGGAGACTATGTAAATTGGCCGTGGGCCTTATTGTGCTTAGAGCAGCTGACGCAGCATTGAGAATGCACCATGTTAAGTCATTCAGCTTCTACAGGCATCGAGCAGATGGAGTGCTCTTAGTCAAAGTGATTAAAAAAAAAAATAATATAAAGAGAAAGGAAAGCTAACTTCGTCTGTGCCGAAGTATTAATATACTTGAAAAAGCTCGCTCCAAAGGTAAGCGATTTCGACCAAACTTCGCAGATCAGCTTGAAAACATTTAATTTTTATAATGACCGAGTTTAAGAACGCTAACATTGAAAAACAAACAAGTTTTTCTCACAAAAACCCATTTTTCGAACTATCGTCTCTATGGCAGCTACAAGAAGTAGTCATCCGATCCTGGCGGTTCCGACATATTAGCAGCGTGCAGCCAAAGAAGACTCTGGGCAAAATTTCAGCTCGATAGCTTAAAAACTGAGGGACTAGTTTGCGTAAAAACAGACAGACGGACAGACTGACAGACGGACAGACAGACAAACGGACAAAGCTCAATCGACTCAGCTCGTCATGCTTATCAAGAATATATATACTTTATGTGGTCGGAGATGATTCCTTCTAAAGCCTCATTTACACGACCTGATCACTCAGCTGAGTTTTCGTCTGATTTGTGTCATCTGCCGAGTGGACCAAGGATGAGGACCAAGGATGAGGTTACGCGGCTGATTGACATGTACGAGGGTGATCCTGCTCTGTGCGACTCCTCCAATCCCACATACAAGAGCAGATCCTACAGGATTGACACAATGGAAAACTTTCCTGCACAATTTAAGGGCAAATCACTGGTTGACATAAAAGCGAAAATTAGCAATTTGCGCGGCCAATTCACAAATGAATTGGCCAAATTAACGAAAGCTAACAGCAAAAGCGGAATGGGCACGGATGAGCGGGAGAGCCCATATTGGTTCCACCGTTGTCGCTTTTGGGCGTCTTCGCTCTATTACGTCTCGAGCATCGGACTCTACCTATTCAGTATGTTGTACAGCCGTGTATTTGCAATCTGAAATTAATTGACTTTATTGCAGGAGGCCAATGAACGTGACAGGGAGTCGCTTTCAGAGGATTCATTTTTGGAGCAGCCGGATCCAAAACGGGCCAACAAGGAGGAAAATATCGCAAGCGACAAACGGACAGAGGTGTTGGAGAAGGCTATATTGGCTTTGAACACTCCTGTCAACCAGTATTCACAAAGCGTCAACTCTTTTGGTGAATTTATTAAGTCGCAAGCTGCCACGGTCCCAGAGGACCACCAGGAAGACTTCTTCCAAAAAATGATTGTGTACATGTAAACTATTAAAAACGAGAGCTTAAGCTAAAGTAGGCGCTAACCGACTTCGAAATACCCGTTACTCATGGAAAGAAACGTTTAATAGCCTTCCTGTGTGTCTGAGGCAGGACAGCCGAAAAGAATGCAACATTTTTTAACTCGGCTATTTATCATCCGATCTTGATGAAAATTGGAGGGCTTGTTGCGAATATTAATGTAAGTTTTAAATTTGAGATCGATATCTCAAAAATTATGGAAGTTATTCAACATTTTTTATTATGGGGGCGGGGGTGGGCGTGGCAAAAATTTGAAATAAACTTGATCTGCGTGCAGACAATAGGAGTCTACATTTCAAAATTGCTTGCTCTAGCTCTTCTAGTCTCTGAGATCTAGGTGTTTATACAGACAGACGGACGGACGGACAGACGGACATGGCTATATCGACTCGGCTGTTGATACTGATCAAGAATATATATACTTTATATGGTCGGAAATGATTCCTTCTGCCTGTTACATACATTTGCACGACTTTAGTATACCCTTTTACTCTACGAGTAACGGGTATAATAATTACACATGTTAGTATAAGTTAAAGAATTAATTGCAACAAATTGGTAAACAAACACCTTCAAACAAAAAACCATAGCCGAAATTCGGGCTGCGAATTTATAATAGTGTAATTCCTATGTCTTTATTCGGATGGATGTTTGTTTGAAGTGTGAACAGCAAAACAAGTCCGCTGATGAGAGAATTTGGTTATTCTCGAAACAGCGATCGTTGTACGGACATACCCAATTGCTATTCCAAAATGTTGTTAATTAATATCTGTTGGTTTGTGTTGGTTATAAAAAGGCTTATAATCAACCAAAAAAGACCTTGAGCTAGCCAGTTGTAACATTGACTAAAATCAAAAACAGGTCACCAAACCCCACATACATACGTTAAAGATATTTTATTAAGTATGGATACATAAATAAAATAAGTTAATTAAAAATTAAACTTCTTTATCGCCTCCTGTATCCAGATCCTCGTATTGCAGTCCACACAACACAAGCTGGGCCACATCTCGGCCTTCTACACGGAGTCGAAGCCAGAAACGGCTCCACATTGCTCGCTTTGTATACTTTCGTTTGGTTATTTGTACATTCTTTCGTGCTGCATTTCACTTGCTAGGACAGCAACTGTAATTTTCAATGCTTCTTTATTCATTTCGCGATTAATTCTTCTTGTCTTCTTTTATGAAAACAAAGCAACGTCACAATGTTCATATGATCCAGATGATTCCGATGAACCAATGGTTCTGTAACTGACTCATCTGAGCTCATTAGGCATGTGTAAAAGCAAAACCGAGTTGCTCAGATGAGTTTTGGTCTGACGAAAACTCAGCTGAGTGATCAGGCCGTGTAAATGATGAATATAATACACTTCTCATGTGTATAAAAACCATGGCAGAAAAGTAAAAACGAAAGAGAAATGGAAATGTTTTCACTTGAAGGAAAATTTCTTAAATTTTGGCGTTGAAAGAGCGTTCGAGTGAATAGCTAGTTTTCGCCCCCTGGGCGGCCATCGGTACACTGGGCTTGCGCAGGGGGAAAAGACGCAGGATTGACATTTACTGTCAATAACGTATAGTATATATAATAATATGGATAACCACGCAGTGGAGGCACCGAGCAAATAAAATGGGCATTGTAGTATGTGAATTTAGACTAGTTGGTAGGCTAGTAAATTTCTGACGGATAATGAGAAAAATAAATTTTTAAAATTATAAAAGGAAATTTCTTGAGTTTTTATGATGACATCTGGGTAGACATCCATCATGGGTGTGCTTTCGAGGGCTTTGTGTTGTGCTGGTGTTCATTTGATGTCGCCTTGAAGGTGGACGGCATTCTGACCCGGGTGAATCCGTGGCATCACTAAGATGGGCAGCATACAGGTGTTGTTGTAGCTGCTGCTGCATTTTGGGCAGGCCCAATTGGTGGCCATGGGATCTTTCCCATCCCAAGCATTCGTACTTAAATTTTGTGAACAAGACTTGGGGAGAAGTGGCCGAGCTTTTACAAAAAAAAACATCTTGCCATCAAATCAAAATACAGTTGATCGAGCAGTGTGACTAAACCAGTTAAACTACAAATATCACAAACTTACATTTTCGGCTTTATTTTTTCTTAAATCTGGTCACACTACTCTTACGTTCCACATTGACGAAACATATGAGGAAGTTAGCTAGATTACGAACGTCGGATGTCCGTATAGGGCAGGGATACCATTTACGCGACTTATAATCATAAGAAGCCAAAACAATTTCATATGCGTGCTCTCCTCTCTTTCTTTCCGAACGAAGTTTTGTTGTTGGCGCGTGCAGACCTGCAACAACAACATCATATGTGACCCCTTCCCCATGTCTCTGGCAAATTAAAAAGCATAACAATATTGCCTTTGCGTAGTCAGTGCTCGCAGGCGTGTGCTTGAGACAGCAATGACCGCACACACACTCACACACACAAGCAAAAATCGGTTTTCTCTTTCTATTTCTTGTGGTTGTTCTTGCTTGAGTTGTATCAGAGAGGACAAAATAACCAGAAATGAACTCGCTGTCTTAAATTTAGTCCGAAAAAAACCATGCGGCTGCATGCATGTACACGAACGTACAGAGCGTAGTCTTTGCCCATGCTTCTTTGTTTTTATATTTTGCTTGTGTTTCTCTCCTCTCGCGCATCTGCGTTGTTTTTCATTTTGTAATTTGCTTATGCGCTTGTGTAGCGACATCAGACCAACGTCTCGAAGTTGGCACACCGAGCTCGTCGCTGAACTTCGTTCAGTGGCTACACACATTCATGCCAAGCCAAAATGTGATTTTGCTTTTTGTCGTCCCCTGCTTCAGACAGAAAACGTGAAAGTCGTCAACACCGCAAATTTGCCATGCATTTGGCTGGTGCGCGCACTGTGACCAGCTTTGCGGCATTAGCGATTCAGCCGTCGACAGGACAAGTCCTCTGTGCGAATCTGCTGCGATTTAAAATAATAAATTTTATAAATTACATATATGAAGTGCGTGGTTCAAGGCTGTCTTGGAGGTGCCAAAAGTTTTCGAATTCCTGAAAACAGGGTGGGAGAATGGTGTGAAAATTGGCGAATTGACGTGGATAGCGTCAATGCCCAATCGCGAATCTGTGAGCGCCATTTCACAGATGTATGTCACTCTGCAGGCGGGCGTTGGCTCCGTACGGGATCGATCCCAACTATTAGTTTGCGTCATGCTGGACAGCCTGTACACCAGCCGTGTTTTGAATCATGGCAAAGAATGTGCTGTTCGGTTGGGTGTTAATGCTCATCCCCTCCATCTATTTTGCATGGCTTTTCCACTGATCCCCAGAAACGCGATCGGTGAAAGCTAAACTGCAATATCAAATCGTCCATGCAGAGCAACGTGCCATCGAAAACGATCGGTCGAAAAATGGGTCTTAGTGCGAAAAACTTTTTTGTTTTCAATGAAAACGTCCTTAAGCTCGGCCATTATTAATATTATATGCTATGCCTTGAACTCTTCCCAGAACTCCTTTTTCTCACCTCGAACTTCTTACTGAAAGGATTAAAATAACGTTTGGCATTGAACCCACCCCCGCAACCCATTTCCCACCATTTGTCGTAAATTTTCCACTCACGGGAAATCACATTCAAATTATTTTGCCTACTGTCCTTACCGTGTATTAATTCATACGGATGAGAAATAGTGATTTCCATACAGAGTTTTTCGGGCATTTTCACACCCTGGGGGCGGATTTTCCAACATCGGAAACTGAAATCACAAATTATTTGGCATTCTATCCTTACAAACCAAGTTTCAAGTCAATGGGATGGGATTCATTAATTAATTAATTTTTAAAACATTTCAATATTTTTCCCTATTTAAATTCTTATAAAATAATGTTTTTGTATAATTAATACTTTTATTTTTCCACACCTACCACCCTATTTTCCTATCTTGGGGAATTAATTTCGAAAATGGCAAAAAAAAAAATATGTTTCGCAAACTATGCTTTCGGATGATAAAAATTATTTCCGTACAAAATTTTCGGTCAATTTCCTTTGCGGGTGAATTTACCAAAATCGGAAAAGTTTCCCAAATATTATTTCATAGATAGATTACTTCTAGATAAATTGAAATAAATGCGAACTCGATAACAGGTGCCGTTCAACAAGCCACAGGTTGCCGTTCGCTTAGGCAATAAAATGAGAAGTCACTTTGGTGAAGATTGGCAAATATGCCGACAATGACAACAATACGAATTTCTATACCAACAGTCTGTTAACTTAACAGTGAGAGCGATTTCATCTCTGGTTATTTTGTCCTCTCTGGTTGTATTTTGTGCATTTGTAGTGATTTATTGGTATAGGGCTTTAGTCGTTACTTTTTAAAATTTGACCGTTAAGTTTGTTCAGCCCGTAAGTATGCAATAGATTTGTATGGTAATTTTCTTATCGGTAGGTGGCGCTGCATAAGCTATTTTTAAAAGGAGCCAGAGGGCGCCAGGTTCACCACGTAAGTATGCAATATATTTGCTTGATCCTATTCTTATCGCTAGGTGGCGTGCCACACTACTTTTAACATAAAGTAGAAAAGAAGTATTTTAACATCAAGAAGAAAAGAAGGATTTTAACATAAAGAAGAAAAGAAGGATTTTAACATAAAGAAGAAAATAAGTTCTTATACCCTTGTAGAGGGTATATTAAAACTGTCGAGATGTTTGTAACGCATAGAAGGAAGCATCTCCGACCACATAAAGCATATATATTCTTGATCAGCATGAGGTTATATAGCCAAGTCCGTCTGTTTCTATGCTATCTCCTCAGTTTTAAAGCTATCTTAACCAAACTTTGCACGAAGTCTTTTGGTACAAATACGCTGCACATCTGTCGGAACCGGCCAGATCGGATGACTATAGCAAATAGCTGCCATAGGAACCATCGGTCGAAAATGTTGTTTAAGTGAGAAAAACGTTTTTGTCTTCAACGCAAACGTCCCCAAGCCTCGTATGTATAAGTTTTCTTTGCTTTCACATAATTCCACCAAGTTTGATAGGTCAACTATATCGTATAGCTGCCATAGAAATTGGGTGTAGAAAATGTATATAGGAGGCCTTGTCAAAAATGTACATTTGGCCGAATGTACATATTTGTGTCAGTGGAATCAGGCTACTAATTTATATAAATCATACAAGCTATAAGGGTATAAAAAGGGTAAAAAAAAGAAGAAAAGAAGTTTTTTAGCATAAAGAAGAAAATAATGATTTTAACATAAAGAAGAAGCTTAAAAAAGAATTCGTTGTCGTTTAACAAAAAGAAGGAAGAGGCCAAAAAGAAGAAATTAAATTTTAAATAAATACAAAAAAACATTAAAAAAATTTTTGTTTTAGAGCGCTCAAGTGAAAATTTCGGAAAAAATGTATCCTTTCAAGCACCTGTAAGCCATATTAATATAGCTAGGTGCTGATATATGGTTAAATTAAATTTAACACTAATAATATAAAAGTGAAAGCAGAAATGGCTGAAAGGATTTTGATGAAAGTTGACACACACATAATCGAATTTTTATTTAAACATCAATAAAATACAGCATGAAAGCCAAAACCAAGCGACTGTGGCCAAACCAAGCTGTTCAGAACTCCGCTTTTTTTGTAGACTTCTTTCTTTAATCAATAGCTGACCACTGGGCTTTTCACTGGGAAACAAATTTTATGGGCTTATGAAATACTAGAAATACAGTGGCTATGACTTTTTGTGTGTGTGGGGCTGGAAGTGTGTGAGGCTGGAAGTGTTTGAATGTTTGTAGGTGTGACATTTCAATTTCTGTATAAATTTCGTATTGTAGCTTGTAACCAGCAATGCGCAGACAAAGGTATCGAGCGGATGCACTGCATCATATCCGTCGGCTTTGGGGCTGAAGGTCTTACTGATACCAATAAGTCTCATTGCTACATTGATATTATTAGAATAATAACGTGCTGCGACTAAAAAAGAATGCTACAGAAGATAAGATCGGTAGAAAACAGACTAATTCGGATCACCTACAAAAGAGTGAGAGAGAGAGAGAGATGGAAGAAGAAAAGAGAAAGAGAGAGAGTTTAGGTGTGCGAAGCCACAGGTGGAATCGTAGTCGCATGTTGCCAACCCTACCTTTGATCACCGGCCTCAGAATAAATCTGGGTGATCGCTTTGAAAATACCCTACGACGGCGAAAACGTTAGCTTGAGTTCAGACTCCATTTAGTTCAGATTCATTATAAACTTTAATTCAGGATAATAGTATTTGAAACAACAAAAGGATTCCACTTCGGAGTAAGATATATAGTTTAGAGAATACAAAATAGTAGACCAAATCCTAATAAGGAACATAATTTTAAATTTGGATTCACGTTTTAGATAAGATGTATATGGGCATTTCCACCAAAAGGTTCACCAAGACCAAAAAATTAAAAGTGCTTAAAAACACTCTGTTTTGTCAAATTTTCAAGGGGAAACAATTAAATTGAACTAACGTAAGCTAATCTTACATTTAATCATAACCCACTTCGAAATATTCGGTTTCACAGCTGCGTTCGCGCGAATTTTCTAATTTGGACATAAATATTGCACATTTTTTTTGATAGACATTTATGATAGACATTTTGATGACATAGACTGCACTTACTTTTGCTATCTAAAATCTTTCTGAGGGTACAAAGGGTTATAAAAGAATGCATAAGAAACCATGAGAAACTATGTGATTGCAATTAATCGCAAGTTTTTGCTTCGCTTTATACAGAAACCACTTAAATAAAATGATGGAAAAAAGTGTCGCGTTCGCAATCATTTTTTATTTTGAAATAAAAAAAATTAAGAAAATTTTTCGATCAAATAAATTCTAATATACAGATAAATTATTCAACAAAATTTTAAAACTAGTTGCACTAAATGGTTTTGGCAGATCTCGCTGAGTTTTGCTTTTATATTGATGGCCAAAAACACCACTTCTATTTTATGTCGCGTGCGAATCGCTTTTTGATTGGCTTTATCTTCTTCAGAGCACTAGGTGTGCTCTACTTTTTTCCCACTAAATAAAGTACTTCGAAACTGCTATAAGTTAAAGAAACAAAAGAAAAGAAAATTTTTTTAATTTGACTTCTATTCCACTTTAAATGCGTACGACTGTCGCGTTCGACATCATGGAAATACCCATATATAAATTAAGTAGGAATAAATTATAAAAAATAATTTTAAAAAATTTTTAAAGTAGTATTTCATTTCTTTCTTTTCAATTTTCTTTACTTTACTTTTAAGCTTGGTTCCATTTAATTTAATTTTAAATCAAGTTTTAGTTTATTTTTAAAATTTGGCTTACAACACTCAATCAAACTTCCAGCGACGAAAGATCTATCTCCCGGCGATGAATTCTGTAACTAAAAGATAAATTAAATATATGCATTTCTACCTGCTTGTATGTTTTCATTTCTGTTTTACAGACCCATGGTTCAAAACGGCGTTAAATGTATTCTCTTATTTTTCCATATTTTTTTATTCTAGGTTCAAGGGCAAAGAAAAATTCAATAAAAGAAAATCAAAAGGAAATGAAAACGTAAATTAAATTGTAATTACTTTCGCGCTAGAGCTGGATCAATTGGGATCCAATTCACTTGGACACGCCCGAGGCAAAAGATTTCTTTTTGAGGTTGTTTGCTCGTCTGAGGCTAAGATGTATGCTTAGATTAACATCTCAGCAGAATTTATGGACTACTAGTTGGTTAGGTCCGAACTGTAGGTTAGGGCCGAATAGTAGATTAGGGATGAATCCTGAAGGTAAGACAAATAAAGATGATTATGGTCGACTAAAGTTGTTTATGGATGCCCAAAGATGATTAGGCCACGCACAGGTGGTTAGTCAGCATCCAATTAGACTTCCTCTGGCTGGCTATACACACATTAAACGACGCCTGCGTTTGGGGGTTAAGTCCGGGTTGGCCGAGGCAGCGCTGCCTGTAGCCGAGCCTGCTGGATTTTCACTTGTAAGTACCAATCCGAAAATGAAACTACGCCGCTACAGTATCACTAAAATAACTCAATTCAACGCGAAATTGCAGTAAATGTTTTAATTCATTCATTCTTTGTCTATGCATTACATCAGCTAGCTTCTGATAATTAAAGATGGGATTCATAAGCATATTTTTTTCGCCAGATATAGAAGTGACACGCACATGTATCCGTTACACATGTTAATAGATTATTTGACACCCAGCAGAATGATGATAAATGTTCCCCGCACTCATCGACTTTTACAAGCTTTGAGTTTGCATGCAGTAGAAAATATTCACGAATACCTGCCAGAAATTGGATGTGCTCATCAAAGAGTAAATTCTTGAATTCTGCTTGGAAGTCATCAATCAGTTGAATAATTGGTTATGCTTTACTTTGAAATTTGGAAACAGCTCCACTTATTGTCATTGTGATGAACTTTAATTTTCAAGCGTCCAATAAGAAGTAAAAAGCATTTCGGTTAATCGAGAACGTGCATGTGATTGTGTGTTTGTTTTTTTTTTAATTCCTTTATTACTAAACCTATGTATTTACAACATAACATTTTGTTGGAAGTGGGGCTGCATCCCTGCGGTACGGCCGCTAAGCAAAGCTTTGCAGAAACCTCAGCTCCGCTACTCAATGCTGACTCTTCTTATGCGCTGCAGTCTGCGAAGTTCCACGATGATTTGGGCCGAGTAGTCGCTTAATAACTCCCAATTCCGGATGCTTTCCAACATTGTTGGGACCAGGTTCGGCACAGTTATACGGTTCGCGTTCTTCGTCGGAGTAGGAAAACGTACACCTTGGAAATATCGGAAGCCAGCTCTTTCAGAGGCACCAGTCCAGCGATAACGAGTGTGGCATCATCTGATACGGTTCGAAACGCGCAGAAGATTCGGATCGCGCCCAGGCCTCTAAGCCACGACTAAAGCTTTTGATGAGCAGGGCATCCTTCCAGACAAGCGCTGCGTAAAGCATTATCGACCTGGTAACACTCGTGAGAAGCATTCTTCGACCTTGTCGTGGGCCCCGAGTGTTGAGCACTATCCTCGATAGTGCTCTGTTTGCCTGTTTGTAGCTGCCCCTGTGTTGGCAGACTCCAAGTACTCACGAAAGCTCAGTCTCGTGTCTATCATCACTCCCAAATGCTTAAGTGCCCTCTTAGAGGACACAGTCGTGTTACCGACCGTGATGTAAGCTGTATCCGCTTTTTTTTGGCTACTAATCAGCACTGCTTCCGTCTTATGAGGTGCCAGCTCTAGCCCCATCGATAGGAGAGATTCCTCGATCTGTACTATTGCTTGGTTGCATAGCGACTCTGCCTATGCTAACTCCCGTCATTCATGGCACTCCATAAAAGTGGGCCTAGTACGGAGCCTTGCGGGACTCCTCCAGATACTTGGTACGACTCAGTGCAATCAATAGTGTCGAATTTTAACACCCTATTGCTGAGGTAGCTTCTGATAATATGGAGCAGATAAGCCGGAACCCTAAAGCTTGTCACCGTTCCAAGACACTTTGCTGTGTTGAAAGCATTTCGTATATCTAGTGCGACAACTCAACAATACTCCTTGCCTCCGCCCTTCCACTTCGTTCCTTCTATCGCCTTGGACGCTGTGTCCTCAACTATATTGATGGTATCGATGGTGGACCTCGTCTTCCGAAACCCGAAATGGCGATGAGAGAGGTCGCCGGCTGTAGCAACGGCCCGTTCCAGGCGTGTGGCAACTATCTTCTCTAGCAGCTTTCCGGCCGAGTCGATAAGACAGATTGGCCTATACGAACCTGCATCACCTGATGGTTTGCCTGACTTTGGCATATATAGAGCTGCGAATGCATGGCTGGAGGGTCGGCGCAAGTCGGAGGGCTCTGTTGGGTCCGGGCCTGGAGCCTTGCTTACTTTGATGTTTCGTGCAGCAAGTAAGATCTCCTCTGCTGACACCTTTTCTATGGTCGTGCTAGGCGAAAGCTCCGTTACCGCTACCATTTCGTCACTTCTGAGTGGGGACAGCTCCTCGACTATGCGCTTACGAGTCTTGAGTAAAATGTATTGTGTAGAGTAAATAAGAACACTCTACACGGTACATTTTCCAGTGGGTTGCCGGATTTATTTGCCTACTCATTGGCTCACCCACAGTACATCGGATAGCCATATGATCACTTGCTGTGTACTCACAGCTTATTCTCCAGCTAGCAGTAGGAACAAGAATACTGCTGACGAATGTGAGCTCCACCATGGATCCAATTCCCGCTCTACTAAAAGTGTGCTGAGTGCCTTGGTTCAGCAAACCAATTTCAAGGTTCGTGAAAGAATCTAACAAGATCCTGCCTCTCGCATTAGTGAGCGAGCTGCCCAGTCCTCCGCTCACGAGTTGAAGTCTTCAGCGATGATCATTGGGCTTCGTCCGATGGCGTCGGCCACTAATGCGTTGTAACGAATTACGTACGGGCTGTCTTTTCGGCTTTGGAGGCAACTGGCACGCTTTAAAATCCGGCTAAGTCTCGTCGGCTTGGGTGGATATGTAGCTGCCTTCCAAGCATTGCCCTAATCATATTACTCTCCTATATTAGTGAGCGTGCATGCGACATTAAAAGACTTTATTCCAACCGGAAGAGAACAAATAAATCAAACACAAACATACACTCTTACACCTTCGCTTTTACAGCCACGGTTGTTGTTGTGGTTGCTTTGGCTCTCCCTTCCTTGACCGTTCGCTCCTAATAATACTAGTAAATTCTGTGAACGATCCCATGCTCATCCTATTCACAGGGGCAGCGCCAGCATGAGTTCAACAAAAAGGATTTAATTACGATACATAAGAGATTATCGTTATCGTTGATCGAAGCGGTTGTGAAAAATCCAAGATCCTCATAATATATTTATTTATCATTGCCAAAGGCAACAAAAACAAAACAATATTTAATAAAACTATACCTGCCATCGGCGGACCTGTTCTACTTGTGTTCAGCTTGTGTGCGTGCTCGGCAAACAATTAACTAATTTAAACCATTTGCGGCAGCTAGTACAAACACAAAATTTACCGCGTACCACTGAAGTTACTCAACCATACACATATTCAACACAATCAAAGCTCATCTTACCATCACACACAAAACTCTCCACTCAATACACTACACTACACAAATTTTAAAAGCACAATGGGTCAGCCAACCAAGCGCATACGCCAAAACACCAATCCTGACCTCAAAGCTGGTCGATATCTATTTCGCCGTCTACGACCTCATCCGCCGCGCTGCGCCAAATGCTGGAGGAGCGTTTTGTTTATCAGGCCGAGTTCATCACGGCCAACTTGCGAGAGGCGGAGGAGCGAATGCTCAATGTTCTGCTGCATGGATGGAATGGCAGATGAGATTCGACATCTTATGGAGAAGGTGAGCCGCCTGGATAGTAAAGTTGGTGAGCTGCGAACAGTACGGGAGCGGGTTGGGGTGCTGGAAAATAGGTTGGCTGCGCAGCTGACAACAACAAACGCATGTGATCTGCGCATGCATGGTGTGCCCTATGTTGATGGTGAAAACGTTAGAGCACAATTTAATCAATTGTGCTTTGTGTACAACTCACTCCGCCAATACGCACTAAAGACATTTTCCGAGCAAGAAGAACGCAAAACTCTCAAGTGGATCCAGTAATAATAATAAAGCTGGAAAATATTCGCGAAAAAATATTACTACTACGGGCCATTGGAGCTTACCGGCGCGAATGTAAAAGACCACTGAGCTTGGAATTACTGGGACTTGAATCTGATTCTCCAGTATACGTAAACGAGCGGCTTTCAAAAGAGAACTATAGAAAAAGAAATCTCTCACTGCGGTGTTTACTCGTAGAGGGCTCGTGCATGTAAAATGGAGCGGGCAAGAGAACGCAGTTTGCATTGAGAGAATGAAAGAGCTTTCGTTGCGCTAGGAAGAACTGCCGCCCCTTCCCTCTTCCCCAGTAAGCGCTGATAACAATGATAATTTTCGTGAGCATTCTTAATTCTATTGTTTTCTATTTCTATTTAAATGATAAGAAAAAAATTATTGAAGCTTGTTATCTGTTTATATTTTTCTTGTCTGATGTTAGGTTTAATTTATTTCTTTTGCATATGAGGGAGTTTCTCATATGTTTTTATATTATATTTATTAATGCAGGATGACATGTACTGTTCCACAGCAGGCAGTTTGGTTAAGATTTTGAGTAAGCGAAAAAAAGGACTGAAAGTGGCTCATATCAATGCACAGAGTCTTGCGAAGAAAATGGATGAACTTAGATATGTTTTTGTTAATTCTGATGTTGATGTTATCTGTGTGACCGAGACGTGGTTTTTGTCTGACTATTCTGACTCGTCCGTTGAATGTGAGGGTTATAATGTTAATCGGGCAGATCGTATTGGACATGCTGGAGGAGTTGCGATCTATGTCAACAAGCGACTGAACTGTAGACTAATAGAAAGACATCCAATTAACAGCACAATTGAATACATATTTTTAAAAATATCTAATAAAAACTTTGGATCTAAAGCACTGCTAGGATGTTTTTATAGGCCGAATCGCAACATTGACTGCGCATACCTAATTGAAATTGTCTCGCAACTTTCCACTCAATATGTAGATGTGATACTAGCTGGCGATCTAAACAATAATCTTTTGTGTGAAAATCATCTTGTAGACAGTTTTACATCTTTAGGTCTGGACGCAGCCAACAAAACAATGCCCACACACTTTTCAATTACGTGCAATACTCTATTAGATATCTTCTTTGGTAATGATGCACCAAAATCCTACTATATGACCAGGTTTCCGTGCCAGCTTTCTCCAGACATGACTTAAAATTCTTGACCTACAACATAATTCTAGACCATAGTAGCCATAAGATAGAGTATAGAGACTTTAATAACATTAACTACTCAGACCTTGAGACTGATATCCTACTCTGTGACTGGTCACTGATTTATCAATCGCCGGCAGCAGATGTTCAGCTTGAGATTATGCACAGCTATTTGACCCGTCTGTTTGATAAATTTATTAAGCTCAAGACTGAAATAATATAGCCTTCTGTACAGCCATGGTCCACAAATGAAATAAAAAGACTCATTATCCAACGAAATTTTTTGTATTACAGGTGGAAGCGATATAAAACAAATGACTTACTAACGGAATACATACTACGTTTATACGCACGTCTTATTTGCAAATAAAAATTTTGTGACTGGCAAATTATTGCGTATAAACGCTGAGTTAATTCGTTATTTGCAAATAGCTAAGTCAAGAAAACAATTACTGATTAGTAGACTATTTGCAAATAGTGTGCAAGGCGTTGCCACTCTATTCAGAGATTTTGCTGTTTTCAACTATATGGTAGCACTGCTATATTGTAATTGTCATTCATATCGACTGCAGGCGACGCAACGCTTGTTTGCAATTGAACCAAGACGGATACCAAGGTACTTCTTGGACTAATGAAAGAAAATAAGGCCATGAAACTGCTTGATGGCAATCCGGCAGCACTAAAAAATAGATTTATTTCCGTATGGTATTTAGCGTATAGACAGTTAGTTAGTCATTTACAAATTATTTCTATTTGCAAATAGCTGGCGTATAAACGTAGTAACAAAAGGCTAAAAGGTGGGGTAAGACCTGCAATATATCATGCCAAACCTGAGTATTATAATATAAAGATTTCGGTAGCCATATCGTCTGGAAAAACTTGGAAAGAGCTTAAAAAGTGTGGAGTCTTTTCTAAAAAGTCTGAGCCAAGTATAAATATTGATGTAAATAGCCTAAATGATCAATTCGTTCAAACTCGAGCACCTGATACACCATGCAATTCGTACCTGAGTGCTCTATCTATCTGTGATAATAGCTTTAGTTTTGTAAATGTTAGTCCTTGTGATGTTCTAAAAAGTATTCTTAGGGTGAAGTCTAATGCAGCCGGTTTTGACAATTGTTGAGGAGATTCGTGGACAGTTAGATGACAGTAAAGTTACATTTTAAACACTTCTCGATCACAATAAAGCTTTGTACCAAGCTGAGCAATATTTATAATTTCTCGGAAACTGCGATTAAACTGCTAAAATCATATCTAGCAAATCGATCGCCAGCAGTTTTCTCTGGCTCATCTATTTCCCAATTCAAGCTTCTAACACGTGGCGTTCCCCAAGGATCTGTGTTCGGATCTCTCTTGTTTACTGTCTATATAAATGACTTGCCAAATGTACTGTCTAAATGTATGCTGACGATGTACAGATATATGTTAGTCGCCCGTTGGTGGAAATTAATGAGTGTATTGTTGATTGCAATGATGAGCTAAACAAAATAGATAAGTGGGCCAAGCAAAATGGACTGAGCTTAAATCCTACCAAATCGAAAAGCATTGTGGTTTACAAGAAGACCCTTAGTACTGCTCAGCTGAGCCAACTTCAGATAAATGGAACTAAAATTGAATATGTTGATCATACTACTAATCTGGGCATAATTTTCAATAAAACGCTATCGTGGGGTAACCATATATCTAAGGCAACGGGACAAACCTTTGGGCTACTAAGGCAACTTTCTATATGTCAAACGATTTTACCTGTTCACATCAGATCACTCATAGCAAAAACGTATTTTATTCCTTCTCTATTCTATGGTATAGAAATTTTTGGCCACTGCAGTGTTGCTGATATGAGAAAACTCAATGTTGCCTTTAACTCGATTGGTCGATTCATATTCAACCGAAGAAGCTCTGATTCAATAACGCAATTGCCGAATACGATATTTGATCTACGCCTTACGTAAAATACTCACTTCGAAAGAGCTGGACTATCTTTTTAACAAACTTAAATTCGCTACCTCAGCCAGAACATACAACCTAATCTGTCCACGGACAAAGCTGTCTTGCTCTGAACGACAATTTTTTAAGCCTGCAATCAAAACATAGAATAATTTACCTAATGACATAAAAACTATACGAAACAAGGCTCAAATTTATTGTAAATTAAAAGAATTTTTAAAAAACTAAATAGCTTCTCAGGAAAAAAAAATAATAATAATAAATCAATAAATCAAATCTATGTATTAGTTATAATTTATGCATGTAGTATGTAAGAGAATATTGTTAGTTATAAATAATAATAATTTTTTTTTTGTAATTTATCGTTGTGACTAAAAATAAGTATCATCTTGTAGCACTGGGCTAGAGCCGAATAAATAAATTAAATACATTATAAATTTTATTGACTATTAAGACTGACAAAAATAATGTGTGAGTACACATGTAACGAGAGCGTAAGTTAAAGTCGGTTTAACCGACTTCGATATACCCGTTACTCATGGAAACAAATGTTTAATAGCCTTCCTGTATGCCTGAGGTGGGTCAGCCGAAAAGTATGCAACATTTTTTTAACTCGGCTGTTTAGTATCCGCCAGATATTAATAGACATTTGTCAATTACTAAATCCATTATAAATGACTCCAAATTCATCACGATAAACAGATCAGACAACAAAACTTTTGAAAACGTATCACCTTTCCTAATAAAAACGAGAGCGTAAGTTAAAGTCGGCTCTAACCGACTTCGATATACCCGTTACTCATGGAAACAAATGTTTAATAGCCTTCCTGTATGCCTGAAATGGGTCAGCCGAAAAGTATGCAACATTTTTTAACTCGGCTATTTATCATCCGATCTTGATGAAAATTTCAGGGCTTATAGATGTTGCGAATATAAATGTACATTTTAAATTTGAGATCGATATCTCAAAAATTGTGGGAGATATTCAACATTTTTTATTGTGGGGGCGGGGGTGGGCGTGGCAAAAATTTGAAATAAACTTGATCTGCGTGCAGACAATAGGAGTCTACATTTCAAAATTGGTTGCTCTAGCTCTTCTAGTCTCTGAGATCTAGGTGTTCATACAGACAGACGGACGGACGGACAGACGGACAGACGGACAGACGGTCAGACGGACAGACGGACAGACGGACATGGCTATATCGACTCGGCTGTTGATGCTGATCAAGAATATATATACTTTATATGGTCGGAAATGATTCCTTCTGCCTGTTACATACATTTGCACGACTTTAGTATACCCTTTTACTCTACGAGTAACGGGTATAACAAGAAAGAAAGTCGGTCAAGCCGACTATTACATACTCTGCAACCTTAATGTCTTAACCTCGAATTTGGTCACGAGTCAAACGGCCAGTTAACGCACAACGCAGTGTGCTCTCTAAGTCTCTCTCTCTCTCTCTCTCTCTCTCACTAAGATTGCTGCTGAACGCAATGCTTAGATTATGCTTAGGGTGGGTGGTGGGTGTTAACTGACCGTTTTTTGCTCATAACTTGAGTATCGTTCATCCGATCTTTATTATCGAATCGAGCAAATCGAAAAATAATTTTGAGTACTACATATCTCTAGAAAGTACGAACCATCTATCATCAAAACTGTAGGAGATATGACGTTTTTTCCAAATTGCGGGGGCGTGAGGGGGCGTGGCAAAAATTGAAAATAAACTTGATCTGCGTGCAGACAATAGGAGTCTACATTTCAAATTTGGTTTGCTCTAGCTCTTCTAGTCTCTGAGATCTAGGTGTTCATACAGACAGACGGACAGACAGACATGGCTATATCGAATCGGCTGTTGATGCTGATCAAGAATATATATACTTTATATGGTCGGAAATGATTCCTTCTGGCTGTTACATACATTTGCACGACTTTAGTATACCCTTTTACTCTACGAGTAACGGGTATAAAAATACCGCGGACTATTATATGTGTAAAAGACTATTATTAAATGCTAATCCACTAAAGGTTTCTTAGGGCCGTTTTCTCATGTTGGTGTTTTTGCAAATCTAGGTGGATTTGCTGCATTTGCTTTGCTCATGTTCAATGCTAACCATCTAGATGAATTTCGAAGCAATCTACTTCAACCTCATTGATTTCAAATCCATGTACATTCTTATGCAAATTAAGTATTTTTATGTATCCGCGCATATGGTCACACTGAAAAATATTTGAAAACAAAAAACAACTGCTGCTAAAAACAGTTAAGTCTGAATTGTTATTAAGTAAACCAAAAATGGAAAATATTGGATGTGCCTTTAATATACAAAAACACCTGCAGACATTGCTGAAATTACAGATGCACATTCTGATTCCCCTAGTTCATTGCTTAAGCTAAGTTTATACATCCAAATAATTTGGCTAAATTTTGATAAAAATAGCCATGATTAAAGATTAAAATCTTAAACTGTGGTTCCATACGCAAGTAATTTGATCAAATATGGCCGGAAAGTTCCACAATTTGGCCTATATAGCCCAATTTTCATGAAAATTTCGTCCAAATTATTTACCTGTGTGAGCATAGGATTTGACCTGCTGCTTAATCTCCCATCATAGTAACAAGTCGTTCCAAAAGAAAAACCTTCTCCTTCTCTGTAAAATTCTTGCTTTAATTTTTAAAATTGGCGCGCAACAAAAAAGACAAAATTTAGCCGAGTGGAGAGGTGCTGCCAACCTAGTATTTGACCATTCCAGCCCTCCCGGTGTGACCGTGGCGTAAATGCCCGAATTTATAATCAACCTACATGAGACAACCAATTGCACAAAAACAATCTAGATGCAAAATCTAGATGGATTTCGATTTGAGCAAAAACATGAACATGAGAAAACGGCCCTTAAACTCAAACAAGCAAAATTTAGGTTGACAAACAAAACTCAATTATCTGGTACGTGTATGTGTATGGGTGTCTGACAGAGATCTGCAAGGGTGTCACTTTTTGCCACCTTACTCACACCCAATAAAATTTGTGTCCCGGTGCCACTCACAGCCGGCTAAGCAAAGCAAAGACACACACTTATCAAAAATTTCGTGTGTGCTATGAGTGCCGACATTATTACGCTCTCGCTCATACAAGGTGCCGTTATTTTTTTGTGTTTGCACCCATTTATTTTTGAGCAACGCGTGCCGATCGCGCTTGCACTCAAAACGAATAACGGAATAATCACAAGTAACAAAAAAGGCAATGCGGAACACATAAGAATCACTCGAGTGTTTTTTCAACACCATGGTGCTTTTGGTTGAGTTAAAAATTAACTGATATGCAATGAAGCAAACAAAAAATAAATATGTGTTAACTAATAAATAATTAAAAATTAAGTAATATGCAATGAAGCAATGATATTCATTGCTTAATGCTTTATATTCATTAACATATTGTTAAATAAAATGTAAGATTAATAAGAAATAATTTGTTTCATTTTGCGACGCGTTTGGAGCAGCAGGTAGCAAACAAAACAACTCAAGCGAAGGCTTGTAAAAAAGAAACCGTAATACTCAACACACTCAATACTTTTTTTGGTTTATTTTTGGGTTTTTCTTTTCACCCATCCTTCTTGCGACGCTAACGCGCCGGCATACGTACACACGCTTGTTCAAAAAAACTACCTACTCTATATTGATGCTTGGTACGGCACACACTTATGCATTATTGCGAGGCTGGCACTCATACTCAGTTGTCCGGTAGCAAAAAACAGCAGGGTGTCAAAATCACCCTACATTTACCCGGTGCACCTTGAGTGCCGGTGGATTCTTGCAGTTCTCTGGTGTCTGTAACTCCGCTAGACATAAATATGTGCTGAATAAAGGCCTGTTCTGAGAAGCGCGGAAAATTTAGCTCGCTAAAGGCCTGTTCTGAGAAGCGCGGAAAATAAATTTTTATGACGCACTCCATATAAAAAAAACAGTGGCGGAAACTTTCCGCGGCGAAATTTTGTTTCTGTATTCTGAGACACGCTAAATAAATAGACAATTGGCCTATCGATAGTTGACGTATCGATAGCGGTGTGGGTCGTGAGTGGATTGAATGAACAACTGATGCCATGGCGGAAATATAAGCAGTTCATTTTTTTGACGTCAAAATCGACAATGCACGGGAAACATGAACCCAAAAGAAAAAGCACCGAGAGATTCAATCGCGAGGAAACTATTAGCTAAGGGCCACAAATCAGCCCAAGAAAGTTACGAAATCAGCACTGGAGTGCCATACCCCTAAGTTCGTCTCCTATGCCAACGGACGCAAGCGTCCGAACTCTGTGGATGCCAAACAAACAGGTGGTGACATCCAAACCCGGTCATCAAGTTTACCACCACCGCGGACCAGCTAAAAATAGAGTTGGATAGCGATGTGACTGCTGTGGGCAGCATTGCCACCTCCAGCGGTGTGGGCGTGGCTGTCAAACGTGAACGCTAGGAGGAGGATTTTGAACTTACGGCAAATAAAACAATTATTTTGTATGAAAACTAAAAATATATTTTCCAATCTTTAGCATTGCGTTTCACTTGAGAGCCAAAATGATGGCACAACCCAAATCCATGATTTGCAGATACTCCGAGCCGCCGTCCTGAAGACGATAGCAGCATTCCTACAAAGAAATGCTTATTCAACCAACTTTGAATCAAGCTTCAAAAGTGCTGCTACCCCCGATGTTGTCGCATATCTCGGCATTCGTCAGGGCCGCATGAAGCACTATGTACTCCACAAACTGCTTCAGCTGACCCACCCAATCTCTTGTACAAACTTCTCCAAAGGATTACAGTTGCCCGAACGGCAGACTTCCAAATAATTCTTCAAGTAGTAGTCCGGGATTATGCCCGACATCTCAAACAGATCAGCCTTGTTGACGACATGCTCGACCCCATTAAGACGAGCACAAGCCACACTTCCCTTTATTAATTAAGTGCGTTCGGAGCGTTATTAATTTTGTCGCAAAAAATGGGCCGAGAACAAAAAAAAAATTTGCAGCAATTTTTTAAACTTGATGCAAAAGAAAACAAGTCTAAATGCAACGTATGCGTAAAATTAGCAAAAAAAATGATCAAATTTAAAACCCCATTTGGCAGCAAAACATGCCGAAAAATTTAATGAATTGGACAGCATAGTTCATTCAATGGTTTATCAGATTCCATAATGTCAAATTCTTTTCTTATAGATTCAATGATGTTCGATGTCTCACTATTTTTCAATGGTTCGCTAACACGTAACGATTCTCTAACTGATAGCTCATTCAATGGTTCACTGTTGAATTCTGTTTTCTCTCCATTATATTCTTTATTTGAGGTTGCAATGTCAATGTCTGATTTAGCTGAAACAATAGATTTTTCCGATTCAATTCTAATGTTTGAGTTTTGATTTAAATTCAAAACTTCTTTAACAAAAACTAATGCCAATTCATAAGCATTTAAGAAGTCTCGACCAAGAAGTATCTCAGTTGATAAATAAATATCTGGAAACAAAATATTTTTTCTAATAAGGGCGCTGTCCATGGCTACGAAAACGGCCGCGAAATGAAAAACTCCATATAAAAAAAACTGCTAAGGAATTTTTGTGTGTGGCCGTTTTAAATTCGGTTTCTACCAATCGCGAGAAATTCTTACGTTTACCACTACGTCTTGTTCAAGTGCTGTTAAGTGCATTAAGTGCTGTTAACGCCTCTTTTTTACCGTGACGTGAACAAAATAGGTTTTTATTCTAATTTGTGCTGCGAAATTGAATGGCCAAATTGAAAATGAAAAATGAAAAAAAAGATTCCTGCAGAAAGCGTCGCCTAATGGCACTTTCTATGGCGGGCAAGCTGAATTTAATAAACGCCATGAAAGTGAGGAGCGAGGTGCGGGACTTGGCGGATAAGCCCGCCAGAGAACACCGGCGGACCGGAGCACGGTCTGCAACATCATGTGGCGTCTCCTGTCACCACAAACCACAAGCGAGGAGCTTAAAATCTATTTGGCCAGCATTCAAACACTTCACACTCCAGTCCCCTCAATCAGTTCGATTTGATTCGCCTCAACTATGTCTTCGATCACAGCTACCAGACCAAAAGGAAAATCATTGAACAGCCGCCGGTGCTCAATGATCGCGACAGTAAAACGGCCACAAACCAAATGCCCGCTCCCAGTTCAGTGGACAGCGAACTGCTGGCAAGCGGTAGTATAGCGGATAGTGCAGCCTAAAATGACCCCCTGAAGGTGACCGAGCAAAAGCGGATCGGGCAATGAGGATGTGCCCTAGATCAATGCCAATTTTATCAAGGTAACAAATGGGCGAACCAAACTTCAACTTTATAAATCAATCCCATTTCCTAACGTTTCCCTGACAGGGCCCCGACTACGTGGTCAAGTGCTATGTGACCACCCAGGGACCGCTGCCCAATACCATTTTCGAGTTCAGCGGAGCTATATTTGCCGCCAAGTCACACATGCTACAGCAGTACATCCAGAAGATCATCATGACCTGACCAATTTTACGGAGGCAAATCGTCAAAAATGCGCGAATTACTTTCCAATCAATATGAACGAAATCTTTGCCATGGCAGCCAAGTGCGAGGTGTTCATTAAGTGCCGCTGCTCGGGACTACATCGAACTGTCATCATGATAACAATTAATTTATTATTAATTTCATTTAATAATAAAAATATATTAAAATAGCACATTAAATATGTTATATTCATAATCCTGCAAGGTGTTGTTGTTTATAAGTTCGCGGGCATATTTAACAGCGCCAGAGCAGCGCACGGTTTCTTTGAAACGTTTATCGACAGAGTAAATTGTGTTATCGTGGTATTAACATAGGCTTAGCAGACTCTGTTAAGAATATGCGGAATATCAACCTTTTCACAAGAAATTTTTTGGCGACCCGTGGATACCGCCCTATACTGTGGAATTCAATTTCTACATTAAATTTTCCCAAAGCAAACAATTTCGATCCGTTGACACCACAATATCCTATTGGTTCTAATTTACGATTGTGAATGTCATAAGGCAATGCCAATCTTTGCATTAAACTTATCACGCTTCCTTTATCAAGTATGGCGGAAAGAAATTTTAAATTAGATATTTGTCCAGAATCAGTGCAAAAATGTACTCCTACCTTATTTATGATGGAAACGGTTAAATAATTACGCTCAATAGGTTCCAACATGGTATTGCCTGTTACACCAAACAGTTTCGGAATTCTCTCAGCAGGCTGCGGGCAATCTTTTATCATATGCTGAAGAGAACCGCATCGGACGAACCCTTCTCGCGTTTTAGTTGTGAGCATGATGAGGCATAATGTCCGCGACCAGAGCAGTTGTAACAACGCACTGCAGTTTTGTCTCCCTGTGAAGTCTCCTGCCCACTTGCATTTGTACGTGTACTTCCATGAGTAGCTGAAGATTGAGTTTTGTTGCGCTAGTCACCATATCTGCGTGACAATTCTTTAAGTTCATCCAACGTTTTCGCTGAGTACAAAATGGCGATACTGGGAGTATGATCACAGAACCCGCCTATGATAAATTATACTGTCTGCAGCTCGTCAATGTTGGCACGTGAAGCAATCTCCTGCATTTGAAGAATGTATCCCATTATTGTTGTTTTTCTGGGCACATATCGGGTGTCTTGCAATAGTATGATGACTTCGGCCATCGATTAGTCACGTCCAAAAGTTGTTGTTTGATGGACGCGCAAAAACATGTCAGCATCAGTTGCTGGTTTCATTAATAGACGAACACTACGAAACTTGAATGTGTCACTTTTATCAATTGCATTGCACACAGGCTCAAATCCATGTATCCATTTATATACATCGCCTGACACTGAAGCGTCGTATAGAGGAACTGTATGGACAATATTTCGTAATCCTCCGTCGGATATCGATTCGTTTTTCAATATGGGCGCCAGCGCTTGTTTTTTCTGGGCCACTCTAAGTGCTGCGTCCAAAAATTCTTCTTCTTCTTGCAAGGTTTTTAACTTTGATTTAACTTGATTTGATGAATCCCCAATCGCGTGGCCTGCTATGGCACCTTCCTCTTTCTCCTGGCGTGCATCTGAAGATTTCGGCATTACGGCAGAGGTCGCTGTCATCTTCTTCTTCTTCATTCTCGGGTGTTTTTGCCGAAGCATAATTGTACTCCGAAGCAATTTTGGTCAGTTGTCTTAAGGTTCCATTGGTCGGAAAGTCAATGTTATTGGCAATAAACCATTTTACTAAGTTTTGCTTCTCCATTATTTGGCTTTCGTTTTCAATTTTAGCGTCTATAAAATGTGTACACTTTTTTTCGGAAAATTTGGGAGTCAAGCAACACAATATGTGGCGTAACAGAACAATGAGCAAATTTGCGTTTTAGTAGGCACGAAAGTTAGCTTATCCCACTTCTGATGTTGTAAACTCGGGTTGATTAAGTTTTATTTGTACAACTTTTATTCTCTTCGCTTTTAACCATGGATGACGAATTCAGCAGTGTGACCAGAGCTCGATACCGATAAGCCTCGTGTGTAGACTTGATCAATAACAGGGTTCTCGGGAGTATCGATATATACCAGGGCTACCTAAGCAACTTTATACCAGGGCTACATGTACAACCTTATAGTATATATAAATATTTAAATTGAGCAGACGTTACTTAATCGAGAACCAAAAAAAACATACCACAGATGGAGTTCACCACCAAACAGTTTCGGAATTCTCTCAGCAGGCTGCGGGCAATCTTTTATCATATGCTGAAGAGAACCGCATCGGACGAACCCTTCCGCGTTTTAGTTGTGAGCATGATGAGGCATAATGTCCGCGACCAGAGCAGTTGTAACAACGCACTGCAGTTTTGTCTCCCTGTGAAGTCTCCTGCCCACTTGCATTTGTACGTGTACTTCCATGAGTAGCTGAAGATTGAGTTTTGTTGCGCTAGTCACCATATCTGCGTGACAATTCTTTAAGTTCATCCAACGTTTTCGCTGAGTACAAAATGGCGATACTGGGAGTATGATCACAGAACCCGCCTATGATAAATTATACTGTCTGCAGCTCGTCAATGTTGGCACGTGAAGCAATCTCCTGCATTTGAAGAATGTATCCCATTATTGTTGTTTTTCTGGGCACATATCGGGTGTCTTGCAATAGTATGATGACTTCGGCCATCGATTAGTCACGTCCAAAAGTTGTTGTTTGATGGACGCGCAAAAACATGTCAGCATCAGTTGCTGGTTTCATTAATAGACGAACACTACGAAACTTGAATGTGTCACTTTTATCAATTGCATTGCACACAGGCTCAAATCCATGTATCCATTTATATACATCGCCTGACACTGAAGCGTCGTATAGAGGAACTGTTGGACAATATTTCGTAATCCTCCGTCGGATATCGATTCGTTTTTCAATATGGGCGCCAGCGCTTGTTTTTCTGGGCCACTCTAAGTGCTGCGTCCAAAAATTCTTCTTCTTCTTGCAAGGTTTTTAACTTTGATTTAACTTGATTTGATGAATCCCCAATCGCGTGGCCTGCTATGGCACCTTCCTCTTTCTCCTGGCGTGCATCTGAAGATTTCGGCATTACGGCAGAGGTCGCTGTCATCTTCTTCTTCTTCATTCTCGGGTGTTTTTGCCGAAGCATAATTGTACTCCGAAGCAATTTTGGTCAGTTGTCTTAAGGTTCCATTGGTCGGAAAGTCAATGTTATTGGCAATAAACCATTTTACTAAGTTTTGCTTCTCCATTATTTGGCTTTCGTTTTCAATTTTAGCGTCTATAAAATGTGTACACTTTTTTTCGGAAAATTTGGGAGTCAAGCAACACAATATGTGGCGTAACAGAACAATGAGCAAATTTGCGTTTTAGTAGGCACGAAAGTTAGCTTATCCCACTTCTGATGTTGTAAACTCGGGTTGATTAAGTTTTATTTGTACAACTTTTATTCTCTTCGCTTTTAACCATGGATGACGAATTCAGCAGTGTGACCAGAGCTCGATACCGATAAGCCTCGTGTGTAGACTTGATCAATAACAGGGTTCTCGGGAGTATCGATATATACCAGGGCTACCTAAGCAACTTTATACCAGGGCTACATGTACAACCTTATAGTATATATAAATATTTAAATTGAGCAGACGTTACTTAATCGAGAACCAAAAAAAACATACCACAGATGGAGTTCTACCTATCTAATGGTGGAAATATTATTTGAATTAAAAGAGTTCCTTGCTGTGCAGTCTGACATTGACGTTGATTGGGATTGGATGGAGACTTATAATGAGTCGTGCAAGGATACGTACGAAGCGACCTTAAAGTTGCAAGAGAAGAAATTAGTCTACAGTGAATTCTTCATAATATGGAGCGAGAACAGCCAAAATTACATTAAAAGAAATTACTGGTACAGATTAAAACACGAGAATGTAAGTTAGTCGAATATGACTCTTTGCTAGCTGCAATTTACATTGATCCATGAGTAAATTATATTTTAACTGACCCACAAAAATGGTTGGCAAATTTTCAGCGCTTCATTTGGTTTTAAGCGAGAAACGTAGTTCTTTAAATGCAGAAACTTTAAGTTCCTTATTAGTTGTTAAGCTTAACCTAGAATAAATAATAAATATATGTATATTAGGGTGGGTGTAGGCAGCGAAAAAACCTCAATGGGATCATCGCGATTCTGATACAATGGGCCATAACAAGTATTTTTGCCCAAGAACCCATACCTCTAAAATCATTTTCAAGCCTGCCAAAATTGTGATGACAAAATAAAAAAAATTTTCCAATGTTTCAATTTCTAAGTACGATTAACGAATTTTTCAAAATGCTAAGCTGGTAATACTGATATCGACTTATTGTGCGCTAAATTGAACACAACGCCATCACACAATTACATGTGTGACAGCAAGCTTTTTGGTTTTCATACTGTGATCGTTTTTGTTTGAGCGTCATTTCACTGAAGTGTAAACAGCAAAGTTGGAATCTTTCAACAATTAAGCATTTCTATTTTTAAGAGACTTGATATAAATTCGTCGTACCCAGTAATTGTTACTATTAGTTTTGAATATTAGTTTTTAAGTGTTAATAATAAAGACAGTTATTTAACAGAGTCGTCCTATTTTGTAATACCAGGGTTACCACTGAAAGTAAGGTGTGAGGCAAGGATTGCCTCCTCCAAGCATGGCCGGAGAGTGTTGGTTAGTATTCAGTGTTGAATGTGTCCACTGACAGGTCTAAAAGACAGTGACAAGCATAGACGAAGAAGAGCACCTATAAGATGACAAATGACAAGTCGTTTTCCGGTTGTGCAAGAGTGATTTTGATTTGTTGAAAAAAAAGTGTTGTTGGATTACTATAAACTTTAATTCAATATCTGTATTCACAATTTAGTGAAAGTTGACTATGGATCCATTACCGTCTACATCGCAAGCCGCAACAACATCAACAACTGCCGAAAGTGACAGTAACTTGAGACATTTGTGCATATGTCACACTACACACGATGTTTTTAATTTTGGTATGCCTTCTGAATTGAATGGTCTCAATCTACAAACAAAACAGGACATTTGAAGATATTATTTTGATGTTTTCATATAAAACATTTACTCCCAATGTGACAGACCAATTGGTTGAAATTTGGAATAAACTTGATGCTGGAAAATAAACACAAAATTCAACAGTCATCATTCGTTGCGTTCGTACAATCCACAAAAGAATTATTTTATATTGGAAAATGCAAATGCGACTTAAAAGCAGCTCTATGCTCATGTGGATTGATTTCAGAACACTTAAAAGAGTTTATGAAGGATCAACATAATGAAAGAAAATCTACGATACCGGAATACGTGACAGAATATATACATATATATATAGCATATACTGTTAGATACTATGCTTCGAATTTTGCAATGATGTGTGACAGATTTGGTGTGTCTGATAGAGTGGCATCAGCATTGGCAACAGCACTTATGAAAGACATGGGCGTAAAAGATGATCAAGGCCATCTTGTCATTATGGATAAAACTAAAGTTCGTAGAGAAAAAGCCAAATGTAGACAAGAAGCGCTACGTAAGCGATTTGATGCTTCCAGCTTAGTTGTATTTTTATTCGACGGCAGAAAAAACGATTCACTTACGATGAAAAAAATCATTGAAAAACTTCATCCACGGATGGTGAAAGAGCCTTCTCTACTTTAACGAGCTTCCATATCGACATTTGTTTGACACTTTGAAATGATCATCCACCACTGGGCCACGATCAACAACCGGAAAGTTAAGCAAACAAATTGAAACTTGTGAAAATCTTCCGGTATGTAATTGTTATAACATAACTTATTTATTGCCATTTTAAATCATATTTCTCAGATATTATGTTTCAATACTAAATGCTAAAATTGTATTTAATTCTTCTAATTTTCTATTTTCAGGCGGTAAACGATTTTGAGATGATCGCACTGGAAAATATACCTGATTTAGGTGCTGTTGAATTAACTACCAACGCAAGGTACTTGTACAAAATGGCACTTGCAACTTCTTCTGGTGTGGTTTCGGCGGATTTGGCTAACACTAAACCAGGGCCAATTGCACATTTTCGCTGGCTTACCAAGGCCAGTAGATTATTACGGTTATATGTGACAACCAATCAGCCATCTAAAAATTTAAAAATTCTGGCTAACTATTTAACCAAAGTGTAGACGCCAATGTACTTTAATACTAAGTTTTATAACTATGTGGTTTATAAATTCATACGTTGGACTCAATATATGGATTTGAATATGAGACAAATTGTGAATAATGTTGTCAATGATAAAGCGTCCTAGGCTCACTCGGAAAATATTTATTAGCAATGTTGTTCGATATTGAAAAAAGAGCACACAATTTGGCTATAAAAAAATGTTACACTACCGTAACCATGATGAAGATCCGTTGGAACTGATAGTTTGTAAAAAACCTATCATAAACTTCAATTGCTCGGACTATACAAATATGATTGATATGAATGGATAAATCAAACATATTCGAACCACCATTTACTCTAAGCATTGCTTATGAAGTTCTAGAACAATATCTAGGAAACGATGATCCACCGAAGCCTGACCCGAAAATTCCGTTACACATACAAAAAACGGAAAGACACGTTCAATTGCTGGCTATCGTGTCTAAAATAGTTCTAGAACAGAATCGAGAACAAGTTATGTCTGTGACATTAGAAAGCCGTGAAAAATACCATAGACTTGACAGCAAGAAAGGCTTTCAAAAATAATTCATTTCAATTCTTTTTTTAAAAAAGTCGTCTTTCCATTCCTTGTATGTGTAACGGAATTTTCGGATCAGGCTTCGGTGGATCTTCTTCATCTACTTCATTCAATTAATTTTTTTCCTTTAAAATTTCATATGATTTTATTTGTTAAGTTGTATTTTGGTATTTTGTTAAGTTGTATGTGGTTTTTTGGTCAAAGATTCGTCGATTTGTGCAATTATTTCGTAAATTTTCCCCAAAAAGGTGAAAAAATCAACATAAATGCACGAATACTCCACCTGGCGGCAGTCAACAATATAAAATACATATATGTGAAATATGGATTTCCCGACCCAAAAAACCCCCAGTATACACATTTTCAATTATTTTTTATACTCTGTACCGAAGGTACATAGAGTATATTAAGTTTGTGCAAAAGTATGTAACAGGGAGAGAGAATCGTTTCCGACCCTATAAAGTATATATATTCTTGATCAGCATCAACAGCCGAGTCGATATAGCCATGTCCGTCCGTCCGTCTGTCCGTCTGTCTGTCTGTCCGTCCGTCCGTATGAACGAAGAGATCTCAGAGATGGTAAGAGATAGAGGTTTGACATGTATGGGACATATATTTCTTATACTTGCAGGTAGATCAAGTTTATTTTCAATTTTTGCCACGCCCCCTCCCGCCCCCGCAATTTGGAAAAAACGTCATATCTCCTACAGTTTTATATGATAGATGGTTCGTACTTTTTAGAGATATCTAGTACTCAAAATTATTTATCGATTTGCTGAAGGAATGATAAAGATCGGATGAACGATACTCAAGTTATGAGCAAAAAACGGTCAGTTAACACTCCCACCCACCCCACCCATAACCTAAGCATTGCGTTCAGCAGAAGCAATCTTAGTGAGAGAGAGAGAGAGAGAGAGAGAGAGAGAGAGCGCACTGCGTTGTGTGTTAACTGGCCGTTTGACTCGTGACCAAATGCGAGCTGCGACATTAAGGGTGCAGAGTATGTTATAGTCGGGCTTGACCGACTTTCTTTCTTGTTTATATTTTAAATGGACTAAATCAGCGGTGTCACAGAAATCTTTAGAGATTTCATCTTCGATTGGCTTGCAAATCGCTCGAAAAATTCGTCGGTGTCACAGAACTTCAAGAGATTTCATTTTCTTATTTAAAAATCTAGAAAGAACAGAAGCTGTTCCAATTGAAGTATCATCTCTAAAAACAGGGCTTCATCTCTCGCAAAAAAACTTCCCTGTTTTTAGTTATGGGGTAATTTGATGTTCAAGTGATATTTATGGATTGTGTTATGTGTTTTATGATCCATTTTAAAATTATAATTCTAATTTATATATATTTATAACATATTCTCCAAAAATAAAATGCGAAATTTAAAAATATGTAGTCTAACTTAATGTGTAGTATATCTTGCCAACCCTGTCAGCTGGCTGTCACATAGAGGGAGTCACAATCTGTAGATGGCGCCAACTGAGGTGGTTGCTTTCGACTAACATGAAAGACTTTGGTTGGTTTTGCGAATAATTATTAAATCGCAAATTTCAATGTTTAAACTAATCAAATTATTAATTCACTTGATGCAACATATCCAGAAAAATAATGTTGTTTACATTTCCAAAACTAATTTTATTTGTCAAAATTGTTTGGGTGGTGAATTTTTCTAAATCTCCTGACAAAACACGAGAGATTTGAAACCAACCGAAAGAGATTTCTGTGACACCGAGAATTGGTTTTGGGTTGGAAGAGATTTCTGTGACACCGCTGAATAGGTCGATTTTTGAGTATTATGGAAAATATCTTCATCGCAATTTTAGCAGGCTCGAAAATAATTGACCCACTCTACTATACATACCTTAGTTCGGTATGTACATATGTACCTGTTCAAGTACATACATATTCAGTGGCGGCTATTTTTGTACCCTTGTCGAGAGTATATTAAAATTGTCCAGATGTTGTAACGCATAGAAGGAAGCATCTCCGACCACATAAAGTATATATATTCTTGATCAGCACAACGAGCTGAGTTCATATAGCCATGTCCGTTTGTCCGTAAGTCCGTCAGTTTCTATGCTATCTCCTTCGTCAGTGCTAAAGTTATCTAAGCCAAACTTTGTACGATGCCTTTTGGTACAAAGACGCTGCACATTTGTCGGAACCGGCCGGATCGAATGACTATAACATATAGCTGCCATAGGAACTATCGGTCGAAATAGTAGTTTTAGTTAGAAAAAGTTTTTTGCCTTCAGTTTCCACACAGTTTTGGGAAGTTTGGTCAAAATTTGAAGAATATATCGTAGAGCTGCCATATAACCAGCTGGCAAGCAAATGACTTTAACCTCTTGCGTCATTTATTGATGAGTATGGGAAATAACTCAGCTAAGAATGTTCGACGAAAATCATTTAAAACCATTATTTAATAAATTATACAAGCTACAAGGATATATAAACTTCGGTCAAGCTGAAGTTAGTTTTCCTCTATTTTTATTACTTCAAGCTGTCGACATTCTGTACCATGATACAACTTATAAGGTATGGCCAGCTTTTAGCTCGCTCTCTGTTTCAGCTTGCAAGTCTTCAATGTGTTGCGAAATGTAATATGCACCAGCTTTCAGAAAAAGCTCTCAGCTTACAATGCCATGTAGCTGGCTATACCTTATTAGTTGTATCATGCTCTGTACACTATTTATGTTCCACTACGGACTGAGACTTTTCGTACTGCCATAAATAGGGTGCCCTCCACTGACTTACATATGTATGTATAATTAATAAAAATTTCTTTTTTCTTTTTTTAATAGCCCTAAGTATAGGAAGCTGTTAAGCCATATAGTGGCAGAGTACCTGGTGACGGCATACAAAAATATTCAATTTAAAAAAAACTGATTTATGGTGCGGCTAAGAAGTGTGAAGTAGTGGCCCAGGCCAATACTTCACAATAGATTTATATCTATATCTGTATGTATAAGTAGGATTATAAGCATTGTTCAAAGTGCAAGGAGCACAAAAATATATTTTTTGTTTTAACTAACGGTCGTTCTGGAATCGCGACTAGGTGGCTACCCGAATACTAGAAAAATGCCACCTCCGTCACGGAACACTAAATCCCGAAAACGCCAAGAAATGAGCTAAATAATCAAAAAGCCGCGAAAGGGGCAAAATAAGCCAGAGGAAGGTTTCGAAATCGTCACTCATGTCTCGGCGACTCGCTCTCTTGTCTGGCGGTGCTCAAAGCGATCGGACCTACGTGAGTGACGCGCGTAAAGGGCGATGCCTAGTTAAGAAATAACAGCATATCGGTGCAGCAGGTTAGGTGAATCAAAGATATTGTGACTAAAACGTGAAAGAAATTCTAAGTGAATAAAAAGTGAAGAATTAAATCGAGTGAGTGTTTCTGTAATAATATTAAGCGATAGCCTGTGTAATCTCTAATCCGTAGACGATAGTTGTCAAGCGATAGTTGCTAATCGATAGTGCGTTATCGATATGAACTAGAAATAAAAATACATTACTGTAAGCGCAAGAGAATGACACTCGTGCCAAATAAAAGAATTAATTAAATTTATAATAAGTAAGCATACTTATTACATGGAAGGGGAGAATCATCAGCATGATGAATTCAGCAGAGCGCGCGTTGCCCGAAATTGAATGGGCGGACTTGCCATCTGAGTGGCCGAAATGGAAAAGTGCATTCCTAATATACATGGTGGCGACTGGTAAAGATGCGGAAATTGAGTCGAAGAAAATAGCTACTTTCTTATGGCTTGCAGGGACACGGGCGATGGAAACCTACAACACAATGTTTCCCCACGACGGAACTGCCGATGGCATGGTGGGAGGTTGTGTAGTGACGTCAGACGATGCCAACAAATCGGCCATAACCTACAATCGCACATTTCTCATGGTACTGGACGCATTTGATAAGCACTGCATTCCACTCAGAAATACCACTATGAAGTCGTTTAAGTTCAACAACATAGTCCAAAGTGAAGGTCAACTGTTCGCAGACTTTGAAACCGAACTAAGAAAGCAAATTCACCACTGCCAGTACATATGTGAATGTGGGAAATCATATGAGGACCGCCTCCTTGGCGATCGCATTATCATTGGAGTCAACAACAGGATGTTGCAGCTCAAACTGTTGGAAAACAGGAACAAGTCACTTGTAGAGCTCATCAACGAATCCAGAGTTTTCGAGTCCGCATCGAGAAATAAATCGTTGCTTCATCGAGCCATTGACCAGAGGGCATGTGCACCTGACATAAAAGAGGAGTCTGGAACACATCAGAAGGATGGCAACAGAAAGTCTATAGCAACCGTGAAGTTGGACGGATCAGGTAAATTTACAAATGAAGGAAGTAAATCAGCCTACGTAAAAAATCTTACCCTCACTTTAGAATAAGCACGTGCGGATTCAACAAAAATAAGTGGAAAAAACCTATGAAGTTAGAAACCAGAACATATCGTTTAAAGTTGACACAGGAGCAGATGTCAATTGTATACCAATGAAGGTAGCGAATAGTTTAGACAAAAACATTTCAAATAAAAATCTTATTTACGACTACAATAATAATAAAGTGAGGAACTTTGGCACAGTTGAACTTGAGTGTCTAGACGAGAAGGATGGATCAAGAAAGAAAGCTTCGTTTTTAGTTGTAGATAATGAACGAGAACTGATCTTAGGGTTAAACACATCAATTGATTTTTGACTTGTCAAATGCCTAAATTTTAAAAAAATTTGTTGAAGACTTAAAATTTTTATTTACCTTGTACCTTATTTTATTTATTTATTCGGCTCTAGCCCAGTGCTACAAGATGATACTTATTTTTAACGCAGTAGTCACAACGATAAATTACAGAAATAAACAAAAAAAATTAAATTATTATTATTTATAACTAACAATATTCTCTTACATACTTCTTCTTCTTCTTTATTGGCCCGATGTTGCATCACAACCGCTTGACGGTCTTGGACTCTGCAATGAATGCCCTCCACTCGCTTCTGCATTGTGCGAGCTGGCACCAGTTGTTCACACCAAGGTTGGAAATGTCTTTCCGCACTTGATCATCCCATCTTAGTGGTGGGCGACCCCTCCTGCCTTGTCCTCCAAAGTCAGCCGCCTTCGCTTTGTACGTCTTTTTTACTGGAGCTTCTTCATCCATCCGGATTACATGTCCTAACCAGCGCAGCCGCTGTTGCTTTATGCGCTTGACTAGACTGATGTCCTTATAGAGCTCATACAGTTCGTGATTCATTCGAATGCGGTATCCATCGCCAACTTTTAAAGGTCCATATATCCTCCGAAGGATTTTTCGCTCGAAAACGCCAATCGCCTCCTCATCCGCTGCTGTCATTGTCCATGCTTCTGCGCCGTATTGCAGGACTGGGATGATGAGCGACTTGTATAGCGCAATTTTTGTTCTTCGAGAAAAGGCTCTGCTCTTGAACTCCCTACTGAGCCCGTAGTAGCATCGGTTTCCAAGAGTAATTCTTCTTCGGATCTCCAGGCTGATGTTGTTGTCGCCGGTAATCATCGTCCCGAGGTAGACAAAATCCTCTACAACCTCAAAGTTGTACTCCCCCATAGTAACAAATTGTCCAAGACGCGTAGACTTCTTGTCCGTGGATACTAGGTATTTTGTCTTGTCCTCGTTTACCGCTAAGCCCATCAGTTTAGACTGCTTCTCAATCTCTGAAAACGCCCTGCTTACCGCCCGTTCGTTTTTGCCGATAATGTCAATATCATCGGCGTATGCGAGTAGCATTAGATCTTTATAAAGAAAAGAGCCCGATCTGTTGGCATTTGGGCACTGGCGCAGTATATACTCCATCAGTAGATTAAAGAAGTCACACGATAGGGTGTCACCCTGCCTAAAACCTCTCTTGGTATCAAATGGTTCGGAGAGGTTCTTTCCTATTTTGACGGAGCTTCGAGTGCTTCTCAACGTCATCATGCAAAGTCGAACGTACTTTGCTGGTATACCAAAGGTAGACAGGGCTTCAAAGAACCTTGACCTTATCGGTGTGTCAAAGGCTGATTTATAATCAACAAAAAGATGGTTGGTTTTGATATTTCTCTCATAGGTCTTCTCCAGGGTTTGTCGTAATGTGAATATCTGGTCTGTGGTGGATTTACCAGGTCTGAAGCCACACTGATAAGGTCCGATCAGTGTGCTAATAAGCGGCTTTAGACGTTCACAAATAATGCACGACAGAATCTTATATGCGATGGGAAGGAGACTGATCCCGCGGTAGTTGGCGCAAACTGCAGGGTCTCCTTTTTTAAAAAGTGGGCAAATTACACTTAGACTCCAATCTTCGGGCATGCTCTCGTCGTACCATATTCTGCTGATGAGTTGGTGCATGCACCTTACCAACTCCTCGCCTCCAGCCTTAAACAGTTCAGCTGGCAGGTCATCTGCACCTGCTGATTTGTTGATCTTAAGCCTTTTTATGGCTACACAGACTTCGTGACGGTCCGGTGGGTCTATCTCTATGTTGTCGATTGGTGGCGTCGCTACTACTCCAGAGGCGGTATTGTGTTCGTTGTCGCCTCCCAGCAGGTTGGCGAAATAGCTTCTCCATTTGTCTAGCGCCACTTGCGGATCTGTGACCAGATTTCCATTTTCGTCCTTGCATTGTGTGACTCCGGGTTTGAAACCTTCGGTAAGTCGTCTAATCTTTCGATAGAATTTTCGAGTCTCACCCATGCCGAATAGCATCTCGACTTCCTCACGCATGCGCCTTTCTCGCTCATTCTTTTTCCTTCTGAAAAGGCGCTTCTCCTCTCTCCTTTTCTTCCGGTATTGCTCTTTAACAGCCCGCGTTGCTCCCGACTGCAGAGTTCTCCTGTAGGCAGCGTCTTTCTCTGCAGTAGCGTCGCGGCACTCCTCATCATACCAAGTCTGCTTTCGAGGGTGCTCGGCGTATCCGAGTATCTCCTTGGCAGCCGTACTCATGGAGTGTGATATGTGATTCCACTGTTCGCTTACACCAGAAGGGAATGGTGAGTTTTCCCTGAGCAGTTGGGTGAGTTTAGCTGTGTAGGCTTCAGAGGTCCGTTGTGATTGCAGCTTATCGACATTAAGCTTTCGACGTGTACTAGTACGTGAGGCATGTGCCACACTGAGCCGCGTGCGCACTTTGGCTGCAACAAGGTGGTGATCCGAGTCTATGTTGGCACCTCGAATCGCACGCACGTCTAGAACACTCGATGAGTGCCTTCCGTCGATCACAACATGATCAATCTGATTTCGCGTTAGTTGATCAGGGGACTTCCAGGTCGCCTTATGGATGTCGCGATGTTTAAATCTGGTACTACTTATGACCATGTTTCTCCCCGCGGCAAAATCTATTAGCCTCTCTCCGTTAGCGGAGGTTGTTTCATGAAGGCTAAATCGGCCGACTGTCGAGCCAAAAACTCCTTCTTTCCCAATTTTAGCGTTAAAGTCGCCAAGCACGATCTTTATGTCGTGATCGGGGCAGCGCTCATATAATTGTTCCAGGCGCTCATAGAATTCGTCTTTTATCGAAGCGTCCTTGTCTTCCGTTGGGGCGTGTGCACAGATAAGACTAATATTAAAATACTTAGCCTTAAGTCTGAGTGCGGCTAGTCGCATGTCCACTGGTGTGAAACTGATGACAGCGCGACGCAGTCTTGCACTGACTGCAAAGCCGCATCCAAACTCATGCTTGGAAGCATGTCCGCTGTAGTAGATCTCCCAGGGTGCATTGGTTGTTGATGTTCTTTTCACCATGCTCCCCTGTCCAATCCATCGCATTTCCTGAAGTGCGGTAACGTCCGATGAATATTTCTCAAGGACATTCACCAACTGGATATCAGCACCTTCTCTGTTGAGGGTGCGAACATTCCAGGTGCACATCCTCAAATCGTGGTCCTTAAAACGTTTGCGTGGGTCGTCGTCAGAGGGGGTCCGTATCCGAGGCATTGTTGTCGCAGTTTTCATTGGTGGAGTTTTTTTGACGGCGGTGGGTACCAAACCCGACGCACCAACCCTATATATTGTACCCTGTAGGGAGGGCTCGCCGCTCACGTTAGCCAGAAGCTTTGCGGATGCAAAGCGTTCTGTTTACAGTGGTCACCAACGAGGAGGTGTGAGTCGACTTGAGACGCAGTAAGCCAGGATCGCGCTGGGTTCGCCAAGTTGAACCGATCAGCCGCTTTACCTCACTACATACGCCCCCATTAGGTCCAGAAAAACTATGACTAGAAATTTCTGGACGACCACCCTTCTCTCTTACATCTCTTACATACTACATGCATAAATTATAACTAATACATAGATTTGATTTATTGATTTATTATTATTATTTTTTTTTTCTGAGAAGCTATTTAGTTTTTTGAAAATTCTTTTAATTTACTATAAATTTGTGCTTCGTTTCGTATAGTTTTTATGTCATTAGGTAAATTATTCCATGTTTTGATTGCAGGCTTAAAAAATTGTCGTTCAGGGCAAGACAGCTTTATCCGTGGACAGATTAGGTTGTATGTTCTGGCTGAGGTAGCGAATTTAAGTTTAAGTATACCATAGAATATAGAAGGAATTAAATACGTTTTTGCTATGAGTAATCTGATGTGAACAGGTAAAAACGTTTGACATATAGAAAGTTGCCTTAGTAGCCCAAAGGTTTGTCCCGTTGCCTTAGATATATGGTTACCCCAAGATAGCGTTTTATTGAATATTATGCCTTACATATGGACATTACATTTAGACAGTACATTTGGCAAGTCATTTATATAGACAGAAAATAAGAGAGGTCCTAACACAGATCCTTGGGGAACGCCACGTGTTAGAAGCTTGAATTGGGAAATAGATGAGCCAGAGACCACTGCTTGGGATCGATTTGCTAGATATGATTTTAGCAGTTTTATCGCAGTTTCCGAGAAATTATAAATATTGCTCAGCTTGGTACAAAGAATATCGTGATTGACAGTATCAAAAGCTTTACTGTGATCGAGAAGTGTTAAGAATGTAACTTTACTGTCATCCAACTGTCCACGAATCTCCTCAACAATATTTATTAAGGCTGTTGTACAGCTACGCTTTTTCCAGAATCCAGACTGTTGGTCGCACAATAGCATATTTGAAGTGAGATATGTCTTAACTTGTATTGCCATTAAATGCACGAAGACTTTTGATAGAAACGGAAGAATCGATATTTGTCTGAATTGCCCATTGGTTTTTGGAATTGGGAGGATCTTGGCTCGCATCCACATTTCAGGAAAAGATGAAGTCATAAGTATACTATTAAGGATGTGCGTTAGGTGATCTAATAAGAATGTAAGAAGTAGCTTAACAAACTTTGGACTAATATTGTCAAAACCGGCTGCATTGGACTTCACCCTAAGAATACTTTTAAGAATATCACAAGGACTAACATTTACAAAACTAAAGCTATTATCACAGATAGATAGAGCACTCAGGTACGAATTGCATGGTGCATTAGGTACTTGAGTTTGAACGAATTGATCATTTAGGCTATTTACATCAATATTTATACTTGGCGCAGAATTTTTAGAAAAGACTCCACACTTTTTAAGCTCTTTCCAAGTTTTTCCAGACGATATGGCTACCGTAAACTTTATATTATAATACTCACGCTTAGCATGATATATTGCAGTTCTTACCCTACCTCTTAGCCTTTTGTATTCCGTTAGTAAGTCATTTGTTTTATATCGCTTCCACCTGTTATACGAAAAATTTCGTTGGATAATGAGTCTTTTTATTTCATTTGTGAACCATAGCTGTACAGAAGTCTATATTATTTTAGTCTTGAGCTTAATAAATTTATCAAACAGACGGGTCTTTAAATTAAAGTATTAAAGTCTCTATTCTCTATCTTATGGATACTATGGTCTAGAATTATGTTGTAGGTCAAGAAAATTAAGTCATGTCTGGAGAAAGCTGGGCCAGGTCATATAGTAGGATTTTTGGTCGCATCATTACCAAAGAAGATATCTAAAAGAGTATTGCACGTAGTTGAAAAGTGTGTGGGCATTGTTTTGTTAACTGCGTTCAGACCTAAAGATGTAAAACTGTCTACAAGATGATTTTCACACAAGAGATTACTGTTTAGATCGCCAGCTAGTATCAGATTTACATATTGAGTGGAAAGTTGCGAGACAATTTCAATTAGGTATGCGCAGTCAATGTTGCGATTACGCCTATGAATACATCCTATCAGTGCTTTAGATCTAAAGTTTTTATTAGATATGTCTAAAAATATGTATTTAATTGTTAATTGGAAGTCTTTCTATTAGTCTACAGTTCAGTCGCTTGTTGACATAGATCGCAACTCCTCCAGCATGTCCAATACGATCTGCCCGATAAACAATATATGCCGTGGAAGAGTACATGTCATCCTGTATTAATAAATATAATATAAAAACATATCCGAAACTCCCTCATATGCAAAAGAAATATACTAAACCTAACATTAGACAAGAAAAATATAAACAGATAACAAGCTTCAATCATAATTTTTTTCTTATCATTTAAATAGAAATAGAAAGCAAAAGAATTAAGTATGCTCACGAAAATTATCATTGTTATCAGAATCAGTCTTACATTACAAAAAGAGGATTCCTCAAAGTCTACTCGAGCCATTAGAGAAAGAACTAAAGAAAATGGTTAGGGATGGAATCATTTCACTAGTTACCTACCCCACTGACTGTGTAAACAACCTTCAAATTTTAGAAAAGTGTAGTGGTTAACTTCGACTATGCCTAGATCCAAAGCCGCTCAACAAAGCTATCAAACGAGAACATTTTCTTATCCCCACAATCGATGATTTCACCAGTCAAATGAATAATAAAAAGATATTTACTGTTTTAGATTTGTCTAGCGGGTTCTGGCAAATGGAACTAGATGAATAGAGTTCAGATCTTACAACGTTTATGACTCCATTTGGCCGTTTTAAATTTAATCGAGTTCCATTTGGCATAAACAATGCGCCCGAAATGTTTCGGCGAAACATGATACAAATCTTTGGCGACATACCTGGCGTTATAGTATATTTTGATGATCTGGGGATTATGGGAGAGACTGAGGAGGACCCCGATGAAATTTTGTTATTAGTGCTTAAACGAGCACAAGAAAACGGAGTTAGATTCAACCCGAAGAAAGTTCAATACAAAAACTCGCAAATAGAGTTCATGGGACATATTTTATCTGAGGGAGTTATAAAATCGCAAAACAAGCATCGGGAGGCTGTTTTAAACATTAAATCACACGAAAATAAACATGATGTGCTGCGAATTCTCGGACTGTTTAAGTATCTTGCCAAATTCATTCCAAATCTGTCAAAAAAGACGGCACATATGAGAAACGTTACTAGTGTTGCGTCGCTAACTCTTATAGTAACCCCGCGCCTGAATGTTGAATCCCTTGACCCGTGTTACTACGCCCCTGTCTATTTTCGAAGATCAACCGTTATGTACGCTTTGTAGTTTTGTAGTCTTGCTTGCATGCATACGCAACGGTCAGCTTTTAAGCCTAGCAATGTTATTAAACGCTACATTAAGTCGTCTCTGAGAAGCAGCGTCACAGTTTCCGAATATTTCAATTCCATAACAAAGAGTGGGTGTCAAGTACGTCTTTGCAATAAGGAGTCTGAGATTAGTCGGCAAATAAGATTTAGTCAACGAAAGCTGTCTTAGTATTCCGTAGGTTTTTCCAGCGGCTTTAGTCACTTGTTCATTCCAGCTAAGAGTGTCATTAAAAGTTATACCTAGATTAACGGCTTGAGCAACATATTCTAAAGGGGTGCCAGCAATATTTAGTCGAGGTAGATTTGTAGTACTTAGTGACTTTTTATAAATTACTATGCATTTACATTTTGCTGGATTTAGCGATAATCCGTTACGGTTAGCCCATTCATTAACATTCCACAAATCATTGTTACATATATCGACGCACTCATTTATTCTATTTAACGGACGGCTTACATACATCTGCACATCATCTGCATACATGTGGACATTACAATTAGACAACATATCTGGCAGGTCATTTACATATAATGAGAACAGAAGGGGACCAAGGACTGACCCCTGGGGGACACCACGCTTAAGGTACAAAGTGGATGATATATCAGACTCCGAAACCACTGCCTGTCGTCTATCACAAAGGTACGATTTAATAAGTTTTAAAGCAGTATTTGCGAATTTATAGAATCTGTCTAGCTTCGTTATTAAGATTTCGTGGTTAACGGTGTCAAATGCCTTGCTAAAGTCGAGTAGTGTTAAAAGTGTAACATTTCCGTTGTCTATTTGCCTTCTTATATCCTCTGTTATGTTTATTATTGCCGTGGTGCAACTTCTGTTTTCCTATATCCTGACTGTTTATTAGTTAACATTAAGTTGTCCGTTAAAAATTTACATATTTGATTTGCTATTAACTGTTCTACTACTTTTGACAAAAATGGTAAAATTGAGATTGGTCGAAATTGATTGTTTCCTTTTGGTATAGGAATTATTTTTGCGAGTTTCCATATTTCTGGGAAAGTTGATGTTGTAAGGTAGAGAATGTGGGGTAGAATTTGTGGGAGGATAGTTTTAAAAAATTTTGTATTCATGTCGTTCAATCCTATTGCACTAGACTTAATTTTAAGAACAGATTCAAGGACATCACACTGACTCACACACATAAAATTAAAACTACTATCACAGTTACTATTCGGCATATTTTCAAGATACGTATTATAGGTAGCTTCAGGTACTTCAGATTGCACAAAATTAAAATTGAGATCATTAACGTTGGCAGTTATTTTACATCGACTTTTTTGTTTACCAATACCAAACTTCCTGAGTTCACTCCAGGTTTGTCCAGTCAAAATAGCATCATTAAATTTCGCCGAATAATACGATTGCTTAGCTATCATTATAAGATTATTGACAGTTTTTCTTAAATATTTAAATCTTCGATGATGCTCTTCAGTATTGTATCTCTTCCATTTTTTGTAAGCTGTATCCCGTTGTGAGATATGGCAGGCTAATGTCTGATCAAACCATGGTTTTTGAATCGGCTTAAGCAGTTTTCTACGCAAGGGTACACAGCTTTCAAATAGATTTCCAGTGAAAAGATGAAGTTGCTCTATTTGTGAATTAGCATCGGCAAGTCTATATATTGAGTCCCAGTCATACGATATAAATTGATCACTAAGCTGCCTATATATATTCTTATAAGTCACTGTACCAAATAATTTCTTCACTTTGATGTGGTTTAAAGTCATATGTCAGGAAAATTAGATCGTGCTTTGAAAATACTGGCACTGAAATCTGATCATACAACATAATCTTTTCTTTTTCATTCACAAAGAATACGTCCAGTAATGTGTCAGTAGTTTTTGAAAAATGGGTAGGTATTGTTGTGTTCACAAGATCTAAGCCTAATGCAGCCATTTCATCTGCTAAATTTCTTTCTGTCAGCATATTACAATTAAGGTCACCAGTTATTAGAACGTCCGTAAAATTTAAAGATAAATTAGAGATAACATCAATCATATCGGAGTAGTCTGTATTACGATTTGGTCGGTATAGGCAGCCAATTAGCATTGTCAATTCATTTTGTATTCCCTTTACCTGAATAAAGAAATATTCAATTGCACTGTTAGGGGGATGTTTGCATATTACTTTTGATTTTAGCTTTTTGTTTACATATATTGCAACACCCCCTGCATGGCCTACTCGATCCGATCGATATACGTCAAACCCATCACATAGAATCAACAAATCACTTAATTGGGAGACAAACCAAGTTTCTGACACGCAAACAACATCCACATTTGACGTTACAAACAAATATCTAAATTCATCTAATTTCCTTAATAAACTTTGGGCATTTATATGACAAACTTTAATACCTTCTCTTTGTTTTGCCAGAACTCTTATCAAGGTTTTACTGTTGGTTATGGTACTATTTATAAAGTTGTACATGATTTAAAATTATGAAGTATTAGTTGTGCACGCAATGTACATATAACAAATAGTTTTGTATTCCTACTGTTCACAGAATTGCATATACTTAGTTTAAACTTAAGAGAAACACCTAATCTAATCGAAAGCTTCCTGACGAAAAAGAGTATTATCTGAAGAGCGATCAAGATCATGAGAGGGATGCAGCGCAAGAAGCTCTTGCATGCTCTCCACACACTTTGCTTCGCCTCCCTCTATTTGCTTTACGTGCACTACGGCCCTACGTGTGAAAACAGCAAAGAGAACCTTACGCTTTTTCATAAGCATTGCCTCTTTAAATATTGCATACATTTCTTTGGTTAACTGCTCATTTATGTAAAAGGGAGTATGAGAGTCAATTCGTACTAATTGTAGTGTCAGTGGTTTCTTAGTTTCCCTACGGTATGCACCAGCTGCACGCAGCAGCGCCGCCTTATCACGCACGTGCTCCAATTTAACAATAATTGTTGGGTCAATAATTGTCACTGGGCTCCGTTGCCTAATTCTAAAAATGTCCCTAACCCTCGGCGGTGGTGTTAAGTGAAGGCCAAAGCACAGATTAGCGAACATGGTCTTCAGTTGCTCACCTTCCTCATATGGAACACCATGAATCCGCAGATCGCAGGAAACCTCAGCATTTGCCTGAGCCAAACAGCGTGCCTCCAGCTTGCCCATCTGGCCTCGCAATGCCTGCGTTTCCTGGACCTCAGCACCCAGCTTCTGGATCCAACTTTCCATCTGCTTGACTCTGCCAGCCACCTCCTCTAGCTGATGCACTCGCTGGGTAAGTAGCTGAACATCAGCTGTCATGACACCCAGCTTCTCCTGAATCGCCTGCAGAACCCGCTGCTCAGATTGGAGAACACCTTCAGTGATGGCTTTGGTGATGGCCTTAGTCAGTTCCTCGAACTTCAATTCGATGAGCTGAAGAATCATAGGAGGAAGAGCGTCGGAAGTGTTTTCTGGTTTGGCATCGGAGCACCGTCCAGCCGCCAGGTCAGTAGCCGTTTTTTCGCGCTGACGTTTTGGTGGTGGGGCCATAGTTGCAGTGGTTGTTGTTATTTATAGCAACTACAATCCCCAATTGGCTATAAGTTTGTGTGTGTTGGTGTAGAATTTGTGTTTGTGTATTTTGTGCTTGGTGCACTTGCCGCTCAGCAGTAGTTTGTTTTTCGTTTGCGTATTACAGAAAAGTGAGTGAGCCGTATTTCAAATTGGCGCAAACTTGGCACGTTTACACGCAATTTTAATAGAGGAGATATATAATTCAGTGATATTATATTTAAATAAAATATGTTTATTTTGCGGAGAATTTTTTGGGTCGCCTTTCGATGTCGATAACGATAAAGATTGCTAAAACGATTTAACTCTTCGGGATATCCATCAAAAATCAAGTGCGATAACAATCCGTTCATCTCTGAGTCCTTCCGTACTTTCGCAAATGAACATAACATCGTGCTTCAGTTCTCGAGCCCTACTTATCCGCAAAGCAACGAATTGGCAGAAAAAGGAGTAGCTATAGGAAAAAATATTCTAAAACGATCTAGAGAAATAAATGAATTTAAGAAATATCAATACAGAATATTGGAGTATAACGTTACACCAGTGGCGAGCATGGAATTGGCTCCGTGTGAGCTATTTCATAGACGGCTGTGCAAGACAAAACTTCCAGTTTCTAAGGATCTCCTGTATCGTAAAAGCCTAAATGAGAACCAAATTAAAGAACAAATCAAAAAGAAAAAAGCGAAGCAGAAATATTATTTTGATAAAAATGCAAAGTTATTAACTATGCTGAATGTTGGAGATTTGGTGATATTCAAAAAGATCTCAAATTAATGGCATTATGGTAAAATTGTAGGCATAGTCAATAATAGATCCTACATCATCAAAGATATCTTAAACAACCATTTTAGGAGAAACAGGAGACTTATAGCAAAAACCACAAATTCTCTCTTAAACCCAAGTGACTTGCCATAGGAAGAAAATATTAAGATCGGTAAATTTAATGACAATAGTCAAATGCAAGAAATTGAAATTGTTGTACCACCCACTAACAATAATATTGAATGTAGTAATCAGATCTCAGGAGAGATATTAGTGAGTAGTGAAGAAAGCTTATCCGATGAATATAAAACTCCTGATGATCATAATACTGCATCAGAGCCTGAAGGCTCTCTTGAAGTCTCTCAAAGAAATGAAATTCAGCCATATACTTTTGAAAAAACGACCCGATATGGTCGTGTAATAAAATTACCCGAAAGATATGGTTATAATTAAGTCTCTATAGAATAGGCTAAAGTTAGTTGAAAAATATTAAAATAAAATTAAAGTTAAATGAAAAAAAAAAAAAAAGCGTGTAATAATATTAAGCGATAGCCTGTGTAATCTCTAATCTGTAGACGATAGTTGTTACGCGATAGTTGCTAACCGATAGTGCGTTATCGATATGAACTAGAAATAAAAACGCATCACTGTAAGCGCAAAAGAATGACACACGTGCCAAATAAAAGAATTGATTTAATTTATAATAAGTAGGCATACTTATTACAGTTTTGTTAGTGTTCGGGCTCCATCAGACTCCTTCCGCCTTTCCCCGTTTCCTTAATAGTGGGCGTGGTTGCATCCCGCTCTCTAAGAGGTTTTCCCTTCCCTTTCCCCTACAACTTCCGAAGCGCATGGTATCATCCCGCCTTCGCAGACCGGCCTGCCAGGGGCCGTACTGGAAGCAGTCGGCGCGGTTGCATCCCGACAGCTACGAGGGTATTCCCCTCCCCTCTCTTTTAACCCGGTCTTTCTCTCTCGGTGGGCGTGGTTGCATCCCGCCTACTGTGTGAGGTACCTTTCCCCACCTCTCCCTCGTCTTGCGACAAACGCGGTCTCATCCCGTCGTAGTAAGCACGAAGGGTAAGCGGACCTTTTTCCCCGCCCTTCCGGTGGGATCCGTGATTCTATCCTGGCGCCCATAGCTTTGTAAGTTCCCCCCTAAGCGCCTGAAGGCCCGCTGGCATGCGGAATACCCTATTTCTGCTTTATTTCTAGCCAGTGACCCCATTGACATCGAACAGAGTCGATCTTCGACGAAGTCGTTCTTTCCCAGCGTCTCAGATCTTACAAATTTACTTGTGAGAGACCTTGGTAAGACTGAGAATTGCACCCCGGTCAAGGAGCTTCCTTACAAGTGGCGCCCGAGCAGGAAGGCTGAGGCAAAAGGGAAAACATTTTATGAAGTGGCCTTAAGACCCACGATGTTTTTGGGAACGGCGCTAGAGTAGGAGCGGAGTTTTGGAAGTGAAACAAATTCAATCAAATAAAAGTAGCAAAAAACATTTGATGCCATCTTTTTAAGAGTATTAAAGTATTACAAAAAAACATAAAAGTTACAAATATTTACAAGAATATTTATTTTTTAGAATTAAAAAAGAAAATTTTTACCTGTTTTTGCGAAATACAATTGTTTTTCGAAACATAGGAAGTTAAAACTTTGCCAATACGATTCTATGCTAAAATTCTTAACTTTAACCATTCTTTTTCACAATCGGAATTCAAAAATTTTTAGATTTCAGAGATAATTATTAAAAAAAACAACACAATCAATTTTGTATTTTATTCAACAATTTTCTTTATTCCCCATAGCTACTTTCTTCTTCAACAGCAGGAACATTTTGTAATAAATCTAAAGCTGATTTTGGCTTTTGATTTATTTTTTTTTCCTGACTCTTGAAATGCCTCGATACTAGGTAATGAACATTCTATTCAGAATATCGAGATTGCACTATTCCCGACTGCATTTTCTCGAAAAATGTTCTCGGTAAATATTGAAATCTTTGATTCGTGCTTCCTGAGCCTCCTCGGTTAATGGACCAATTGGGAGCAATGCATACTTAATTATTTCTGGGCCATGAATAAAAAATGTATGTAAAGTTGGCGACATATTATATCAAGGGTACAAATTAACGAATTGCTCAGCAGTCTCCAAGGCGTAATTTTTGAATTTGTCTCTATTAATATCATGGTTGCAGGAAACAACTATTAATATAGTGTGCATTTTTTCAAACAAATCGATGTCTATCTTTGCTATCTCTGCAGACAATTCTGCGTTTTGAAAAAATCGCCTAGCAGTGTTGCCATCATTACTACTTCCAAATTCAGGATTCGGGAGATCAATTAGTAAGCCTAGTTTTTTCTTGAATTCGTTCTGAATTAGATTTTTTGTCTTGGCAACAATTTCTTTGTCCTCCACCGATCTGGTTTGCCACCTTCTTAGATTTTTGAATTCCGAGATAAACCTAATAGTCTTCCGCTTGAGATCAATCAAAGTATCACCCTTAGATTTTGTAAGCTGCTTGATCCCTTCCTCCAGGTGCACGAACTTGTCTCCCATCAATGTACATCCAGAGCTGAGCATGATGAAAAAAGTTCTCGTCGACTATAGAAAATCGTTTTAGAATCTGTTCCTAAAATAAGTCAATTGATGTAACATTTATTGTGGCATTTTATACACACATAGGCATGCAAATTACCGACAAAATCACAGTGACATCACACTTGTAAATCAACATATAAACATATAAAACATATTAAAAAACACACATTTCACGTCACGAACACAAAATAATCACTACCTGCTTCATTTTCCATGGTTATTTATAGAAAAATATTTCCAAATTTAATCCACTTGAAAATATCAAGAAAGCAAACAAACAAAACAAATGTTAAAACAGCTGATGACTTTCAATTAGGGCTTCGTATAGTAAATGCGCGCGAATTTTCCAGGGCTGGCAATATTTAAATTTTGGAAATGACTGCACTTACTAAAATTAAATTTTCTCAGAAAAGGCAAAAAAGGGCACGATAATTTTTCTAGGACAAAGTTTAATATGGAAACTTTTTTTAAAAATAACTTTAAAGACGGATCTAGACCGCTTAATTACTTTATGTCCAACAATATCCAAAAAAATGTAATTTTTTGAACCTTTTTTAAAAAATTACAAAAAAATATCAAGTTTTTAAGTTTTTTTTTTTAAACTTATACTTTCAATTGCCACATATCCGCATAAATGTTTCATTTTCATATTAACTGGCCGTTTTGGCTCATAACTTGAGTATCGCTCATTCGATCTTTATCATTTTTCAGCAAATCGATAAATAATCTTGATTATAAAATATCTCTCAAAAATATAAACCTTTTATCTACAAAACTGTGGGAGATTTAACGTTTTTTCTAAATTACGAAGGCGGGAGGGGACGTGGCCAAAATTCATAATAAACTTGATCTGCCTGCAAGTATAAGAAATATATGCCCCATACATGTCAATCCACTATCTCCTACCATCTCTGAGATCTGTGCGTTCTTACAGACGGACGGACAGACAGACCGACGGACAGATGGACATGGCTGTTGAAGCTGATCAAGAATGTATATACTTTATAGGGTCGGAAATGAGTCCTTCTCCCTGTTACATACTTTTGCACAAACTTAATATTCTCTGTGTACCTTTGGTACAGATTATAAAAATCAATTTTGGCGTGACATTTGCTCTAGTCGCCCCAAGGTGCGACGGTGAGTACGAAGAGCGGATAAAGACTAAGAACCCCTGGGAGGGCGTACGGTGGAGGAACTTGCGACACTAGCGTCCGAGTTCGGTTTCGATACCGGGAGTCGCGTCGAGGATGCTAGGAAAAATTTCACTAGCCTAATAATCACGGGAAAATTTCCAGGAAACACCAACAGGCGTCATGGGAAGTGTTTCGTAAAGAATTTCTGGCCTTTTTCCTGCCGCCCCGTTACTTCGAAAGGTTAGATGACGAAAATCGTGCGTGCGTGCAACAGGAGGGCGAGACTTTCAAGGATTATTTAATCGAATTAAGGACGAAAATGCATCACGCGGGGTATAAGGAAGACGAGGAGTTGTATCGGGTATATGAAAACGCAGCCCCCGATTACCGGTTGTTTATTAGGCGCCATGAGTTCCAGACCCTCACGCAATTGGTCCAGATGGCTGACGAATACGAGAGCGTCAAGCATCAGAGCTTTGGCCTTGTCCGCCGCAAGGGTCCCGTCTCAAAGCCCCATGCCTATTCTCCATCCTAACCCTTTCTGGAATCCCCCTCAGCCGTCGCCCGAAACGCATCGACGCGGAACTCCGCTAGCCTTAGTAACGGTGTTTCTCGTCAAGCAGAGCAACCGGTCGATGTTCGACGAGCGTGTCGGAATTGTGGTCAGGAAGGTCATTTCATTAGCACCTGTACCAACCACCGGGTCTTGTTTTGCTGGGTTTGTGGTAAACGAGGGCTAACCCGGCGAGGTGTGGGATGTGAGCACTAGGATTTCGTTGGCGGATTGGTCTAGCATAGGTTAGGTTAGGTTAGGTTGCAATGGTTGAAATGGGTGAGAATCCCATTTCATCACTTAGGCCAATGAAGGCCCGTTGTGTTACCATATAACCCTTTCTACGCTGCGATCGTAGAGGGAGGGTCTTTCCCGTTAAACCATTTAGAAAATATCACAAATTTGAGTAGAGGCTAGATCTATTTCAGAGATGTCTGACAGATCGTTTAGAAAGGGACGACCCAAAACTGTGAGTCGCCTTCTGCTAAGAGCTGGGCAATTACAGAAGAGGTGTTATACACTCTCCTCGTCGTCCACTGAATTGCAGCTTCTACAGAAGTCATTGTGTCTGATGCCAAGCCTAGCGGCGTGTCTACCTATTAGGCAATGTCCAGTAAGGGCCCCTACTAGTAGGGAAATATGCAGTCTTTCTAGACGGAGTAACGCCCTAGATTTTTTAATACTAAGAGTAGGCCATGTAAGCCTAGATACTTCACATGTGTGTATTGTTTGCCATCGATTCATGGTTATTCGATTAGTAATTTCCTTTGTTTGTAGCTTAAAGGTCGCAAGAGGCACCCCTATGTTGCTCTTATCCGGTAAGAGCTGAGTGGTGGTGCCAAGTCTGGCGAGGTGGTCGGCCATCTCGTTGCCTTCAATGTTGCAGTGTCCAGGCACCCAAACGAGATTAATTTCGAAGTGCTGAGCCATCTCATTAAGAGATTTGCGGCACTCCGTAAGAGTTTTGGTATTGTTGATATAACCGTCAAGGGCTTTTAATGCAGCTTGACTATCTGAAAAAATGAATACTTTACTTCCTTGGATTGCGAGCGTTCCCAGATGGTTGGTAGCCTCCTGGATGGCTACAACCTCTGCTTGGAAAACACTACAATGGTCAGGAAGCCGAAATGAAGTTTCGATCCCGAGCTCTGGACTGAAGACTCCTCCTCCTACCTGTCCACCCAGTTTGGAGCCATCAGTGTAAAAATTTATGGCATTCGGTTTGCAGTGAGGTATTGAGTTCCAGTCCATTCGACTCGGTATGGTGACTTTATACATTGTGGTAAACGTTATTGTTGGGATCCAGTAGTCAAGCGTTGGCGGTACCGCCACTTGATGCAGAAGTATTGAGGAGTGGCCAGAGTTACTATCTTTCCAGGTACCGCTTTCTCTCAGCCTGAGAGCGGCGTTACTGGCGATTTCTCTACCCAGAAGATCTAGAGGCAAAAGGTGTAACATTATGTTAAGTGCATCTGTTGGGGTTGTACGCAATGTACCAGTCATGCATAATGCAGCACTACGTTGAACTTTGGTTATGGTTCTGAGGACGGAAGGTTTCCCCAGAGCCGGTCACCATACGATGATTCCGTATAGTAGTATTGGACGTACAACGGCTGTGTACAGCCAGTGGGGAAAATCCCCATTTACGACCAATCGCACGTTTGCACGAGAAAAGTGCAGTATTAGCTTTTTTGATACGTTCAGTTATGTTTTCGTTCCAATATAACTTTTTGTCCAACACTACACCAAGGTATCTTGCAGAATCGCTAAATTTTAGGTGTGTGTTGTTTAGTCGTGGGGGTGTTAAATTTGGTATCTTATACTTGCGGGTAAAGAGAACGAGTTCAGTTTTGGTTGGATTGACTCCAAGACCACTTTGTGTCGTCCAATTTGAAAGTATTGAGAGTGCATCCTCCATCAGGTTGCAGAGAGTGTGGGGAAATTTGCCTTTTGTGATTATGGCAACGTCATCCGCGTACGCTATCACCGTATGCCCTCGCAATTCCATGAGTCGCAACAATTCGTTGACTGTTACCACCCAAAAGAATGGCGAAAGAACACCTCCTTGAGGAGTGCCTCTACTTACATATCTTCGTGCGCAGGCATCTCCTAGTTGCGAGTTAACCACCCTGCTTGTAAGCATGAGTCGGATGAACTCCACCAGGGGTGCCTCCACATTTAGATTCGTCAAGGCAGAGGTGATAGCGTTGGGGAGAACATTGTTAAAGGCACCCTCGATGTCGAGGAATGCCGTAAGCGCATATTCTTTTGCCTCGAGTGACTTCTCAACTTTCGAGACAAGAGAGTGGAGTGCTATTTCTGTTGACCTTCCCTTGCTGTATGCGTGCTGCGCTGGGGACAGAGTGGATGGGTCTATTGTCTGCCTTAGATGGGCATCTAGTAGTCTCTCCAGTGTTTTGAGGAGAAAAGATGACAGGCTGATCGGCCTGAAGTCATTTGGTCTGACATGCGAGGCTTTTCCTGCCTTTGGTATGAAAACCACTTTTATATCTTTCCACAGTGTGGGTCTGAAGCCATGCAATTATTTGTGGTAGTGATTGTTGAAGCTGAGCGGGAAAGATTCTATCTGGCCCGGGTGATTTGTAGGGCTGAAAAGTGTTCACAGCCCACTTAATTCGATGTTCAGTTACTATATCACTTATGTGACTTAGCGTGTCACCTTTAGGTGCCTCGATGGGCTCCAAAGATGTTGAACGCCAGGAAAATGTGCTTCCAGAAGTAAATTGAGGGATTGAGAGCTTGAGGCAGCCCAAGTTCCATCAGGATATTGTAGGAGTCCCGGAGGGGTTGGTGAACTCGCTAAAATTTTTCGAAGTCTTGATGCTTCGGAGGTCGATTCAATACTGGTACAGAAATTTGACCACGAGCGTCGTTTGGCTTTCCGCATTGCACTTTTATAGTCTCGTAACTTGGCTTTATACATCTCCCAGGATGAATCCAGGTTAGTGTTCTTAGCTGAGTTGAATGTCTTTCTACACTCTTTCCTTAGTATCTCCAGGTCTTTAGACCACCAGGGGGGCTTATGGTGAATTTTGTATTTAATATGTGGGCATGATTTGTCAAGTGCCTTTGTGCATGTCGTTGTAAATATGTGGACTATTTCATCTAGTTGTTCCGCATTCACAGGTGTGAATTGCGGAGCTGCATCTAGATTTTTCACTATAAGTCTCTTATACTGTTTCCAGTTCGTTTTTTTTAAGTTTTGTGTTTGTTTAGGTTCGGGGCATGATTCTATTAGCTTTAGCTCAATATATCTATGATCTGAGAAGGAGTGGTCTGATAGAACTCTCCATGAAATAATATTTTCTATTAGAAACTCTGAAATGTGGGTGATATCTAGTACCTCCCTCCGAGTTCTAGTGACAAAAGTTGGGTCATTACCTTATTTCAGATAATAAGATTCGTACTTAAAAGATAATCGTAGAGTAACTCACCACGATCGTTAGTGTCTGTGCTGGACCATTCTGTATGGTGTGCATTAGCGTCTCCACCCAGTATTAGTCTGGTTCTGCTGCCTTGACTGTTGTGCACTAGGTCTTCAAATAGTCGGGATGGTACTGGCTCCGTTGTATCATGAGCCAAATAGAAGGAAGTCAACCTGTAGGTGGTGCTCCCCAATTCAAGGTTGACTGTTGTGATGTCTCCATCACTGAATTGGGGAAGTAAAAATGCGTTAAGAGTTTGTTTTACTAATATACATGTACGCGGCTTACCCTTACCCCGAATGTGGTACAAGTTGTATTTTGGCGTCCTCAAGCCCCAGATCCTGTCACCAGTGATCCAAGGCTCTTGGACTAAAACAATGTCTGCTTCACCTTTTGCTAGGCGAAGCAGAAGTGCAGCGGAAGCTGATTTACTGTGATGCAGATTTATTTGAAGGATCTGCATCATCAAAAAGTATTTCCTCTGCCGTTAGGGTAGCATCGCCTTCTGCATCATCATTTCTTTCATCGTGCAAAAGCTCATGCTCGGTGTAGAGTCTCCCTAGACTCTACACCATAGTCTGACCCTGACGATATGTAGCCTCCCGACTCCTCTAGGGAAGGTGGATCGTCAGTTTCCATATCGTCATCGCTTGGCTCTTCTGCCTCTACGCTCGCTGCTAGGTTAGCTAGCGCCGTCGTATCTGTCTTATAGACAGTCACTTTCACTTTTTTAAAAGCGTAATCCAAAAGTCCTTTGGTTTTAGCCAGGTGCTCCACTGTCTCATTGTTTATCTGGAAGATTACGTGGATATTCGCATTGCTGGACTCCTTCACTTTCATAACCTAACCTGCGGATTAAACATAGACATCATTTCGAGTATGTCCGATGGGTCGCTTGGCTTTTTGGGCAGCCAAACTCGCGCTCTAGGGCAAGAGGGGATGTCTTTGGCATCAACTGCCCTAAGTTGAGCACCTGGGTACAATTCCCCCACCTTTCCGATCGCGGCTTTGTACAGCTCCGCTGACCTTTCATCCTCGCACGGGATTAGCTTCACGTTTCCTTGAAACCATCCCGCGTTATTGCATATGGGCGGTGGGCCAGGGTTCGCTTTTAGCACCTCCATGGCAACACCTCGCACCTCGGCCTCTACCCATTTCCATTGGTGGAGAGGAATTTTACCATCATTCCTGCTGGCATCGATGACACCCAGGATCTTTTTTCCTTTTGCCACTTCAGCAAAGGATATTGAGAGCGGGGCGCCATGTGTTTTTGGTCTTTTGGGGGCCTCAGTTTGGGTTTCCTCCAAGGATCTATCCCGCTTAGCGCTGGTGGCTTTCTTCGCGGGATTGACATAATCTAGACGGAAGTCAGGAACGATGGTTTTTGCCCAACTCAGATCCTGCTGGATTTTTTCGAAGTCTTCCTTTAAGGCTTGACTCTCGCTGATTGGGGACACCGCGTTCCTTTTTAGGATTCTGATTTCCGTACGTCTGTCGCTTGCGGCAGCCTTTGATGGTTCTGGTCTGCTTAACTCTGCCGACCTACTACTCACGATAGGAGCCGTGCCTGCTCTCTTCACAGTTGATCTGACAGTCGCTAGTGGCTGACTGTTAGTCTTGGCACTGCTTAAGGGCAAGGCAAGTCCCTCGTTTGTAGTGTGGGCCTTACTGGACCCCCTTGCTCGGTTGGTCACAGTAGCAGGTTTGTTAATCGAGCTCAATTGTGATGTAGCTCTAGCTTTTTGGGAGTCCATAGTACTTCCAGGTTTTTTAAGAGGAGCTGCAGGCTCCCTAGAGGCCGTACCATTCATCTGGTGCAACAAATAATTGAAATTAATGTAAATATTAATTTAATTATTTTTTGCCCCAATCTACCGCAACTTGCCGGAAAAAGGCTAGAAGTGATAGCTAGATGGACAGCACTGACACCCCTACACAACACTGACACCAGACGTTTGTTGCTGTTGTTGTAAATTTACAAAATGTAAACAAATGTAATTTAACAATGAACAAGACACATTTGGCAATTTGTCGAAGCACAATATTCAAAACACCGCACTTCACTGCAAGATATCGAGGATATCAACCCAGCCCAGCCGGGATTTGTCCACACAGCAGTAGCTGCACTCAGCAACAGGTTGCCGGCAACCTCCGATACGCCAAAGTTGCAGTTTGGCCAGGAAAAATTGTACGTGTATAAATGTATATAACGTGAAACACGGATCGTTCACGCTTGGTAAAGAACACTCGCGAACTTATCCAGGGACTTGCCACACATGATACTGCTTTTAACGTTTGTTAAGATGATTTTATTTATTGTTTTTTAATATTTGGTACGGAGCGGCGCGAGAAACGCGTGTAGCTTGAGCCAGGGTTGTCGAGCTTCTCCTGGTCTACATCTATGGTCTAGCATAGATGTGGCTAAATTGTGGCGTACTATCGTAAAGCTGGCAGGAAGCGAGGTGGTCGTGCCGTTACTGATCATGCCAACCATGCTAGATCAGATTATACTAGGCACGGATTTCCTGGGTGCCATAGGGACGCAGATTATATGCGAAAGTGCACGCTTAGAGCTGCGAGCTGTCTCTACACTGCCCGAAGATCCGATGTTATATCCTGCAGTCCTCTAGTCTAACGAGTTAAGGGATGCGCCTTTGCTGGGCACGACGCAGCCAATAGAAAACGATGCTCGACATGCGATGGCGGTGACTTCGATCTCTGACGCGTTATCCGGTCCAGCGGTCAAAACCCATATTTCCCTCATCGAGGCAGTCAAGAATGCCTGTACAGTCAGTGAGGATGACGACAACGAGGAGACCCGAGATCGAGGAGTTCATCGAGGCCGAGCTCACTGCGTTCGACGAACTTTCGGGTGTTTCTAACATCGCCGAACACTGGATCGTGATGACGGATAATAAACCGCTTAAACAGCGATATTATCCCAAGAACCCCGAAATGCAGCGCATCATCAATGCCCAAGAAGACGAGCTCCTCAAGGTAGGCGCAATCGAACCATCTAAGAGCCCCCACAGTGCATCGGTCATAATAGTTAAGAAGAAAACTGAAGAGTTGAATGCCCCTTCCGTTCCGGATGCTTACCCTGTTCCATGAATAAACCACATTTTGGAAAAATTGCAAAACGCACGTTTTATTTCTACTCTAGCCATAAAACACGGTTATTGGCAGATTCCTTTGGCACCCGATAGCCGGGAATGTACTGCCTTTACAGTACCCGGAGAGGGCTCTTCCAATGGCGAGTGATGTCTTTCGGTTTGCATTCGGCTAGCCCTACCTTCCAAAGGGCATTGGATAGCGTTATAGCCTTCGCATATCTTGACGATATAATCGTCGTCGGAGAAATCAAAGAGCAACACTTAGCCAATCTGAAAGAAGTTTTCAGACGATTGAAGGAGGCCAATCTAAAGGTCAACAGAAAAAAGTGTTAGTTCTTCAAAATAAAGTTGGTCTATCTGGGACACGTGGTGAGTCAGGACGGATCCGGGCAAGGCTCCAACTAATATAAAAGAACTTCGTCAATGCCTTGGGATGGCCTCTCTGCTTAAGAAAGGGAAAAGGAGGGCTTGGGGGTACGAGCAAGAAGCGGCTTTGGACCAACTTAAGCACAACGCCGTCCAAACTTCGCGGAAAGGTTCGTTCTTCAGACCGATGCGGGCGACGTACGATTGGGGGCGGTGCTTACCCAGGAGATAGAAGGACAAGAGAAAGTGTCTTCTAAAGGCCGAAGAGAACTGTAGCACCACCGAGAAAGAGTGCCTTGCGATTATATGGCCCATCAGAAAATTTCGGTGTTACCTGGAAGGGTATCGGTTTGAGGTAGTGACCGACCATATGGCGCTCAGGTGGCTGAACTCGATTGAGAGCCCCTCAGGGAGAGTTGCTTGTTGGGCGTTGCAGCTGCAACAGTTTCAATTCGACGTTCGCTATCTCAGAGGGAAGCTCAACATCGTGGCTGGCGCTCTATCTAGACAGCCTTCCGAGGTGATCCAACAAGTCGTCGAGCAGAGGTCACACTGTTTGTGGGTGCGCGGTATGATGAGCAAAGTGCGAGCGGAACCTGAGAAGTTGGCGGACTACTTGATAGAGAACGACCAGCTCTACCGGAATCTCGGACATAGGGCGGATGACGAGAATTATCACCCCTGGAAACTGTGTGTGGGCACCGACCACAGGGGCCCGAGTTCTCCACGAATGCCACGGAACACCGACGGCAGGTCACTTGGGGGTGCGGAAAACGATCACCAGGTTGATGCAGCGATACTACTAGCCATTTTGGTATAACCAGGAAGTTTGTGTGCGACAATGGCACCCAATTTACAAGCAGATCTCTTAAGACGTTCTTCAAGTCATCAGGGGTGGAACTAGAAAACTAGATACGGCCCCGTATTACCCCCAAGAGAACCCTACCGAAATACCAATCGGACAGTGAAATCGATGATAGCAATTTATCACAGGCAACAAAAGTACATGGGATGAGCTGTTGCCTGAGATCGCGCTAGCCATCAACTCTAGCGTGTCCGATACTAACGGCTATACCCCATCGTTCCTAATTCAAGGACGAGAGTTACGCCTCCCAGCGACTCTGTACGACGAGTTGACCCCCGGCACCGCGACACGCGTTATAGAACCAGCAGAGAGGATGGAGAAGCTCAAGGACATATTCAAGATAGTGGGCACAAATATGCAACTTGCCTCCCAAGACCAAGGGCGTCACTACAACTTGCGACGACGTGAATGGAGACCTGTTCTCGGATCGATGGTATTGCTCCGCCAACATCCACTTTCCAAGGCGGCCGATGGCTTCGCCGCCAAGCTGGCTCCTAAATATTATAGACCCTACCGTGCGTTGAAGTTCATCTCCCCTAACTTAGTCCGTCTCCAGCAGCCCTGAGAACGGAAACTCCGAGTAGCCAAAATATCCCAACTAAGGCCATACTACCAGGAGGACGCCGAGGACGAGGAAGCCCAAGGAGAAGAAGAGTAATCTCTGTGAGGCTAGCATATGCACCCAACTTGAAATTTAGTGATTAAGATACGATACCCATTGTAAGCTGCTCCGATAGGCAAGTATTTTTAAATATTCTTAAGTTATCTAGCGCCGACCGTTTTTCAGATGGATGACGAAGACGAGATCGTGGTGATTGACGATAGTTTCTAACGGAGCGACACGGAGCCCTACCCTACTGCGTTACAGGTGGAGGATTTGTCAGAGGAGGAGAGCGACACTAACCCTTACGTTGATCCGCCACCAATTCTGAGAAAGTCCCCAGGACACGTCGCGATTCTCGGGCCGACCGGCCAATCTATGGCCGGCCACCTAACACGGCGTGACACGGCGTGATCCTCGAGCCAACTGGCCAAATTATGGACGGCCATAACGAAACGAGCGCCCCCTGCGCTTCACTCAGTGTTTCACACCGAGGAGAACCATGCGAATGTGTACGACGGACGTGTGACTCTTATGCGGGTGCACACCACTACGATCGTAATACAAGCGCCGCAAGCTCGCGGAGAGTCCCCTTATTCCGAAGAACACCCCTAACCTCAGAAGGTGCTCCGGGTATCCTAGCTCTTACGGAAGGAGAGCCGAGTAATTCGCCCCCGCGTAAACGACCATGCGTGGAGAAGGAGGGCACCACCGGCCAACCAACGCGCACCAAGCTGGATTCAAAGCGACAACTACACGACGAAGAGCACGTCTCTATCAAGATCGGACGGTACGCCCCAGGAATCGTGCCGCCCTCCCGAAACCGGCGAGACCCACATCCTGAGCCAGTGTAAATCGGAAGTGGCGACACACCTTCTGTCTAATGGGGGTACTAATGCAGGAGAACCCAAGGCGCGAGGTCTTGACACGAGGGAATCCCAATGGCGGGTGGACCCGACCAGCCGTTTTCCCCACGTTTGCTTGCGCCGGTTGGAATCTACAGACGTCACGGCGAAGGAAGGTGAACTTGCGATCCGATCATCGGAGGATCGGTCTGCTCTGGTTTGCGCCCCACCGGGAGAACCCCTCGCTGGGTGGGAGGGCGAGTTATTGGACCAGGTTTTGTCCGACTTGGAGGATGACCAGGAGGATGGACTCTTGTCTTTAGACCTTTCCAGCGATGACACTTGGGCAGAAGCATTCCTGAGACGGTCCTTTTCGGATACGGATACGATAGGGCAAAATTCCCCAGATAGGGTACCCACCGATGCGGACCCTGTGTCTTTGCCAAGGGGCTGGTACAACACTACCGGTTCCAATACGTTACCACGGGGAGTGGTAGAGAGAATTTCGGACAAGCTCGCAATGTTTGACGGCCTCGGAAGGCGAAGCCATTTCACATTCACTGCCGTAGGAAGGAGATACGTGATGACCCTGAAGCCAAACGGTGATCTCTTCATTTGCCCCCGGGAATAAAGAGAAGGGTGTGAAGTAGTGGCCCAGGCCAATGCTCCACAATAGATTTATATATATATCTGTATGTATAAGTAGGATTATGAGCATTGTTCAAAGTGCAAGGAGCACAAAAATATATTTTTTGTCTTAGCTAACGGTTGTTCTGCCCGACCATGGTCGGTTGGTCATACTAGAAAAATCCCACCTCCGAGCCTATAGCAACCAGCTTCGTCAGGGAACACTGAATCCCGAAAACGCCAAGAAATGGGCTAAATAATCAAAAAGCCGCGAAAGGGGCAAAATAAGCCAGAGGAAGGAGTCGAAATGGTCACTCATGTCTCGGCGACTCGCTCTCTTGTCTGGCGGTGCTCAAAGCGATCGGACCCACGTGAGTGACGCGCGTAAAGGGCGATGCTTAGTTAAGAAAGAACAACATATCGGTGCAGTAGGTTAGGTGAATCAAAGACTTTGTGACTAAAAAGTGAAAGAATATGCATTAGTGAACAAAAAAAGGAGAATTAAATCGAGTGAGTGTTTCGTTAGTGTTCGGGCTTCCATCAGACTCCTTTCGCCTTTCCCCGTATTCCTCAATAGTGGGCGTGGTTGCATCCCGTTCTCTAAGAGGTTTTCCCTTCCCTTTCCCCTACAACTTCCGAAGCGCGTGGTATCATACCGCCTTCGCAGACCGGCCTGCCAGGGGCCGTACTGGAAGAAGTCGGCGCGGTTGCATCCCGCCGGCTACGAGGGTATTCCCCTCCTCTCTCCTCTTAACCCGGTCTTTCTCTCTCGGTGGGCGTGGTTGCATCCCGCCTACTGTGTGAGGTACCTTTCCCCACCTCTCCCTCGTCTTGCGACAAACGCGCTCTCATCCCGTCGTAGTAAGCACGAAGGGCAAGCGGACCTCTTTCCCCGCCCCTTCGGTGGCAGCCGTGGTTCCATCCCGGCGCCCATAACTTTGTAAGTCCCCCCCTAAGCGCCTGAAGGCCCGCTGGCATGCGGAAGACCCTACCCAGATTTTGCAACTTTTTTTTTTGGGAGAGACCTTGGCTAGACTGAGAACTGCACCCCAACCAAGTAGCTTCTTTACAGAAGTTCTCGGCCTGCAAAGAAGGGTCTAACAAAAAAGAATGTCCAATGTGCACACGATTGCGGAAGTATACTGTATCCGAAAAAAAATAAGAATCGAGGAATTAGTTAGCATTATTAAATATATGTAATAATGTTAATATATATAATAAGTTAATATAAATGTCATTAGCACATACATATGAAACCTTCTTGGACCAACAAGTCTCTCAAATGCGTTTATGAAGCTTTCTCAACTATTGATCAGCGTCTCCCTGAGATGCGTTTGTTTTCACTCTTGGCGTGCTTACCACTTCGGCAGCGTAAGCTGTCCTTCAATAAGGCAAAAGCCGCTTTGCAATGATCTTATAGAAACCCAATCAGTTATGAATAACATAATTGAACTCTATTATAACTTTACTTATCAACTTACCAAACGCTTTTCTTTATTTATTTTTATACCCTTGTAGAGAGTATATTAAAATTGTCCACATGTTTGAAACGCATAGAAGGAAGCATCTCCGAACATACAAAGTATATATATTCTTGATCAGCATGATGACCTGAGTTGATACAGCCATGTCCGTCAGTCCGTCCGTCCGTCGGTTTCTATGCTATCTCCTCCGTCAGTTTTAAAGCTATCTTAAACAAGGTTAGGTTAGGTTACGATGGCTGAGAGCGACATGTCGCTCTCCCACTTAGACCACATTGGGCCCATTGCGATGCCATATTTATTCCCTACTACCCTTTTTAAAACTAAGGGGGTCCTCGCTGCAGAACCATTGTGTGGACCGAATGAATTTGAGTAGAGCTGGGATCTCTAGCCCCGATGCCTCCGAGAGGTTGAGTAGCAGAGGTTGACCAAGTGTCCTGAGTCTCCTACTACTCAAGGCGGGGCAATGGCAAAGAAGGTATTGTACCAATTCCTCCTCTTCTTCGTATCCGCGACTTCTGCTGAAGTCATGGAAAGTGACGCCTAGGCGTGCTGCGTGTTTGCCAATAAGACAGTGACCCGTGAGGGTCGCCACCAGAATTGACATGTGGTCTCTTCTGTGACGTAAAATTGTGTTAGTACGTTTTTGGTCGAATGTTGGCCACGTAAGTCTCGGTACTGCACAGGAGGAAAGGTTTTTCCACCGACTCGTAGCGCGACGAAGTGTTTCTGTTTTTGTGTGAAGCTTATATGTTGCCATAGGCATCTTTATCGTGCTCTCCTCTGAAAGGAATTCGCAGGTGGTACCTATTCTGGCCAGTTTGTCCCCAGACTCATTTCCTTCTATGTTGCGATGTCCAGGCACCCATATAAGGTGTATACTGAAATGTCGTGCCATCTCATTCTGAGATAAGCGACATTCCGTAAGTGTTTTAGCATTGTTGGTATGTGAGTCAAGTGCTTTAAGGGCTGCTTGACTATCTGAGTACATAAATACGTTTCATTCTTTGACCGTGAGTGTGCTAAGGCAGGTGGCAGCTTTCTGGATGGCTACCACCTCTGCTTGGTACACACTACAGTGATCAGGAAGGCGGAACGATAAGTTCAAGTCTAGGTTGGGAGAGAAAACGCCCCCTCCTACTTTTTCGTCGAGCTTAGAACCATCAGTGTAGATGGTAATGGCGTAAGGTCTGCTATGGGGAAGGTTGTTCCAATCGTGTCGGCTTGGGATAAGGACGTCGTTTAATTTGTCGAACGTTGTTTGTGGTATACAGTAGTCTGTATTTAATGGAATACTCTCTTGTTCTTCGAGTATGGATCAGATTCTCGTAGTCTTAGGGCTGTTGTGATAGCCATTTGCTTTGCAAAAAGGTCTAGTGGTAGAAGGTGTAGAATAGTATTTAGCGCTTCCGCTGGTGTACTTCGGAGAGCGCCGCTAATACATATTTACGCACTTCCCTGTATTTTATGCAGATTGTTCAGGGCTGATTGTTTCCCGAGTGCTGGCCACCATACAAGTGCTCCGTAGAGTAGTATGGGGCGTACTACGGCTGTGTAAAGCAAATGTACTATGGAGGGGGAAAAACCCCATTTGCGGCCTATGGCTTTTTTGCAAGAGAAAAGAGCAATGTTTGCCTTTTTAATGCGTTCATTTATGTTGTCGTTCTAGAGTAGTTTCACATCCAAAACGACACCCAAGTATTTGTCATTGTCACCAAACGCAAGGCTTATTCCGTTGATTTTAGGAGGGACAATCAGGAATTTTGTACTTTCTAGTGAAAAGCACTAATTCCATTTTAGCTGGATTCACACCCAAGCCACAAGAAGTTGTCCACTGAGAAAGTGTTGTCAGTGCGGTCTGCTTGAGGTCACACAGCGTTTGAGGAAACATTCCACATTTAAAGATGGCAATATCGTCCGCGTAAGCCACCACTAAGTGTCCCTCTGCTTCCATAAGTCTCAGCAGTTGGTTGACTGTTACAACCCGCAGCAGCGGAGAGAGAAGACCTCCCTGCGGAGTGCCTCTATTAACACATCTGCGAGCAGTTGCATCGCCAAGTTGGGAGTACACCGTCCTGCTGGTTAGCAATTGATCGATGAATCTTACTAGCGGCACATCTGCTCCCACATATGTCAAGGCAGATGTGATGGCGTTAGGTTAGACGTTATTGAAGGCACCATCTATGTCGAGAAATGCTGCTAAAGAGAAGTCTCTTACTTCAAGTGATCTTTCAATCCTTGAGACCAGAGAGTGCAGGGCGGTTTCAGTAGACCTACCCTTGCTGTATGTATGTTGCGAGTGTGCTAGATGAGCGGGACTCAGATGTACGTCTGTAAGTCTCTCAAGAGTTTTAAGAAGAAACGAGGATAGGCTGATTGGCCTATAATCGTTTGGTTTCACATGTGAAGCTTTGCCCGCTTTCGGTAAGAGCACCACTTTAGTTTCTCTCCACCTAGTGGGGATATAGTTGACCTTAAGACAGCTTACATAGATGGTGTAAAGCCAGGTCTTTGTGTACCCAATAGTTTGTTGCAGTTGGGCAGGATAAATGTTATCAAGACCTGGCGACTTAAATGGCTCGAACGAATCAATAGCTCATTTAATTCTGGTTTCCGTGACAATGGTTTTGTCATATTGCATAGATAGGTCTGTTGGCCTAAACTGAGGTGTTAAGTTAAGGGAGCATTTAGGAAAGTGAGTGCTTAGCAGAAGATTTAGGGATTCTTCGCTCGAGTCGTTCCAGGTTCCGTCTGTTTTTTGTAAGAGTCCTGGCGGGGTTGGTGAGCTAGCCAGGATCTTTCTGAGCCGTGATGCATCAGAAGTAGATTCAATATTACTACAGTAATGGGCCCAGGAAGAGCGCTTGGCCTTCCTGGTAGCTTTCTTAGAGGTTCAAAGCTTTTGTTTATATAACTCCCAAGCGGTTGTTTGGTCGTTATATTTGGCAACGTTAAATGTACGTCGACATTCTTTCCGGAGCTTATCCAGCTCTGCAGACCACCAAGGTGGTTCAAAGGTGGATTTTATTTTTCTAGGGGACAGGCCCTATTTAACGAGTCCGTATACGCGATGGTGAGCGTATCGACAAGCTCATCTATCTGTTTTCCCGTACTTGGTGTGTATGGTGGGAACGGTCTAAGCTTTTTAGAGAGAAGTTTGTTGAGTACTTCCCAATTGTTTTTTTAGGGTTCTGTATCCTTTTGGGTGAGGGACACCTATTAGTTAGTACGACTTCTATGTTTTGATGGTCAGAGAATGAGTGCTCTGGCAGCATCTTCCATGATATCAATTGGTCACAGAGGTCTTCGGTGATGAGGGTTATATCTAAGACCTCTTTTCTGTTTTTGATATTAAAGGTAGGGTCATTCCCTTTATTGGCAATTTGCAAATCTGTCTGTAATAGGTAGTTATACAGTGATTCACCGCGCTCATTTATATCTGAGCTGCCCCATTGTGTATGGTGTGCCCTGGCATCACCACCTAAACTGAGGCTTGTGTGTGTATGAATGCTGTTTCCAGTTAGGTCCCGGAATATTTTTGGTGGTGGAGGGCTCCCAGTGTCATGAGCCAGATAAAAAGAGGCCAGCCTGATGGTTGAACTCCCCAGTTCCAGGCTGACCGAGGTGATGTCACCATCATTGAACTGGGGAAGTAAAAGTGTTTTAAAATGTATTCTGGTTAAAATACATGATCCAATTTTTCCCTTACCCTTGGTGTGGAAAAGGTTGTATTTGGGTGTCTGTAAGCCATTGATTCTGTCTCCAAAAATCCATGGTTCTTGAACGAGCACAATATCTACTTCGCCAGTTCAGCGGTTGCTGCTTTAGAGTGATGCAGGTTTATTAGTAGAACCCGCATCAAATAAAAAATTTCTGACTACAGATTTTGTGCTAGCCATTTGACCCTCCAGACACCCACTTCACACAAATATTCATCATTTGCCTCTGCTTTATTCCGTTTAGTTCCAGTACAAAATAATAAAAAGAAGGAATTTACTTTTATTATATAGTAGAAGTACACACTTGAACAAAAAACAGAGAAAAACGGTAAGAACTTGAGTTAAAAAGAGGATCTGGCTGTAAAACGGCTAAAATCACAAAGTAAAATCACTAGCTGAAAAGTGTCAGCACTGACTGGTTGTCAGCACTAGCCCCTTAGACGTAGCTTTAGACTATTGTGTAGCGTAACAAGTTGTTAGAAACTAAACAAAATATAGTTTCATTTAAAAAACAACAAAAATCCCTGTTTGATTGCATTTGGGCAATTCAAACAATTGGCGCCTGTGTTAACTGCGGGGAGAGAATTTGCCTCACTACAGTCACGCACATACATACAAAGCTTCTATGACTTAGCGTTCAGCTACAGTTGGCGGAATTTTCGCTACAAGTCTGACTTGGGATTCCCAAGCGATCTTAGCAGCTCTGGCATGAGGTAGCGTCTGCAAACTCATTGAAGTTGGGCAAAAGATCGCTGATGATCAAACTGTGGTAGTTTGTGAAATAGCTATACGATCAACCAGCCTCCTTTGTGGTGTTGTGCGTGACTTGTTTTAGAATATGTTATGATGAAAATCATAACTAATAGACCTAGAGCCCGCTAAAAAGTTCTATGAAACAATATGACGTAAAACGTTAAAGCCTGCTAGGTGGTTGGGCTATCCGTCCAATGATCCTCCTTAGCAGGGCCACGAGTTTTTTGTAAATACACAAGGTATTTTTTTTTTTTTTGCTTGTTTTATAATAGAGATCTCGTTTTTTTTTTGGTTTTTATTGGCGTACTGACCATTATTTATATGTATATGAGGTTTAGTGACCTTAGTGATGAAACGAACTTGGACGGCACTTGGGCAAACGCTTGATGAAATTCCGTGGAACACACGAGTATGAAAAAATAAAAATGTAATTTATTCGCGGAGCTCCAAATAAACACGACCGATCAGTTTGACCTTCCAACGATCTATCTATCTTAACCAAACTTTGCACCATGTTTTTTGAACAAATACGCCGCACATTTGTCGGAATCGGCCGGATCGGACGACTATAGCATATATGTAGCTGCCATAGGAATGATCGGTCGAAAAACTAGTTTTAGTGAGAAAACCTATTTTGTTTGCAAAGCAAACGAACGAAAAATTCTTTTTTGTTTTTAATGCTATCGCTCCCAAACTTGTTACTAATCAATATTATATGATACCACACAATTCTACCAAGTTTCAATCAATACTTTATGCTTGCACACAATTCTGATAAGTCTGATCCAAATCGGATGACAATAGCATACAGCTGCCATACGAACGATCGGTCGAAAAAGTAGTTCCAGTGAGAAAAACTTTTTTGTTTTCAATGGTAGCGTCTTTATACCTTCGAGTTTTGAACATAATCGGTTTCCACACAATTTTGGGGATTTCGGTCAAAATCGGATGAATATATCGTATGGCTGCCATATAACAAACTGGCAAGCAAGTGCTCAAAGTAGTGGCGCCATGAAGCTGCAAGGGTATATAAACTTCGGTCGAGCCGAAGTTAGCTTTCCTCTATTTTTTTATCTTGTAGACAATTTCGAGTTCACAGCTTATAAAAATAAATCACAATTTTGAGTGGTAAATGCAGTGACCTGTACACATGTTAAATTTTATCCCATCCCGTCCTAAGGAACGCAAGCAAATTTTCTAGGAGCTCGGAAATCCCAGAATTATATTAATCCCTTCCTGACAAGTGGATGCTGAAAATATACCTCTCCCGCACGACTACAAAGTGAATTTCGGGTGTAGCGATATTGGGCGGTGGGTGGGCTGGCATTTTTGCTTATAACTTGAGTATCGTCCATCTGATCTTTAGCATTCCTTCAGCAAATCGATAAATAATGCAATTAATAAAATATATTTTGTCAACTTCAGGTTTAGTATATATCTTTTATTATTTTTATTAATAGTTTATTAAAGTCTACGAACGCGAACAGGCGTCGAAACATTGCAGCCAGACCGAATGAATTGAACTGCTTAAATATCTTTTTAGCTTTTAGAGTTTGATGGAGCAGCGCACAGATGCATTTGTGTGTGTGAGTGTGTGAGCATGCAATGCGACGACGCGCAGAGCGTCAAAGTCGCTGACTCTGCAATCTTATGCAGAGACCCAAGTGGGTGATCATATTTCCTTATGGGAAACAAAGAAAGAATCTAAGTGAGTTTTTGGGTTTATATATTTATGGATGCAACAAAGTGTTACATAGAATGCTCATGTATATATGTATTATCTATCTACGAAACTATGGAAGATACAGGTTTTTTCCAAATTTCGGGAGCGGGAGGGGGCGTGGCAAAAATTGAAAATAAACTTGATCTGCCAGCAAGTATAAGAAATATATGTCCCATACATGTCAAACCTCTATCTCTTACCATCTCTGAGATCTGTGCGTGCATACAGACAGACGGACATGCTGATCAAAAATATATATGCTTCATAGTGTCGGAAATGATTCCTTCTCCCAGTTACATAGTTTTGTACAAACTTAATATACTCTGTGAACCTTTGGTACAGAGTATAAAAAGAGTGCGTGTCATGGGACGCTCGGTTCGAGCGAAGCCTTTACGACGATAAATCTGATTGTAAATTTAAATACAGGCTAAAAGACTTTTTTTTGGATTCGTTTCGATAAACTCAATCTTAAAATAGAAATAAATAGAACTAGTTTTGAAGAAAGTAACTGTTAAGTCACTGTTAAGTCACCTAGAACCTATATCATGATAGTTAACACTGAAAAAAAATTATATATAAACTTTAGCAACAATAACTTAATATTAGTAAACAATTTAAAAAGTTATTAAATTTGTATTTTGATAGATACAGTAAACTACTATTAAGCAATATCAACATGATACCTGTCCGATAAACCAAACCTGAGAAATCCAGTTTATAAAAACACCCTTTTTTTCCGTTTTTAACGATTTTTGAAATTGTTTATAAAATTGTAACGAGAGCGTAAGTTAAAGTCGGCTCTAACCGACTTCGATATACCCGTTACTCATGAAAACAAATGTTTAATAGCCATCCTGTGTGCCAGAGGTGGGACAGCCGAAAAGTATGCACCATTTTTTTAACTCGGCTATTTATCATCCGATCTTGATGAAAATTGGAGGGCTTATAGATGTTGCGAATATAAGTTTTAAATTTGAAATCGATATCTCAAAAATTGTGGGAGTTATTCAACATTTATTATTGTGGGGGCGGGGGTAGGCAAAAATTTGAAATAAACTTGATCTGCGTGCAGACAATAGGAGTCTACATTTCATAATTGGTTGCTCTAGCTCTCCTAGTCTCTGAGATCTAGGTGTTCATACAGACAGACGGACATGGTTATATCGACTCGACTGTAGATGTTGATCAAGAATATATATACTTTATATGGTCGGAAATGATTCCTTCTGCCCGTTACATACATTTGCTAAACCGAAAATCACGTTTTGGTGGGAATGTCGAGATCTAGTTTCGGATTTTTTTTATTTAAATCAAAAATGGTAAATTTTACAAGCCGTTCGGTTTTAAAAAGAGTGACCCACATAACTAAACGAAGTTCTATGCCAAACCTTATATCTCTAGGGTAAGCTGTCTTGGCTGTGGGTTGGTAATCAGTTAGTCAGTCAGTCGGGCATTGAGATTTATATGTATGGGTAGATAATAAAATAAATTTAGTCATCAGATTTGAATCAAAATCGGTCTGACAGGCTTATTTCTGTCATTACCAGCATCTTAACCAAATAATGTACTGTAATTTTACATTGGCCTCTTAGTAAATATTGATATTTAACATATTTTAATCTGTCACAATCTTAAGTTCAATATATTTGGATCCTAATCATTTATTATGTTAACTTTGTTTATACAGTGAACAACTTTTTCAAACCATGACTGATCTTCTTGTCGCAGAAGGATATGCATCTGTTGGTTATGAATATATAAATATTGATGACTGCTGGTTGGAAAGACATCGCAGTCCTGTCGGAAAGCTTTTGCCCGATCAAAAGCGATTCCCCAATGGGATTAAGGCATTATCAGACTATGTAAGTATTGTACATCAACATTGGCATTGGCGATTTCACTCTGTTATACTAAGTTAACACGACGAAACCATGATCGCGTTCACCAGCACAAATCTATGACAAAAATCGATTACACACTTCTGTTTGAATGAATGTATGTACTTTTGTTGCTGGACAATTCAGCTGACATGTTTTTGCGTAGCATGCACCGAGTTGGTTAGATTGGCGCATATGTATATGTATAAGATGAAAAACGTTCATTACATTGTGCAGTGTACACTGTTGTTTACATTGAATTTGAATTTGTGGTATATTACAAACTAATATCTCTGAATGGAAGTATTGTAGTCTGTAATATAAATTACGTAAGTAATAATAAGTAAGAAAAATAACTCATGTCATCTCGACCTCCCGAAATTGTCCGGAGTTTATCTAACCAGAAGTTTTCACAATTTTGAGATAGATGACCCCACCTCCCCTCTCATGACAGTTCTCAATAGGATGAGACGGAAGGGCTTGTCTAATGAGCAGATTTTGGACGGGTAAGTTTTTATACTCTGTACCAAAGGTACACAGAGTATATAAAGTTTGTGCAAAAGTATGTAACTGAGAGAAGGAATCATTTCCGACCCTAAAAAGTATATATATTATTGATCAGCATCAACAGCCGAGTCGATATAGCCATGTCCTTTGTTATGTCCCGCTCTTGGTCCTAGGGACCTGGAGACCAACCTCATTCACCTTCCGGCACGCTGGTAGCCCGGCATGAGCTCGCCGGAAGTGGGAGGGGTCTTTTGAGTGGATGATCTCCCTAAGGAGCATAGCAATAAATTTTCGTGCCGTAAAAAAACTACCGTGATCGTCCGCCAGTCTGTCCGATCTGCCACAACCCGGTCGATAGGTTGATCCCAAAAAGGATCGGCAGACGTGGCCTATGCCCACCCCTTCTACGCTTTCGCATAGCCTTCGGACCACACCAGGGCCGGCGGTGTGATCCCCTAGTCAATGTTTGATTAGTCCGTCATAACCTTAAGTCTCGACAATTAAGCACACATGCTTATTTTTTTTTGCTCACAGTCAAAATTTGGATTTATTGAAGAACATGTTTGAAAGAACAGAGTTACATCGGTTCCAGAAGGGAAGCCGAATGCTCGTCACAACCCGAGCTGTGACTTACGTAGTCTCAAAAGGAGATTACAAAACGAAGGAGAACGTACAAAAAAATCAGGCGGACTACTATACTTAAAAAAGGAAAGGAAAGAGTAGCTTATAGAAATGAATTATACATATTATATATTAAATGTTTGAAGAGAATTAAAATTTCAAGCCTTAATGGGAGGGACGGAGCGTTACGAAAAAAATGGCTTCAAGACACAAAAAAAAATTGGGAAGGAAAAATGTTGTAACTCTTTTTTTTTGTTTATAAGTTAAAAAAAATCTCCGGACTGGCCGGTCACTTACCCTTTTAAATCCTCTGATGAAAGCGCTTTCATGTTGCTGAGGTGGGGGAAGGTTTTATTGTTTTTTTTTTCACAAACAAAAAAAAAATAATATGAAAGTAAAAAAAGTACAAGACCAATAAAAACGAGAGCGTAAGGCAAAGTCTTTTACTCTACGAGTAACGGGTATAAAAATAAAACGAGAGCGTAAGTTAAAGTCGGCTCTAACCGACTTCGATATACCCGTTACTCATGAAAACAAATGTTAAATAGCCTTCCTGTGTGCCTGAGGTGGGCCAGCCGAAAAGTATGCAACATTTTTTTAACTCGGCTATTTATCATCCGATCTTGATGAAAATTTGAGGGTTTAAAAATGTTGCGAATATAAATCTAAGTTTTAAGTTTGAGATCGATATCTCAAAAACTTTGGGAGTTATTCAACATTTTTTATAGTGGGGGCGTGGGTGGGCGTGGCAAAAATTTGAAATAAACTTGATCTGCGTGCAGGCAATAGGAGTCTACATTTCAAAATTGGTTGCTCTAGCTCTTCTAGTCTCTGAGATCTAGGTGTTCATACAGATACACGGACAGACGGACGGACGGACAGACGGACATGGCTATATCAACTCGGCTGTTGATGCTGATCAAGAATATATATACTTTATATGGTCGGAAATGATTCCTTCTGCCACATTTGCACGACTTTAGTATACCCTTTTACTCTACGAGTAACGGGTATAAAAAGGCAATCTCCCGATGCTATTCAGGTCAGAGAACCTTTGGAGAATGTCGCCGCTGGCTGCAAGGAAAAAACCTTAGCACTCTTGTTGCTGAAGAGACTTCTGCGCTCAAGGACATCGCAAATGAGCTTCGGGGATGTCAGAGCCAGATGAATACTAATACTCAATCCATTCTGGCCATGGGCAACCAAATTTGTGAGATTATGCAGCAACAGTTGCAAGAGCATAAGAAATTAAATTATGAATATAAATAATAATAATTAAGAATTATAAATAAAAAATGTTGAATAATTTCTAAATTTTAAAAACAAAATGGTTACTTTATTATACTTTTCATTGGAAGGTTGCGTAATCATTGGATGTTAATGTCGGGAAAGGCCAGAAGCAATATCATCCCGGATCAAACTGGACATCAAATGCAGAGTCATTACTGGCTATTATTTCTTCATCTTTTTTTTGGTCTATGTTGTTATTACATACCGAAGAGTCACATTCAAAATCGGGGTCATTTTGATTTCGGCAAATATTATGCAAGGCACAGCAAACATTAACAATAATGGACACTTTCAACGGGTGGTAGAGTAAACATCCTTGGATCGACCGGAATCTGCTCTTAATAACTCCAATAGTTCGCTCCACTATATTTCTTGGAGACGCATGTCTCAAATTAAAAGTGTGCTATACCGTCCCTGCCATATGGCTTCTATATGGGGTAAGCAAATACGGCTCAAGGGGATAGCCAGAGTCCGCCAGCAGCCAAGACGCTTTTAGGCCTCTGTCAAATTGTTGTTTTGAAGATTCTCTAGCTCCACTCAGGTTCCATGCAAAGGAGTCATGTGTTGCTCCAGGCATAGAAGCGTCTACAAATATGACTCGCATTTTGTAATCACATGTCTAGAAAATGTAAAAGCTGCAGACATTTCACAATTTAAAGAATGCATACTTACAATCATCACATTAAGGCTAAAGCAAGGCTGCAAACCGGTCGAGAACCGAACGCCTGAGAAACGGTTCGGTTCGGTTATACTGAAAGAAACCGTTTGACCATATCATGAATCAACTTGACTTTGAACGGACAGTACACAGTGGAACACTCAAAACCGCCTGGGAACGGGACCAATAAATTATGAAACTAGAGGCATCAGGGAGCCACACCTCATACCCAGTTTTTCTTGATCACGTCAAGTTCGCGATTAATTGGCACATTTATACAAGCAACACACAGCTACAACATCTGTTGCTGGTTAAAAAAGGTGAGAGCTAAAGTTTTGGAAAATTCACCAAACATGAAGGGAGTCACCACAATTGTTATACTATATTCCAGCCCCCAATGGACAAGCGGTTAGTTCCACGCCCATAGAGGTCTAACTTAGAAAATGGAATTAATGGAAAACCACTCGATTGAAATTTGTAAGATTTTAAATATATTGAGATGCTGACAAATAAAATGTGTCCTTAAGAGATGGTAACATGGATCGAAAAACCGCGATAGTGGGTACCACATTTGACATCATCCATTATCGAGTCCATATTCGCCATAAACTAGAGATAAAAATAGACCGAACTGCGTTTTAAAATACACCATCGAAGACTTTGTTCGCGGGCTATGGGTATCTTTGTACAAGCAATTGCCTTTGAGCAACATTGACCATATGAAGTTAATCCTTTGAAAAAGCAAAATTCTGTCGAAAAATGTCTTAGGTGAACAAACCGCTATACGCTAAGATGCCTTCAACTGAAGTATTCAAATGAAATTACCTGTTTTTCTGCTGATAATGAAGCAATTTACTCATACCATAATTTTGGTGAAGGCTTCGTTGGTAAAACTGAAAACGGTCTATTTTTATCTCTTGTTTATGCCTATATGGACTCGATAATGGGTGATGTCAAATGTGGTACCCACTATCGCGGTTTTTCGATGCATGTTACCATTTCTTAAGGACACATTTTATTGGTCAGCATCTCAATATATTTAAAATCTTACAAAATTCTATCGAGTGGTTTTCCATTAATTCCATTTTCTAAGTTAGACCTCTATGGGCGTGGAACGAGCCGCTTGTCCATTGGGGCGGGAATATAGTATAACAATTGTGGTGACTCCCTTCATATTTGGTGAATTTTCCAAAAATTTAGCACTAACATTTTTTTAACCAGCAACAGATGTTGTAGCTGTGTGTTGCTAGTATAAATGTGCCCATTAAAAGCGAACTTGACGTGATCAAGAAAAACTGGGTATGAGGTGTTGCTCCCAGATGATTCTAGTTTCATAATTTATTGGTCCCGTTCCCAGGCATTAAACGAGAGCGTAAGTTAAAGTCGGCTCTAACCGACTTCGAAATACCCGTTACTCATGGAAAGAACGTTTAATAGCCTTCCTGTGTGTCTGAGGCAGGACAGCCGAAAAGTATGCAACATTTTTTTAGCTCGGCTATTTATCATCCGATCTTGATGAAAATTGGAGGGCTTATAGATATTGCGAATATTAATGTAAGTTTTAAATTTGATCTGAAATAAACTTGATCTGCGTGCAGACAATAGGAGTCTACATTTCGAATTTGGTTGCTCTAGCTCTTCTAGTCTCTGAGATCTAGGTGTTCATACAGACAGACGGACGGACGGACAGACGGACGGACGGACAGACGGACAGACGGACATGGCTATATCGACTCGGCTGTCGATACTGATCAAGAATATATATACTTTATATGGTCGGAAATGATTCCTTCTGCCTGTTACATACATTTGCACGACTTTAGTATACCCTTTTACTCTACGAGTAACGGGTATAAAAAAGTTGAATTTTGTGGCACTGTGGTATAGATCACAATTACTACCAAGTGATTTATATTACGCTTGGTTTTCACGCCGCGCAATTGTTTTAAAGTCTTCAGCAAATCATTGTTTATTACTATTTAAGTGACCTAAAAAACATTCTTCTACTATGAGTTCAGTACCAGTATTGGCTTCAGTATTCCCAGAAATTTCATATTTTGCTTACAAAAAACAGTGGGAAAGCAGCTGACTTAACGTCTGATTGTGAAGAAGAGTAGCTTATGAAAGCGATAGAAAGCAATAAAAATATCAAATATAAAAGCTGTGAATGATGTTATAGATTTCTTTGGAAATTGTCAAAGAGCACATTACAAACATCGACAAATGATTTAAAATTTTGGAAAAGTCATAAAAACTAAGACTTAAAAAATATTGCCTTTACAAATCTTTAGCAAATCAGGTATCAGTTGAACGAGCATTTTTAACACTTAAGTTTGTTCTTTCCGATTTAAGAGCTAGTATGGATGAACAGCTCTTGGAAGATATAATGCTTAAACTAGGCAGTTCCGAAAAATTGTTAATTTCAGCTAATGGATTTAAATATTTGATTTAGTTTATGAATACAGAGGTGTATCAATTTCATTATCAACGTAGAATTAACAGGGTTCGGAATTGCACATTGCTCGCTGCTCGTAAGTGCAGCTGCTGCTCGCGAGCAGGGACCCTCTGCTCGTGAGCAGGGATGTGTTGCTCGCGAGCAGACTGCAGCTGCTCGCGAGCAGGGACCCGTTGCTCGCGAGCAGGTTGCCGCTGCTCGCTGCGTAAAAGGGGTTGTTGTTATTCATATTTGCATATGCAAAAAAGGTTGAAGAGAATTTATGACGTTAAACATTTACGTCTGCGAAATTGAATGAGACTTGTCTTATTGCAGGTACAGATTGTATTTTGGTTATTCCACGGGTAAATTGTCTACAAATAGGTAAATCATTTTTATGACAAAGGCTGATTGCCGAAACCTGTAACTTAACACAGGTATAATTTTAATATGTTACGTAAGTTGTAACTGGGTGGAAAGTGGTCCAAAATGGGCTGTATGTTTTATTACGGTACCGGTCATTGTTCGGATATCCCGACTCCTGTATGGGCAGTTTTTTAAGGCACCGAGTATTGGTAGCAGCACATTTTTCGCAGCAGAGGCAATTGAGATTATTGATATATCCAACAAATAAAATTTATTTTTGAAATGTTTTTATTCAATATTTACATTTGGATTGTTTTATATTGTCATAATTAACTTTGCAATTAGCAAATCTTGAATGGTTTTCTTAGACAAGTTACATCTATGATTTGTAATTATTGTTGACAATGCACTAAGCCTGCAATAAGACAAGTCTCATTCAATTTCGCAGACGTAAATGTTTAACGTCATAAATTCTCTTCAACCTTTTTTGCATATGCAAATATGAACAACAACAACCCCTTTTACGCAGCGAGCAGCATGCAGCTGCTCACGAGCAGCCGCACCCTGCTCACGAGAACCCTGCTCGCGAGCAACACATCCAACCCTGAGAATTAATAAATCGAAAGTCAAATTATTATTTTATGTTCAAGCGAACCGAAGTTAGGATCCGAAGAACTGATCCGCGGACCGAACCTTTTGCAGAATTTTAGAGGTTTGCAGCCTTGGGCTAAAGTATCCCTTTCGATTTAAGTATTGATGGTCGTCCTGTTCTGGTTTTGTAATTTTAACCTGTGTACCATCAACACAGCCGATGACTCCTGGAATTCTGTACTTGGAATTAAAGTGAAATCGCGGACAAAGTCGTCTTTCCAACAATGGGAGAAGCTTCCACATGATCTTGCAGACTATTGGTCTGGAAATGGCCAGATCTGCGTCATTGCCAATGACACGTGGAAGACCATAGCCAATTGCAAGATGGGTGGTATCGATGTCTTAGGTATATCCTCTTCTACAATGTTGTAAATCATCACAAATGTATTCTTCCCCATTCTGTAATTATATTGAAATCTGTTCTTGAAAAACATTATCAATGAGCTGTTGAATAACAAGTGACAGAAACTTTTGCACTTACGTTGCATCTGAGTGTGAAAGTGGGTTTGATGCATCCCTCAGACGCCTCCGCTGAAGTTTTACCATAGCCATCTGTCTTCGGCGAAGGACATCTCTAGCTATCAAACCAGCAACCGGCATTTTAGCGAGAACTATTGTAAAATCAAAATTATAACTAAATGTCACACTTCCACTTTGTCGATCAGCTGTTTTTCGGTTGATTCGGAAACTTACTCCGAAAAAACGAAAACGCAGCTAACTCTGGACCACGTATGAAATTTTCAGGCTAAATTAAAATCAACCGACGTTGAAATCGCCGCGGAAATGCCGAACACACCGGAATAACCATAATCCATCTGTTGCAGAGTTGAATACCACAATTGCTAAAATGATGATACGGAAAATCATTAATCATCATTTGGAACTAGTATCTACAAGATATTTTATTGGATACGTAGCTTTTGAAGTTATTCCTAGCTTGAACTAGGAAAAGTGCTCCAAAGAATTAAGGAAAAGTGATGAAGTTTTAACTTCGCCAAGCAAATTATTTATCTTTCATAAAAATTACAATTCAGACACTGATTTTGGAAACCTTGTAGCTCCATCGTGAATTTATTTGTTTGACACATGTCAATTTTCTATAAAATTTTCGAATCTGAGCCGGAAAAATTAAATATTAAGTCTTACACTCAGAGAAAAATGGCATAGTAAAAACTATAACAATCATATTTGATTTTACTATGCAATTTTTGTATTAAAATCAATTAATATGCACTTTGATTCAACTAGAATCATATTTAATCACCTAATTTTCTTAGCGCCATTTATATGAACTATTCGGGGAATTCGAACTTGAGAATTATAAGTGGTCTGATGTTCTTAGGCAGATGGTAGATTCAATTCAATACAAGTAGTATCTTAGAAGGCTTTCCGCAAGCGCGCGCAATAGTGCATCCGGTAGAGAGTACGTTCCAATTGTGTTCAGACCAAGGGCCTATTTTTAAATACAATTTAATATAATTCGGTGTTTTTCAGAGTCCAACTGATAGTGGCTTCAATGGGGGATTCCTACTCTTGATGCAAAAAAAAATACTTGGATAAAAAAATGAATTTAAAAAAAAAAAACAAATTTTAATATTTTTATATTTAAATAAAAGTATACACACTTTATATTTCCGAATTCCATATTTAACGCTGAAATCAATGGTGAAAATGTTAAAATCAAAGTGTTAATATTGAAATTTCAGAGCATTTTTTCCTCAGTGTATGCTTTAAATATTATATTTGCAAATGATCTACACCCGAATATTTCAGCGGCTAATGCTCGGAGCATAAATTTAAAATATTAGAATTTCTTATCTTAGTGTTGTTGGGCTGTGGACAAATTTAGCAGCAAACAGAAAAAACTAAAAACTATTGCTGGACAATACATTACATTTTTTAAAATTTCAATAAGCAAAGTGTTGGGTGTGATTAAGAGCGTTTTCTTAACCGCATGAAACTTCAGATCATGGGCGGTGCAATTTACTTAAATTTCCAGAAAGAACCAACCGTCGCGTCTCATATGCAAAAGTGAACTCAATTTATTCTTAGAACTAACAACTCGCATAGCCTAAGCGAACAGAAGTCGAAGGCGTTAGAGAGGATTATAACAGTTGACAGTTATGTGAGCATGTTTACAGTGGGTTCAAATAGTTTAACAATTCAAATATAATAAGATTAAACAACTTCAATGTGTGTATAAAATATGGAAATAAGCTAAATATACGAAAAGTGACCCAACAATGATTATACTTATAAATAATAAATTTCATCAAGTAGTTGCTTTCGTTTTTCTTTTTTATGAAGTCTCGAAATCTCGTCGTAGTTCTATGGCTAGAATGAGATAATTTTTCACAATTCGTCTGCCTATATAAGTACTCGAAGAATGGTTCTCGCAAATTTTTAACTTTTTGTTGGAAACTCCATCCAAATTTGTCCTAAAATAAACTGCACTCAAAAAATTGTTCTTCCTAGATTTTAGGAAACATTTAGCTTTAAATGCAAATATGGTCTATAATTGAATTATTTAGGTAATTTTTTAACTAAACAGCTGAAATGTGGACTATATCGTACAAATTTTTGGCAACAAGTTTTAGGCTCTGGTAAGCCTTATGTCTAGTTCCCATTTCCTAATAACACAAGGCAACAAAATTAGACTTTTTCCAGTATATTGAAGGGTCGGTGGTGATTCTAGATGATTTTCGTGCGCTGAACACGAATCTGTTTTCAGAAATGGTCCATCACGTCGAGATTTTTAGTTATTACCGCTTAAAGTTGCAAAAAATGCCTGTATTCAATGGTTTTTGTTGAAAATTTTTATTGAAATTCTATACAATAGCAATTCCGAAAATTTTTCGCGTCAAGATGGTTCTCAATGAACTCAGTAATTTGATCCACATACGTGCGATTTTAATACGGGTGGTAATTAAAACGAGAGCGCAAGCTAAAGTCGGCTCTAACCGACTTCTATATACCCGTTACTCTAAGAAAGAAATCTTTAATAGCCTTCCTGTGTGCCTGAGGTGGGACAGCCGAAAAGTATGCAACATTTTTTAACTGGGCTATTTATCATCCGATCTTAATGAAAATTTCACGGCTTATAGATATTGCGAATAAAAATGTACTTCTTAAACTTGAGATTGATATCTTAACGAGAGCGTAAGTTAAAGTCTGCTCTAACCGACTTCGATATACCCGCTACTCATGTAAAGAATTGTTTAATAGCCTTCCTGTGTGCCTGAGGTAAGACAGCCGAAAAGTGTGTAACATTTTTTAACTCGGGTATTTATCATCCGATCTTGATGAAAATTGCAGGGCTTATACACGTTGCGAATATAAATGTAAGTTTTAAATTTGAGATCGATATCTCAAAAACTGTGGGAGTTGTTCAACATATTTTTTTTGTGGGGGCGGGGGTGGACGTTTCAAAAATTTGAAATAAACTTGATCTGCGTGCAGACAATAGAAGTCTCAACTTGAAATTTAGTTGCTCTAGCTCTTCTAGTCTCTGAGATCTAGGTGTTCATACAGACAGACAAACAGACAGAAGGAAGGACGGAGGGACAGACGGACATGGCTATATCGACTCGGCTGTTGATGCTGATCAAGAATATATATACTTTATAGGGTCGGAAATGATTCCTTCTGCCTGTTACATACATTTGCACGACTTTAGTATACCCTTTTACTCTTCGAGTAACGGGTATAAAAATTGTGAGCATTATTCAGCATTTTTTATTGTGGGGCGGAGGTGGGCGTGGCAAAAATTTGAAATAAACTTGATCTGCGTGCAGGCGATAGAAGTCTAAATTTCAAATTCAGTTGCTCTATCTCTTAAAGTCTCTGAGATCTAGGTGTACATACAGAAAGACGGACAGCCGAACAGACGGACGTGACGGACGCAAAAATTTGAAATAAACTTGATCTGCGTGCAGACGATAGAAGTCTAAATTTCAAATTTAGTTGCTCTAGCTCGTCAAGTCTCTGAGATCTAGGTGTACATACAGACAGACAGACAGACGGACAGCCGGACAGACGGACGGACAGACGGACATGGCTATATCGACTCGGCTGTTGATGCTGATCAAGAATATATATTCTTTATAGGGTCGTAAATGATTCTTTCTGCCTGTTACATACATTTGCAAGACTTAGGTATACCCTTTTACTCTACGAGTAACTAGTATAATTACTATACAATAGGTTACATCTGACGCATAAAACCATTGTAAGAGTGTAAGACGAGCGCTCGTGTGCTGGATATGGACTTCCTTCATTGCTTCAGTCCGCCCTCTGTGAGAATGTATATGTGTATAATTATTCCCTTGTAGAGGGTATATTAAAATTGTCGAGATGTTTGTAATGCATAGAAGGAAGCATCTCCGACCACATAAAGTATATATTTTCTTGATCAGCATGGCGAGCTGAGTTGATATAGCCATGTCCGTCTGTCCGTCCGTCTGTCCGTCTGTTTCTCTGCTATCTCCTTCATCAGTTTTAAAGATATCTTAACCAAACTTTGCACGAAGTCTTTTGGTACAAATACGCAGCACATTTGTCGGAACCGGCCAGATCGGATGACTATAGCATATACCTGCCATAGGAACCATCGGTCGAAAATGTTGTTTTAGTGATAAAAACGTTTTAGTCTTCAACGCAAACGTCCTCGTGTTTATAAGTTTTCTATGCATTCACATAATTCCACCAACTTTGATAGGACAACTATATAGTATAGCTGGCATAAAAATTGGGTGTAGAAAATGTATATACGAGGCCTTGTTAAAAATGTGTACATTTGGCCGAATGTACATATTTGTGTCAGTGGAATCAGGCTAATAATTTATATCAGAGCTCGCAAAAAACTGTTAACACTATCAGCGTGTCTGTGTAAAACTGTCTGTTTAAGACACAACGAAAAGAGGTTGCGAAAAGACACTTTTAATTCTGCTTTGCTCAATAGCTGTTTTCGCTCAACCAAAGATCGCTTTTTTCGTTTCTGTTTTGCTCATGTCTTTCACTGACCGTTTTGCCGAGAGCCGACTTCCAAAGTGTCTTCGAAGAATGTATGCGAGTTTGTGACTGGGGATGCCTGTGTGTGTTTTTGTCTCAGTCAACGATCTTTGTACATATGTGTAGTATGGAGAAATTTATTATTATTAACCTATCAAATGAAATGCAGAAAATATTAGTTTTTGGTAATTGCTTTACGCCTAAAAACTATATTTATTTAATTATGTACATTGTACATAAGCCCACCGCCTACCACACGAACAAAACAAATAACACTTTTTGCTGACACTTTTTGTGTTTTGCTCATTTGAAACAGTTTTTGCGTGAGCGCTCGCTCACAAGTGTTCCTCTCAGTTGTTATTGACAGACCGTCTCGTTTGTTTTGATCAACCGAAAATGCTCAACAGAAAACACATGAGGGGAGAAAAAAAGTGTTTTACTCAGTGAGAGACCGAGTCGTCTTTGTTTTTTTCTGTTTTGTCAGTGGGCTGATCGCACTGAAAAAAGTGTTGAGGGTTAAGGGCGCTGTCCATGGCTACGAAAACGGCCGCGAAATGAAAAACTCTATATTAAAAAAACTGCTAAGGAATTTTTGTGTGTGGCCGTTTCAAATTCGGTTTCTATCAATCGCGACAAATGCTTACGTTTCCCACTACGTCTTGTTCAAGCGCTGTTAAGTGCTTTAAGTGCTGTTAACGCCTCTTTTTTGCCGTGACGTGAACAAAATAGATTTTTATTCTAATTTGTGCGGCCCAGTTCCCAGTTCAGTGGACAGCGAAGTGCTGGCCTCCTATCAAGCGGTAATATAGCGGATAGTGCAGTCACAATTGACCCCCTGAAGGTAACCGAGCAAAAGCGGATCGGGCAACGAGTATGTGCCAATCAATGCCAGTTATATCAAGGTAAGAAATGGGCGAACCAAACTTAAACTTCATAAATCAATTCCATTTCTTAACGTTTCCCTGACAGGGCCCCGACTACGTGGCCAAGTGCTATGTGACCACCCAGGGTCAATACCATTTTCGAGTTCAGCGGAGCCATATACGCCGCCAAGTCACACATGCTACAGCAGTACATCCAGAAGATCATCATGCTGACCTGACCAACTTTACAGAGGCAAATCGCCAGAAATGCGCAAATTACTTTTCAATCAAGATGAACGAAATCTTATGTTATATTCAGAATCCTGAAATGTGTTGTGGTTTATAAGTTCGCGGGCATATTTAACAGCGCCAGAGCAGCGCAAGGTTTCTTTGAAACGTTTATCGACAGAGTAAATTGTGTTATCGTGCTATTAACATGGGCTTAGCAGACTCTGTTAAGAATCTGCGGAATATCAACTTTTTCACAAGAAATTTTTTGGCGACCCGTGGATACCGCCCTTTATTTGCGAGCTCTGATTTATATAAATCATACAAGCTACAAGGGTATAAAAACTTCGGTCGAGCCGAAGTTAGCTTTCCTCTATTTTTTTTTTTGAACCGAACCAAATGCATGGGTTCAAAACGGTTCATCTATTTCCGACCTCGTGGTTTGATTCAGGGTTTGGTTCACAGTAAGAAAAAAGCCGGAATTCCGGTCTTGAACTGGTTCGGTTCAAAACCAGTTGGCAGCGCTGACTCTAATACCATTATGGTTTCAATGATAAGAAAATGAAACGGGAATAGTAACAAAACATTAACATTTTCCTTAATTTTTTGTTCACTGACTTTACCAAATTAACAACTTTCAAAACTTACTTCGAAACTCAAAACTTTTAATGTATTAAAAAATATTAACACCTGTATAGAAAAGTAAATAATAATCTCCTTCTACTTCTACTCTATATATAAAACAGTTTGTCCTGATTCACTGATCCACTGACTGACTGACTGACAGATTCACTGATTGGCAATCAACGCAGATCGCAAACGGTAAGAGATAGAAGGCTGAAATTGGGACAGGAGTTTCCATTAGTGTTGAAAGTGCGTACTTAGAAGGGGTTTTGGAAAATTCCAACCGGAAGAGTCGGAAAAGCGTCGGAAAAGTTTGTATGGGAAAATTTTCGTTTGTAAGCATAGTACGCGAAATAGTTCGACACGTGTTTTCCCGATTTTGGAAAATCCGCCCAGAAGGAAAATGGCCGGAAAATTCTGCATGCAAAAAACTTTTTTTCATCCGATTGAGTTGAAACTCGGTTTGTAAGGATACAATACGAAATAATTTGAAACATGATTTTCCAATGTCGGAGAATCCGCCCACAGGGTGTGAAAACGCCCCTAAAATTCTGAAGGCAAAAAAGTATTTTTCATCCGATTTGCTTGAATTTCGGTTTGTAAGGATTGAATATGAAATAATATGAAATGTTATCTTCCAATGTCGGAAAATCCGCCCCCCAGGCGTGAAAATTCCTGGAAAATTCAGTAGACAAATAAATATTTTTCATCCGATTGGCTTGAAACTCGGTTTGTAAGGAAAGAATACGGAATAATTTGAAACGTGATTTTTCAATTTCAAAAAATCCGCCCCCAGGCGTGAAATTCCTGGAAAATTCTGCATGCAAACACTATTTTCATCCGATTGGCTTGAAACTCGGTTTGTAAGGATAGAATACGAAATAAAGTGAAATGGGGTGGTAACGGTCAAAACGAAAACGACAATAGCGATAGCGATAGCGATAGCGAGTGAGGGCCAAAACGAAGGATTGGTCTGAACGAAAATTGATCGTGTGTCTTCAGAGATGTAGGTGGTAGTCGTCTTCCTCTTGTACAAATACACCAACAATGTTATGGAGGTTACGAATGACAACAGTGAATATATCGCTGCCAAATGAGATTTTGATTGTTTCGCCATTTGCCAAATTTGTGTTTGGCTCACCTTGGAGTGCCCCTGTGTGGCAAGTTCCAAAGAAGGAAGTCATCAATCAGGAAAAAAAGTGGAGATAAGTGGTAGATTTTAAAAAGCTAAACGAGAAGACAATTAAGAACAAATACCCGATGCCGGTAATCAATGACGTGCTTGACAAAATAGGCAGAGCAAAGTATTTCTCCGCTCTGGATCTAGCAAGTGGATACCACCAGATAGAAATGGCACCACAGGATATTCAAAAAACAGCATTTTTGGTGGACGGAGGCCATTATGAATTTACTAGAATGCCTTTTGGCCTGACCAACGCCCCAGCAATATTCCAAAGGGTCATGGACAATGTTCTAAGTGACCTTGTAGGTAAATGTTGTTTAGTTTATTTGGATGATATAGTGATATTTTCCGCCTCATTACAAGAACATATTGAGGACCTTAGGAGGGTCTTCACAAGGCTACACGAAGCAAACCTGAAATTACAATATATAAATCTGAATTTATACGAAAAGAGTAAGAATATTTGGGTCATATTGTGACAAGTGAGGGCATAAAGCCAAATCCCAAAAAATTGGAGGCGATTAAAAAATTTGCGACTCCTAAAACAAGAAAACACATCAAATCGTTCTTAGGTTTGGTCGGATACTACAGAAGGTTTATTATGTGGTCGGGCGTGGCGTACCAGTCGTATGTGTGGCGGCAGGTGCGGGAGGTTGTGGGTTCGATCCCGCTTCGGACCACCTAATAAAAAAAGTTTTTTCTTTCTTTAGAAAAAAAGCTTTTACACACCCGATCACCTTCACCCAGCTACTGGAGCCAGCTGTGAAGTAACTAGCCATGAAAAAGCAAATTCTCTAACTATTGCCGTTCGGATTCGGCGTTAAACTGTAAGTCCCTTTCTCTTGTGCGAAAAGTTATAAGCACACACGCCAAGAGATTGAGAGAAGCTTGGCCCTGGTCCTCCTGGAGGTGCTGTTTGAGCCAATTTTACTTTACTTACAGAAGGTTTATTAAGGACTTCGTAAAAATAACAAAACCCAAAGGAAGGGAAAAAAATCAGTCACCATAAGTCAAGAGTTTATTAATACATTTGAACTGTGCAAGACGCTCCTTTGCAATGACCCCCTTCTTCAATACCCAGACTTTTCGAAACAATTTATACTGACCACAGACGCGAGTAACTTCGCAATAGGAGCTGTTCTCTCTCAGGGAACTGTAGGAAACGATAAACCCGTTTCATTCGCGAGTAGAACCTTGACCGATGCCGAACAAAATTATTCAACAGTCGAAAAAGAGATGTTAGCAATTATTTGGGCAGTTAGATATTATAGACCTTACCTATATGGCCAAAAATTCAAAATCATTACTGACCATAGGCCCCTTACGTGGTTGATGAGAGTTTCAAAGAACCAAATTCTAAATTGGTACGCTGGAGGCTTCGAATACTAGAGTATGATTTTGAGGTCATTTACAAGAAAGGGTCGCAAAATGTAGTAGCAGACGCCTTAG